>NW_024121699.1:2934279-3258545 GCF_016745375.1 Pimephales promelas | reverse complement strand
ATAAGAAAATAAAACTTGTTTTTTTTTTGTTTGTTCCATTTAGAAACTTTCTAAAAGAAGCCATTTTGCAGTTTTTGTTTTTATAGAAATACAAACAAAACCAAAAGACATACATTACAACGATGTAATTAATGAACATTGTACAAAATAAAGTTACACATTGTAGAAAAAAAGAAATTAAATATGATATCAAGCAACTATAAAACAATCTTGGGGTAGAGACACATATTAGATGAACCCGAGTGCACACGGTTACATTGAGTCAAGTTTAGTGTCAGTCACAATGGAAACCTTTTGAACCTTTACTCATACCAACAGGTCTGGGTGAAATTTCACCTCAAACTCAAAGAATCTATTATTATTATTATTATTTTTATTTTGGAAATGAGACCCAGAAGTGTTAGTGAGAAGTGAAGACTCCGCCGGGTGAAACCGCTGTTAATACGTCTCTTTCTGCGTGTGCATCTGCTCCTGGATCTTCTGCAGCATCTCCTGCATTCGTCTCAACTGCAGAAGAAGAACACAGCACACAATCACCACAACCGATCCATCAATACTGGCCAATCCATCAGCCTGAGGCTGGACGAGTCATGTGACGCCGACCACCAACCTAACCAATCATGTCAGGCCAGGGGAAGTCACGTGAGCTGGTGTCAGTGCTTTTGGTACGTGACCTCTGGGATATTGACACGTTGGCATTGTTGGAGTTGTTACGTAACCTACAGCATATAAGCTCAAATCCATACCACTGATCGATACTAAAATGTAAATCAGATGTGAAATCATTTCCATTGTGTTAGACTGTTGTCATTTTCTGACTAATAATTATTGAAAAATGATGGATTGCGCACCCAAAGGGGAGGTTTGTGTCGTGGCTGAACGCAATGGTCCAGACTGAGTCAATTACTCCATGCTTACCCAAGATCAAGACATTTATGCCCATAATGCTTTGTTTTGTGTGGAACAACTTCCGTGAGCAACTTTATGTGTTAGAGTTCAGAAAGAGACTGGAGATCTTCATCAGAACAGACGTCAGCAACGCTTGTGGAAGGTGTGTATGAATACAGATGCGCCATGTCAGATCATCAAGACTTTAATCACAGAAGACTGATTCCAGGGCAATAAATCCATAACAGAAAACTGCATTTTTCATCAATCTACTCCAAGAAAGAAAACATTCATCTAAGATACAAAAATACATGATTTCTGAAATAAGCACTAGCCTGTACTCATTAAAAACGTGCTACAGGAAAATACTGTAAAAGCTTATATCGCTGTAAGATTTTCGAAAACTGCAGGGTATCATTCTCATTTCTGTAGCTGTCCACTTTATTTGAGGTGTCTACTATGTTCTTACAAGATACAAAGCATTCGTGTTAACACTGTATAGGGTTTGGGTTAGGGTTAGTTGCGTGTACTCATGCTCATTTTACTGTTATTAACATGCGACGTGTAACAAGGACACTGTTGTGGTGTAATACGGGTAGGTTTAGGACAGGTTAGGTTCTCTGGGTAGTGTAATTATAGACGTGCTCACAGAAACTAATCACAGCTGTATTTACTAGGGCTGTCAAACGATTAATCGCGATTAATCGCATTCAAAATAAAAGGCTGTGTTTACATAATATATGTGGGTGCACTGCGTATAATTATTTTGTATATATATAAATACACACACATGCTTGTATATAATACAGTATATACATGAAAATAGTTCTTAAATATATACAAACGTGTGTGTATTTATATATGTATAATAATGATACACAGTGCTCCCACATATATTATGTAAACACAGACTTTTATTTTGGATGCGATTAATATTAACTGTATCAATTGATTAATTTAAATGTTAACAAATAGTAGTTAAACACACACTTACAAAGTGGGTTATAGAGTAATATAGGGTAACACTTTAGTTGAAGGGGTGTGCATAAGACTGACACGACACCTTTATAATCATGACATGACATATGTCTTGAATATGAAAGAGGGTTTATGCATGTTTCATTAAGTGTCTTTTCACATTTTAATGCAAATATGACATTAAGATAGACACCTTGACATAAACCAATACATCATAACCTGTCAGTGTCTTTGTCATGACAACTTAAGTCTGTGTTAATAAAATAACTGTCATGTGGTTGGCTTTGACATTGTCTGTCATGAGGCATTATAACTGTGTCATGAATATTTTTCGTGTCCTCAACTACAGTGGTACTAATTGAATTTGTCATTAAAAAGTTATAATGGCTTCATGAACGCCAATGACAAAACCAACCACCTAACAGTTTAATGTAATGTTAACCAATAAAGCTAGGTGCTTTCTTAAATTTGATCATTAATCTGCTAAATCATGTTTATGACAGGTTGTGTTGTCTTAGTAATGTCAAGTTGTCATAACAAAGACATCTCAAACAATGTCATATTTGCATTCAAAATGTCATAATGGAGCGAGAGTTGTAACAAACATGAATAAAACTTCCTTCATGTTCATATCATATGTCATATCATGGTTATGAAGGTGTCATGTCAGTCTTATGCACACCCCTTCAAGTAAAGTGTTACCTAATGTAGTATTATAATTCATAATATTATTGTGTTTAATTTCGCCTTTTTTTAATTAAATGGACGGTATGATCTAGTACCATATTACACATTATTGCATTGTGTTAGTGTGAATTATTTACAAAAACTCCTAACAACAGGCCTAATTTGCTAATAATAATCATCTTCCTCATTTCGAGGTTGGATAAACACACGCTGCACGTTTCTCAGCCGGACTAAAGTGCATCAGGCCAGAGAAGTGCAGGCACACCTGCAGGGGGCGCCAGTGGCAGTCTAGAGGGGTGTGTGAGGGTCAGGGGTTAGTGTGACGGACTACACGGCCCTGTCAGGACCCCTCGGCGGCGGGGTCGGGCTCTGAGAGAGGCTCCGCACACGGCTCCGGCTCCGAGAGCGGCTCGTGCTCGTGGTGTGGTGTTTGCTCATGCTCATGCTGATCTTGGCAGGGAGAATGCCGTACCTCCTCGTCTTTCTCTCGGATGAGCTTCTCCGTCTCGTCCGCGACACCGGGCACCATGGGAATGGGGAAGTCGGTGCCGCTCTCCCTGGTCAGTTTGCTGCTCGGAGCAAAACAGCACATGCATGCAACGTACGGTCAGTTCACCAGCAAAACACATGCCATCGTTCACTGTAGCCCCAAAAAGCATGTTCAACTAGTATCTCATAAAATAAAGTCAAATATGCTGATATTGAAATATATCTCAGATTCTCACTGTGTGCTCATATTTAGCCGTGTCCAACAGGTAACATCATGCAGTGTTAGCCTAACGGTGTGGCTTCACACTCCTCCTGCGTGTGTGTGTTGTTTTCAGATCCCGTTTTAGTGGAGTCGATTGACCTGGACTATTGTTTTTTTGGTGATCCCCTCACACTGATCTCCAACATCTGATCTCCACTCGCTTTATCGTTTGTACTGGCATCATTACTCCTTGGTGTGGATGGTAGCCTTGTAGATGTGAATTCGATACTGTGTTGGCTAATGCAGATACATTGATCAGTTGTTTGTTTGTGTCCCGATCAATCATTGGCCATGTCTCTGTGTGAGTGCTTTCGTCTTTTTGCATAGTTATTGACTCACGTTTCTTCTGGCACGGCTCCTCAGTTCTCAACTGCTCATTTGCCTCCAAACGTTTATGAATGGTGTAAACAGCTTGTAATTTTACGCCACCCACCTTTCGTGAAAGACACTTTGAGCGTTTCACCTGTGCTCCCCGTAAATGTGGACAGAAAGATCATGCAGAAATCTGAGGTCTCCGTAAACCTGCTCACTATTCCCTGATCGGAAAGGAAAGCAGCGTGTTCGCTAGCAGTAAACCGCTACAAGGGTTTTGCGAACTTGTTTTTACCCCTCAATGAAGAATGAAAAATAACTTTTTTTTTTGTTTATCGGGGCCTTTACTCTTGTCCATGCTAGAGTTTGATCTGTTATTGTACTTGGCAGTGTTGTAGTCGAGACCACCTCACTCGAGTCCGAGTCGACACCGAGACCAGAGAGAGTCGAGTCCGAGTCGAGACCGAGACCAGAGAGAGTCGAGTCCGAGTCGAGTCCGAGACCAGAGACGGTCGAGTCCGAGTCGAGACCGAGACCAGTGAGGGTTGATTACCTAATTTACTTTTATTTACTTAGAGAAATCCTTTTTTTTTTACTGAATTTACTTAGAGTTTAAAAAATATGATCAGTTTAGGGTAAAAAGGCCGCATAGTAGGTGGTGTTAAAAGTAATTTTATTACAATTTGTCATGTGCAGTTGCGCACTAGAAAATCACCAATCACTGGGCGTGTCAATCAATTTAAAGAAATACTTTATTCACATACATTAATAATCATGAAAAATATTTTGAATTGAACACGAGTGGACTCTGGAATAATTCCGAGTCCTAAAAAAAAAAAAAATGTTCGAGTACGAGTCAATTCCGAGTCCAAATGGACACGAGTCCATGACAAGACCAAGACCATTAAAATATGGTCTCGAGACCGAGTCCGAGACGAGTCCGAGTCTCGAGTACTACAACACTGGTACTTGGGGATTTTAATTCATAAAAATACTGTTAATGCAAAGTTAATTGAACATTTTGCAACTCACTCCCACTGTCTTTGCTTTCTCTGATCACAAACTTTAGCTTGAGTTTTCCAATTTTCTATATCACGTAAGACAAAAGTACAGTAAAATCCAATCTGTGAACCCATCGTCCATCTCTGTTTCTATAATGTACGCGCTTTTTTTGTAAGTACTCAATCGTAAGAGCCGTCTTACTCTGTTTCCATACTTTTCTACTTTGTCAGACTCTTTATGACCCAATGGTAATGTGTTGTCTCTATAATAAAGCCATTTCCCAAACACCGGAGAATCCTGTGCATCCTTAAAAAAATCTAGCTTAGATCATTGAAATATTAACAATTTCACGCCAATCTCTAAATTCCCATTCCTGGCCACAGTTTTAGAGAAAGTAGTGGCCTCTCCATTACGATCTTACCTAACTGCAAATGGTGTTTTTGATCCAGTCTGTACTCTGTCAATCACACAGCAGAGAAACAGCTGTTATTCAGTGACCAATGACATCCTCCTATCTGTGGATTCTAGATTTATAAACATCCTATTATCCTCAACTATCCTCAATTCTCCTCCCTTACTTTTCATTCTCGCCTGAAATGGCCATCATTGGTTCAGCTCACTTCTTACCTCAGCAACTGAAAATATTTTATTACTATGCTAGGGTACACATCTGCTTCTGCTCCTCTCTGACACATGGTGTTCCTCAGGGTTCAGTATTTGGTCCATTTTTTATCATCGACATGCATCCTATACATATCCATAAAAGTTTGGACTTCATTTTCACTGTTATGCTGATGACAAAAAGCTTGGACATGCCATCTCTTCTTGATACACTTACTACATTTACGATATCAAACACCGAATGTCCCTGAAATTTCCGAAACCGAATATTAACAAAACTGAAATATCGCTGATTGGCTCTACTACACCAATCAAAAGAATAGTCCTGTGCTTTGATATTGATAGGGTTCGTATCAAATCCGTCCTTTTATCACCTCTCAGACTGTGATCTTCACTGGCTACCTTTGCATTACACATTTATTTTACGATATCTCTAACATTTAGGGATTTAAAGGAATTTAAAGCCTTAGTGTCTGACCTGCTTCGCCCATACCTGCCCACCAAAAGCTCTTAGATAGTCAGATCTGGGCCTAGATCTTGATTGTCCACTATAGGTGAAAGATCATTTTGTGTTTCATCATCCCTTCTTGATAAAACTTTAGAATACTGTTCCCTCATTAATGAATAACTACAGAGAAACAAACGAGTAACGCAGGATTAACACTCTACTTCTATTAAACAACAAGACACTCTGACTTACCAATTAGCAAGTAATATCACTCAGTTGAATGAGGTAATTCACTATTAGCTAATCAATACCTACTATGTTTTTTATTTATCTCCCAGAAGACTACTACTGTACAATATACAAGTTAATAAATGAGATATGTACAATTAATTCTAAAGTAAAGATCATGGTAATCCACTAATGACTCAAGTGTTAGTACATCACTTAAAGGAGAACTCCGGCGAACAATGAACCTTCGGTCTAATAAAACATCGGTACCTAGTCAACCGTTCTCTGAGATTTGTTTTCATGATAATCGAATGTAAAGAGTTTTATCTCTAAAAACTGTTTAGCGTATAACGCTAGTAATGGGGGCATTGACTAAGTAAAAAGAAATCGCTAGTTTATACCACTAATAAGGCTCAAAATAGCCCCACACTAACGCAGTAACAGACCGTTTAATAAGAAGACAGTTCACTTCGTGTATACAGACAGGAGCCATCTTGGAAAACAGTCACGGCAAGTCAAACCACGAACGTCGTGCTGAGTGATCTGAACTGTATGATCGGCTTTCGGGGATTGATGGCTCCTGTCTGTATACACGAAGTGAACTGTCTTCATAAAGTATCTTCTTATTAAACGGTCTGTACACTTACAAAGTTCTCAATGCTTCGTTTTGCATGTATGGACCCTCATTATGTTACTGTGTTAGTGTGGGGCAATTTTGAGCCTTGATATTGGTATTAACAAGCGATTTCTTTTTACTTAGTCAATGCCCCCAGTACTAGCATTATACGCTAAACAGTTTTTAGAGATAAAACTCTTTACATTCGATTATCATGAAAACAAATCTCAGATAACAATTGACTCGGTACCGATGTTTTATTAGACCAAAGGTTCATTTTGCGCCGGAGTTCTCCTTTAACGCTATCTGGGTTTCTGTAGCCTCTTCTCTGTCTACTTTCAAGACCTATTATTTCAAAAACCATTGTAAATGTATTTTCGATCATTTGTACTCTGTGTGCTTTGTTTTCCTTGAAATGTACTTTTTTTTGTAAGGCTATAACTTGAGTTATGGAAAGGCGCTATACAACTTTTTCTTCTTTTCTTACTGTAAATATAATATGTGACTTAAGTTTCCAAATACTTTTTGGGGCCACTGTTGTTCAAAACAAAAGCTGACAGAGAGTGAAAACACAGCTTCTTCTGCCTGAATCGAGGCTGCGTACTTGCGGTTGCGTTCCTTCACCACCATGCGGGTCATGCTCTGGATGCAATGGGCTCTGTAGTTCTCGTAGTGGGTTTCCCGGGTCACATCCTTCAGATCCTGCATGTGTGTTCGTACCAACATGTTCCTCAACTTCACAAAGTCACAGTGTGCTGGGTTCTCCACTGTCCAACAAACACACACAACAGAATAGGGTCACCCCTGTGTGGTTTACTGACAGTGGGAAAGTCTTGTGAGGTGTGTTTGTTCATACCTTCAACGATTCCCCAGGGGTACAGACGTCCTCGAACCCTCTTGCCTTTGGCTTCCACTACTGTGTTACTGCCGATCACAGCGAAGGGAATGCTGTCCTACAGGAGGAGGACAAGAAAAACAATCTTGTAGGGGTGTTCGAACTGGTTCATCAAAATGAACGAATCTTTTCCAGAGTCAACTTGTTCATTTTGTTCGTTGAATGAACCAAATGACACGAAAAAAGATTTGTTCATCAAAAGAGTTCGAACAGGAGAGTCACGAACGCACATCACAGACAGGGTTCCCGCGGGTCCTTAAAAAGTCTTAAATTAGATATTTAAAATTTAAGGCCATTAAAAGTCTTATAAAGTCTTATTTTTAGGTATGAAAGGTCTTAAATTTTAGATGACACTTCGACTCAGTCATATCTTAATGTTTTCCAAATTAAAACCATCTAATTTGCGTACGTATTAATTTTTATCTTTGTGGATTTGCTTGTTCACGTGACAATTCGCGTCACATTCGCAGTAACGTTAATAACGTTGAGACAGGAGAGGAGGAGAGAAGAAAGTTGGCAAATGTCAGTTAAGTCGTAAGTTAATTCTTTATGTGCGTAGAGGTGTGCGATGTGTATTGTCTATTATGATACTCTATTCTTTTAACGATGGACGAGGCACTGTGAGTGTGAGCTGACATCGCATTTGTCTCTCGTTTTTTCACTGCGTGATGTGTGCAGTTATAGACATAAACATGTATGTCTATGGTTATAGGTATGTCCCCAAATTAGTTTTTGCTTAATTTATTTATATGTTATTATATTAGAATATCACATCAGTAAGAGTGCCGTTTTCCCGTGCACAATTGTGATATTTATGCTGCTACAATAGTTAAATTAAAAATAAATTGACATTGTGAGTTAGTTTTTAGACCTAACATTATCAATATTGTTTGTTTTCCTTTTATTTCGCCGACTAGAATTTCAAAATGAAACCGTTCTCAATGCAACAGACAGCGATGATTTCTTGAAGGAAATCCGCGTTTTGAACGAGTCATTTTAACGATTCAATCACTTGCTTCTTTCCCGTTTGAACAAATCGGTTGAATGAATGACTCCCTCAACTCGCTTATTAAGACAGCGATTTACCGCCGCCTACTGGTGGTTTTAGTTTCATATTAAAAGTAAAACGTTAAAATTAGAAATCATTTCACATTTAAATATTGATTTAAAAGCTTGATTTATGCAATTGTAAATGGAGTGTAAATATTACTGCCACTTCTAATGCTACTTCTGCCCCAGATAGCAAACTGACATTGAATCAACGTAGAAACATGACATCGAAACAACGTTGATCTGACATTGTTTTGCTCATCGAATTACGTTGAACCAACGTCAGACGCGTCATTCTTTCAAAACTAACGGAAAATCAACTTGAAATCAACGCGTTGTTTCAACGTTATGAAAGCAAACCAATTTTCGATTTTCATTTAGCTTTGAAGAATGCCGCGTCTGACGTTGGTTCAACGTTAATTCAATGTCATGAGTGACGTCGTTTCCACGTTGATTCGTCACCTCTTATTATTGTTAATAATAATTAGTTGATATTTTACTGATTGTGTTTTTGTTTTGTGTTTATCAACAAAACGTTAAAAATATCGAGATATATTTTTGTCAATATCGCACACCTCTAATGTATGGTATTAATTTTGATTTCTTCAGGTCTTAAAAAGGTCTTAAAAAGCCTTAAATTTTACTTTAAAAAGTGTGCAGGAACCCTGACAGAACAGAGCAAGGCGAGCATTTGAGCTTATAAAACTTAAAATTTGTTATTTATTTATTAAATGAGCGCTCGTTTCGCTTGATAAGACCCTTATTCATCGTCTGGAGTCGTTTAAAGCCCTTTGAACAGTTTGCACTGAAACTGTCTTTTGGACCTTGAACCGTTTGGTTCCCATGTAAGTCCATTATATGGAGAAAATCCTGGAATGTTTTCATCAAAAACCTTAATTTCTTTTCGACTGAAGAAAGAAAGACATGGACATCTTGGATGACATGGGGGTGAGTAAATTATCAGCAAAAGTTCTTCTAAAAGTGAACTACTCCTTTAAAAATAATGACACAAAAACAGCCATTCCAGTATAGTGCTGGTGGTTTATATTTTGGGACTGGTTAAAAATTGGCCAAAAGCAAATAAAGCTATGCTTTCCAAGTATTACTGCCTGTTTACTGGACCTTATTCATGTGGCTATTATATTAAAATAAGCACATTTTTGGTACCAATTTATATTAGATGTCTTTAACTAATATTTAAATGATTGTCTATATTGTGTGCATACGTTTTTTGCATACATTGTGCTTATATTTTAAAAGCACCTGCATGTAAATAAAGCTGTAATTCATTTCTGTAATATAATACTGTTGAGTTTTCACTTACATTTTAACCCTCCTTTAAACTCACTCATACCAGCACACCTATGAACATAATACATCTATTGTACCTATTTTTTTTAATGTAAGTACATGGTACACCTAACATAAAGTAGGTCCTTTTTTATTTATTTATTGAATGGACTGAGTGAACTACTGAATAGCTCGCAAAACACACATATATTTTCTCTCTCTCTTTGGCTCAGGACACTATATGTGAATAACAGGCGTGAACCTTGAGCTCTTGGTCTTGCTGTTTGAAGTCCTCATCCTCATCTGAATCACAGTCTGGAAACTGGTAGATCTTTATCCCGTACTGTTCGATCTCCTCTCGAATCTGAGCACAAATAACTGAAATAAGCCCACGGTACATACACAAACACACACAGCTCCACAGCTTGGGCACTTGCCTTGATTTTCTTTTTCTTGACCTCCAGTGGTGTGAGTGTGTCAGCTTTAGCTAGTACAGGAACGATGTTGACCTTCTCATGGAGAGCCTTCATAAACTCCACGTCCAGAGGCCTTAAACTGATGCAAACACACACTGACGATGATCACCACGCACTACAAGTTTGTCAGCCATTTATTATTAGGAGTTTGATTTTAACAGCAACAATACACATGTTGACTTGGCTTGCCTTCCCGACACAGATCAGACATGACCAGCAGAGGGCACAGATGGATCATGGGAGCTGGTGACTTTTTAACTGGGATATCTCTCATTAAGACGGAGCAAGGACTTTTTTTTTTATCTTTGTCCAGTAAAAAACTAACAAAAAATGTATGACTCTAATAGTCACAAATCTGAAACTAGTATTTCAGACAGACATCAAGCAGTTGATCTTGTTGCTTTCCAAATGCAAAAAAGCCTTGTGGTGAAAAAAAGGGCATCTGGATTAAAAGAAAACGTGCGTATGTCGCATTAAAGTGAGTGAAATATGCATTATAAGATGGATTATGTCTTGCATAAAAGCATGAGCTATACTATAGAGATGATCCCTGTCGAGTTTGAATACCAGCCTTCACCACCATAAAGAAGTCAGGTCTGATCAGATCATAATGCTCATACCCGTGACCGAAGGGTGAAATGAAGTAGAGACAGCAGTGCACTCGGTTATCCTGAATGTTCTTGCGGTTCAGTCCGCTCTCATCTCTGAAGTACTGCTCAAACTGTTGGTCTATGTAGTCTGCCACTGACTTCCAGCTGAAAACACATTCAAGACCAGTCGTATGTATTGAAATTGACAGCATCAAGTATTGATACATCATGATAATATATGCCCTTTATGTACCATTCAGTGTTATTGACAGCATCTCCGAACCCTGGTGTGTCCACGATAGTGAGCTTGAGTTTGACGCCCTTCTCCTCGATGTCCACTGTGTGTTTGGTGATCTCCACCGTCTGAGTGATCCTCTCTAGCAACGACACAGCCATCAGAACATCCAGAAACCCTCACCGCGAACCACCGCGAGAGATGGACTCACCTTCAGCGTTCAGCAGCTTCCGGTCCTTGTAGAGATCTGTGAGGAACAGACTGTTGACCAGGGTGGACTTTCCTAAACCCGACTCTCCTGTGACGAACAAAAACACACCATCGATATTAAACAGTTCACCCAAAAAGGAAAATTTTGTCTTCGTTTCTCGTATCACCACGTTTGACATCGGTCGGACATTCAGGCAATAACAGCTTATATTTCACATAAAGCTATCATGACTCCATAAGAGTGCTTGAGTCATATGGATGGCTATTATGATTTATGGTTGTTGCCAACAGCGTCAGTTCGCATTCGATTTCAGTAGGTGAAATAGCTAGAGCAATGTGATCAATTTTTGGGTGAACTACTATACAAATGCAGAAAAAGGAGAACACACACTTTTCATAAAGTGTGTTTTGAAGCTAATTTCCACAAATATGATGTTTAAACATTACCTGCCACCATTAAAGTGAAGTCGAAGCCCTTCTTCACAGATTTGCGGTGAACCTGATTTGGCAAAGTAGCAAATCCCACATACTCCTTGTCTTGGTCCTAAATAAAGAAAGAGAGAGAGAGAACGACAAAAGATAGATATATAATATATTTATATATTTTTTAAAAACATTCAAATATAAATATATATATATTAGAGCCAGACCGATATATCGGCAGGCCGATATTATCGGCCGATATTAGGCATTTTCCAAACTATCGGTATCGGCAGTTATAATTGCCGATAAATTAATATTTCAACAATAAAATTAAAATGGACGAAACACGCTTCAACCATGCCATGAGTGTTGGAGTTGTATAGTTTGTCCACCAGAGGGCACTCTACACCGTTCCTGTTGGCAACACTCGTTGAGTTGGGCACGATACATACATTGCTTGAATAACAATTAAAAGAACATCCCCATCAGTTCTCTAAACTCAAATAAGCATGACAAAATTTGTGACTATCATGTCCAGTTTAAAAAAAATAAAAAAATAAAATATCGACCGATATATCGGAATATCGGATTTTAAAACCCAAATATATTTGTATCGGTATCGGCCTTCAAAATCCTTTATCGGTCGGGCTCTAATATATATACACACACATATATATATATATATATATTATATCCATTATATGTGTCCATTATCAGTGGATTTATAACACACACACACACACACACACACATATATATATATATATATATGTGGGTGCACTGTGTATAATTATTTTATATCTATAAATACATGTATATTTATAGATATAAAATAATTTATATAAATCAATATACAGTATGTATATATGAAAATATTTCTTAAACATATACAAGCATGTGTGTGTATTTATATTATGTAAACACAAACTTTTATTTTGGATGTGATTAATCGCGATTAATCGTTTGACAGCCCTAATATATATATATATATATATATATATATATATATATATATATATATACATACATATACAGTATATATATATATATACACTCACCGGCCACTTTATTAGGTACACCTGTCCAACTGCTCGTTAACACTTAATTTCTAAGCAGCCAATCACATGGCGGCAACTCAGTGCATTTAGGCATGTAGACATGGTCAAGACAATCTCCTGCAGTTCAAACCGAGCATCAGTATGGGGAAGAAAGGTGATTTGAGTGACTTTGAACGTGGCATGATTGTTGGTGCCAGAAGGGCTGGTCTGAGTATTTCAGAAACTGCTAATCTACTGGGATTTTCACGCACAACCATCTCTAGGGTTTACAGAGAATGGTCCGAAAAAGAAAAAACATCCAGTGAGCGGCAGTTCTGTGGGCGGAAATGCCTTGTTGATGCCAGAGGTCAGAGGAGAATGGCCAGACTGGTTAGAGCTGATAGAAGGGCAACAGTGACTCAAATAACCACCCGTTACAACCAAGGTGGGCAGAAGAACATCTCTGAACGCACAGTACGTCGAACTTTGAGGCAGATGGGCTACAGCAGCAGAAGACCACACCGGGTGCCACTCCTTTCAGCTAAGAACAGGAAACTGAGGCTACAATTTGCATAAGCTCATCGAAATTGGACAATAGAAGTTGGAAAAACGTTGCCTGGTCTGATGAGTCTCGATTTCTGCTGCGACATTCGGATGGTAGGGTCAGAATTTGGCGTCTACAACATGAAAGCATGGATCCATCCTGCCTTGTATCAACGGTTCAGGCTGGTGGTGGTGGTGTCATGGTGTGGGGAATATTTTCTTGGCACTCTTTGGGCCCCTTGGTACCAATTGAGCATCGTTGCAACGCCACAGCCTACCTGAGTATTGTTGCTGACCATGTCCATCCCTTTATGACCACAATGTACCCAACTTCTGATGGCTACTTTCAGCAGGATAATGCGCCATGTCATAAAGCTGGAATCATCTCAGACTGGTTTCTTGAACATGACAATGAGTTCGCTGTACTCAAATGGCCTCCACAGTCACCAGATCTCAATCCAATAGAGCATCTTTGGGATGTGGTGGAACGGGTGATTTGCATCATGGATGTGTAGCCGACAAATCTGCGGCAACTGTGTGATGCCATCATGTCAATATGGACCAAACTCCCTGAGGAATGCTTCCAGCACCTTGTTGAATCTATGCCACGAAGAATTGAGGCAGTTCTGAAGGCAAAAGGGGGTCCAACCCGTTACTAACATGGGGTACCTAATAAAGTGGCCGGTGAGTGTATATATATAAATCCACTGATAATGGACACATATATAATGGATATAATAGAAAAAGAAATATTAAATAATAAAAATCCTAAAGTTGATGGAGAGAGAGCCCAATAATCAAAAACGAAGCATATTTCCCCAATCTGAATTCAGCATAGTGAAACGTCAGCCTTCAGTTTGTAGGCGATAACTCTTCTTATCATAAGGGCCAGCGGGAGATGACAGACGTTGTGAGAGTCTCTCTCTGGGAGGCAAACCACACGTGCCAGGCTTTGGCTTGAAGTGAATGAGGAAAGATGTGGGATGGAGCGTCATAAACCCAAAAAAGGCTTTACCCCTTTAATTATCATCTTTTACAAACATGCTCTAGCCCACCAACAGGATCCACTTAAAAACATGCCAATGTAAATCCATCCCCCCGAAAAGCAAATGACAGATGAAAGACAATCTCAAGAACGAAAACATGTGTCCAATTCAGAAGAAAAACTATGAGAGGTAACCGGGCTCCTGAGATCCCTCACAATCAACCCAGTGGTAATATCATGAAGGATCACCGTTCATAGAAACTCCACGAATACCATGGTACATTCCAACATGTGCATCTTATGGTTGTTGGGAGTGACATTTCAAGGTGTTTATGCACGGACGCTCATGACCCCGGCGTTCATTACCTCAGTAGCGTCATAGGGGTCATAGCGACCCCAGGGGCTTTTAGGCCTGGATGGGCTGATGGGAGACAGCAGGTTAAAGTCGACGTGGCCCCGCTGAGCCCCGTGTCTGGACTCGTGCTCCAGCTCTCCGGGGCCCCTGGGTGCCGCCGCGGGCCTCGGGAAGGTGGGCGTCCCCGGGGTGTGAGCCTCACCCTCACTATGGTGGGCGAACGGGTGATGTCCCATGATGTGCTCCAGCTCCGAGTCCTCCGAGTCTTCCTTAGGGAAGTGCTGAGGTCAGGAGGGGATCGGGCAAGTTAGGGGTCGGGCCAGAACATACGGGCAGGTACAGAAGCGGTTTAATAGGGAAAGTTAAGGTCATGGAGAAGAGAAGCAAAAAGAGAATAGACCATTTAGTGGTTAGACAAAAAACACCCTTACAAAACATTACCATGGTAAAAACCCATTCACTAGAGTAGTAACCCAGTAAATGAACCCACTTTGACAGAAATTAAGGTTACCATGGTAAACGTTTTTACGAGGTATACAAGAGAATACATTAGTGGTATAAGGAGTGTTCCTGAGGAAACTGGAGCGCACACGTCTACACTGATGTTAGTGTCCACACAAGACGTTAGACATCAAGACACAACACAGATGACATTGATACTCCCTGCACAAGAGCTGATAACAAACAGAATCACTGCTGTCCTGAAAGTAAAGAGTATCGATCCCTGCTTCGGTCCACACAGCCCGATCGAGGACCACAGACTCACTCCAGACATACGAATGTTAAAGGGGTCCTATAATGCCCCTTTCACTAGATGTAAAATAAGTCTCTGTTGTCCCCAGAGAGTGCATGTGATGTTTTTGCTCAAAATACCTCAGATATTTTTTATAACATGTTATAACATGCAAAAAACATGAGCAAAAGTGTCCCTTTAAATGCAAATGAGCTGCTACTCCCGGCGCAGAGGGTGGAGCTTCAATAGCTTGTGTGTTTAGCAGCTCCGATTACCTCACACAGACACGCACTGGAAATTTCAAAAACTTGTAGCCTTTCAACATGACATCATGACTTTTGCGTAAACATATACGCCACTTTCGAGTCAGGTGGCGTGTTATCTCTACACATTTTGTGCTATCCGCGTGTATCTGCGTGTATGCGTATATGTCTACGCCATTAACGTCCGCGTCATTCCGCATGTCTGCACACGCAGTCAAATCTTGAGTCATAAATGCCATTAACCCCAGTGACGGTTAGGTTTAGGGACGGGGTTGAGGTAAGTCATATATTTATATAACGTTAAGTCAACGGCGTTCATAAACACGCTGAAAAGTGATTATGCGTCTTGATAGCACGCCAAAAATGGAAATACGAATTGGCGTGTCATACACACGCTACTTCATGAGATCTGAGCCTTTTATGTTCAAACCGGAGTCAGACTCAAGAAGAAGTGACAACATTTCTGAAAGGTTAGTTGATGTATGTATGTAGCTGATGTTATAGTCATTGATTAACATATTCTGTCATGATAATCTATAAATGCTTTCCCAGGGGCGAGGTTTGTGTAATGTCAGCCTTCACAACCTGTGAAGAAGCTCAATGTAGTCCCTACTAGCCGTTTGTTGTAGTCCTTAAAAGAAAATATCTCCCTTTGCGGATGTTGTTTATGTATCTAACTAAAAGTTAGAAAAGAGAAATCATAATCATAGTGACATCTCCCCTTTGAAGAAGTTCTGCTTATTAATTAACCTCCATGTTTTCTGTTCTGGCAAACTGATTTTTGCCATTGAACAGGTCAAGGTCACATCATCACATGACATGGCTTTGGCAAACCATTTGACTTCTGTGAAGAAACATTTTTTTTCTGACTGCAACATAGACCTATTGACCGGCAGATTCAGAGCATCTCCATGCATCCCACTGCTTACCTTGGCATAAATATATCGCTATTTGCTATTACGGTGTAACCTTTGTTACATGAACTGTAACTGGCACTACAGAACGGCATTTGCGATTGACCTAAATAGCTATTTGACTGATCGTTTAACAATTTCTGTCCTACAGGTTTGTGTGCGAAAAGTATTTATATCGTTTTTACCGCCACAAAGCGCCCGCGCGTTCAGATCACTTGGACATGGCTGTGGTTACAAGAGGTAAAAACTATATAAATACTGTTCGTTTTCTCACACAAACCGCTCATTTCGTGTCTTAGGCCATCAATGTGTACTTACATTTACGAGTCATTCAATCATGTTTAATTTGGACTTCTCTGTGCATGCTCTTTGAGGTTGGCCGATCAACTTTCTAATTTAAAGTCATTAGCTCCGAGCAACAGAAAGTGCATGAAGTCAAGACATTAAGGATGTGAGGAAATCCTGAAGAAAACTTCGACATAACTGATAACAATAATAAGTGTTTCCATATTAGATTGATTTCTGAAGGATCATGTGACACTGAAGACTGGAGTAATGATGATGAACATTCAGTTTTGATCACAGGAATAACTCATAATATTACACAATATTACTGTTTTTGTGTTGTTGTATTTTTAATAAAATAAATGCAGCCTTGGTGAGCAGAAGAGACTTCTTTAAAAAAACCATTACAAATCTTACCGATCTCAAACTTCTGAACGGCGGTGTACGTTGATAAATCGCTCGCGATTAGAAAGTAAGAAGCTAGGAAAGTATGGCCAATTTCAAGTAGACTTTAACAGAAAATTAAAGTTACAATGCTGGCTTGCAGAAGAACAATGCACGTCTCAATTGAGGTCAATGGACTCAACGAAGTGGGAGGATCACCAGTACCTTTTCCACTTCATGCATCCTGGGCTCAGGTGACGCCGGCATAGAGTCTCGCTCATCTGATGCCGAGTCGGTCTCGCGGTCACTGTCCTCCATCGCTACTGGGGCTACTGTGCACTCTGCCATCTCCAACCACAAGATACAGCGGGGACAGGCGAGAGCGGTGTGAGAGGAGGGATGTTACACGGGAGGAATGTTTGGTGGCAAAGGGATGAGTGAAAAAGAAAAACATGAAATGATTACAATATTGCAACAGGTCTTGATGCACAACACCACAGCTGGACGCCGCAGCGACTCTCGGGATCATCGGGGTTAGATGTCGCTTGGACGATAGAGATATAATCAGTGTGTCGTAACGATGCTACTATCTGCTAATAAACAAGTCAAAAACCAATTGTTGTTTGAACCGAATTTGCGACATCTAACACACATCTACCCAAATGTTTTATGCCAGTAACAACCTAGATAGCAAAGTGACATTGAATCAACGTGGAAATATGACATCGAAACAACGTTGATCTGACATTGTTTTGCTCATCGAATTAACATTGAACCAACGTCAGACGCGTCATTCTTTCAAAACTAACGGAAAATCAACCTGAAATCAACGCGTTGTTTCAACGTTATGAAAGCAAACCAATTTTCGATTTCATTTAGCTTTGAAGAATGCCGCGTCTGACGTTGGTTCAACGTTAATTCGATGAGCAAAATCAACGTTGTTTCAATGTCATGAGAGACGTCGTTTCCACGTTGATTCAATGTCAGTTTGCTGTCTGGGAAGTAATGAAACGGCTTGTCAAATGTCTAATGCTAACACTGAGGAAACACGCTAACCTCATGCTACATGCTAGCATGAATCAGTGTCACCTCGACCGGAGAAAGAAACTAGATTTTTGCATTTTTACACAGGGAAAGAAAAAAAGGGCCCTGTGAATTTTAGTGATGAAAATGAGTGTTGGTTAAATGATATTATGCTGATCATCAGATCTTCTAGAGATTACAAACCTAATGTCTAACCATACTAATAATTACACAATAGTGCTAGCACAGCAATAGTGCCGCTTGACTAACAGCACTAATGAAGAGCTTCACAGATTAGGTGCCGGTGACCTGCTTTACACCACACGTGAGCGGCAGACATCGATATCTCCATCACCACAGGCTCCACTGGCCTATTTCAAATCACTGCTCAATACTGAAGCACAAACAGACCGCACAGTAAAGGGACAAAACGCTGGCTTCCTGCGATCTAACTTTTCTGTCTCAAATCTAACATTTCGGCTCAGCCTACTCAGACATTCAGTGTCATATCATTGAGATGTGCTGGAGATCAGGCTGGGGAGGGAACTGACCTCCTCTTAAGCGTTAAATCTGTTTTCAGTTTGGCCTTGTGGAAAACAAAACTAATCAGAATATAAAATATATAAAATATAAAATAAAATAAAACAAATGTGATGCCCATACTCCACATTCACCCAACATGCACACGGAAGCTCACCTGAAACGCCTCTGGGAGGATGAAACAATCTAAACGTCTTGCCTTGTCGGAGCCAGCTCCTCATTCCCTCTCCCACTGGAGACCCGGTGGCCAGCTCATCATCTTTATACCCGGCCAGGCAGGGACACGGCGCCCTTCACTGCATCGAGCTGCCCCGCTGCCCCAGGGCACCAATCAGCATCCGACTCCACCGCAGCGCTATCGACACACACTACACTAAACCTGACCCAGACACACTCGCACTCGGCAGACCCACACAGCACCAGCATCTCCATGAGCTTCACGGGCTCTATGGGGAATGAATGATGTTCTGGTGTTGAGGGATCGGCTCAGTCAGTGGCGCTCCACAGATCCATGCTTGCGTTCATCCTTAAAGAATTAGTTCACTTTTGAAAAAACTTTTGCTGATAATTTACTCACCCCCATGTCATCCAAGATGTCCATTTCTTTCTTTCTTCAGTCGAAAAGAAATTAAGGTTTTTGATGAAAACATTCCAGGATTTTTCTCCATATAATGGACTTACATGGGAACCAAACGGTTCAAGGTCCAAAAGACAGTTAATAACAGTTTCAGTGCAGCTTCAAATGTCTTTAAACTAGGGCTGCAACTAACGATTATTTTGATAATCGATTAATCGGACGATTATTTTTTCGATTAATCGATTAATCGGATAAAAAATTATATTTCTTTTTTTGTTTATTATAACTAAATAAAACCCTAAAAACCACTCTTTTAAATTGTTAAACAATTTACTTAATACAGACAACTTCATTTTAAAGAAAAACAACAAATAAAAAAAATATATATGAACATAAGCTATGACAAAAATGCTATTGTAAAATAGATTAGTGGATAACTCAGCAAAACTTAGCCTAGAAATATCACAAGTGCACAATAATTTTATAAAATCTGAACATTTAATGAAAAAAACATTCCTTAGTGGGGAACAAATAAGAGACAATAAGTGTAGCACTAACTCTGGTAAAACGTTACACATTGCTCTTTGTATTGTTGTTGTACTGTACATTCATGAAAAACATCGTAAAAATCAGATGCACAGCTGTTTTAAATGTAAAGCACAGCTGTTTAGTGAGGAAGCAAAATATAATAGATAGGACAGAACAAGAAAGGCTATTAATAAGCTTTCATTGCGCAAAAGTATTATGACATGATCATGAAAGAGCTGCACAAAGTGCTTATGCGCATCGCGAGCGCTGAATGATGCGCTTGAAGCAACACGGAGTCACAGGGCGGCGCGCAGCTCTTCAGTGTCCGCCGCATTAAAGTTAAAAGCACCAAGATTGTGTATTATACAGTATTTATGCAATAGTTTAATAAGCCTTTTCTTTTAACAGTTTTAAATTTCAGTTAGGCTACTGTGCACGTGAAGAACAATTATAGTGCGCCGACTCTACTCTAGTGTTGTGAGCTAACAGACAGTAGAAAGTGATTAAGTTACAGCAATAAAAGACTAGCAAGATAGAAACCAGACCTTTATCTACGGATCAATTATAATAATAACATTGAATCATCTTGGAAAGAGTTTCATCATGTTAACTGTTGTAACGCGACGCGAATAGAGAATGACTGAGCCGCAGTGGAGGGAAAAGCTTAGGTTAACTTGAATTTAATGACTTAAATATACATTTCTATCTCACATTACACTATAGTATGGCTTCATAAAGTATACACGATTAACGTAGGTCACCTATTTTGGTTTCAAAACGGCGAATTTGCCGAAAGGTGAATGATTTTCGTGTATGCTGCATGTCCGCAAATTAGTTCAAACTCACGGAATCAAGAGCGCGCATGCGAGACAGAAGATAATACGCCTTATTCACGGCAGCGCCATCTTTGATTTTTAATGAGAATGAAAGCGAGGCTGTGAGGGATAGACTTGCATCTCTTCAATGGGCTGTATGTTATTTAATGTGTTTTCGGATTGTTCTGCTCATGAAACACTGGAAAAATATCTTTCCAAGAAATGTCAGTTGACAAAAAACTCCCGACAATGTAAGCTGTGGAAAATTGTAAGTAATCTAGCCGTTTTATTCAGCTTTTTACAGCAGATGCCATTGGAAACACGGTAAGTCTATCCCTCACAGCCTCACTTTCATACCTGTCATGGCGCTGCTCTGAATAAGGTCTATGTGCTCCAAACCGTCCGTGTTGCGCGCGCGAGGCAGGGTAGAGCAGCGAGGGAGAGAGACTGCGTGTGTGCCTCATGAAGACGCATGTAAGAAGCGCATGTTCCATGTAAACAATCCCTGTGACGTAATCAGACCAACTAATCGATAATGACATTCATTGACAACGATTTTCATAATTTCATAAAAGTTATTGCAGCCCTACTTTAAACGACACCAGACGATGAATAAGGGTCTTATCATGCGAAACGATCGCTTATTTCAAAACTTATTCCAAAAATGTAACTTTTCTAAGGACAAATGCTAGCCTTGCTCTATTCTGTGAGGCGCGTTTGTAACGCAAACAACTTGTAAACACTGACTTTGTACTTCCGGCTACGTCGCCCGTGACCTTTTGAACGTGATCGACCTCGTGATCGTTTCGCATGACAAGACCCTTATTCATCGTCTGGTGTCGTTTAAAGACATTTGAAGCTGCATCTGAAACTGTTATTAACTGTCTTTTGGACCTTGAACCGTCCGGTTCCCATTGAAGTCCATTATATGGAGAAAAATCCTGGAATGTTTCCATCAAAAACCTAAATTTCTTTTCGACTGAAGAAAGAAAGACATGGACATCTGGGATGACATGGGGGCGGGTAAAGTAAATTATCAGCAAAAGTTTTTTCAAAAGTGAACTAATCCTTTAAGGTGCATGATGGGATTTCAATGATGGGATGGCATTTTTGAGGACGTCAAGAATGAGTTTCAAGCCAGGTTCAAAGACACACACCCTAGCCCTAGCCTGGCTCCGCCCTCCGATCTTCATTTTCCTTCAGTACTACGTCTGGGTTTGTAGTGTATTCTTTGGTTTTGTCCGGTCAATGAACGAACAGAGGGAGTGTCTGAGAATTTTGCCGCTGATGTCATGCGCCAGTTTGAGTCGTCATACGTCACGACCAAACGTTAGCGATTGGTTACGGCAGAACTTCAACAGAGTACCCACCTTCAAGGAATTAACGCTTGTCAATGGAGCGAGGCCAGACTCTCTGTACAAATGAAATGCACGAGTCTGGTGGGACCAGGCAAGATTAGCGTGAGAGTGAAATAAATAAAAAAAGTGCATGATGGGTAAAAAAAGTTTTTCACACATATGAAAAACACAGACACAGCCGGATCATTTCCATCATAACCAACACAATCTACCAAGAGCAGCGCAAATTAGCATCAGCTTTAAGGCCCGTACAGTACGTACACACCAGGACAAATATTAGCGCGCGTTATTCGTAAGCGTTTTTTCAACGCGTTTTTTGTGTTCACACCCAAGCGATTTTCGCTGACGATGAGCCGAGTGAACATGCAAATTCATTCCCTGACATTAGATGGCGCCCATTTGCTCTGCAATACCACTCCATATCAGTTTTCTTTTATCAAGATGTGTGTAGCGAGAACAGCAGCTCTACATTCATCTTGTTGTGTAGACGGCCTTTGGTTTCATTTCCAACAAACCCGACACACACCGAGTCTAAAAATGTGATTAAATGAGTTTCTATAAGGCTTTACTCAGCTCAGGGTGGAACATGTGGCTGTGGAAGAGGGCGGCCGCTGGCATGAGGTAAAGTCAAGTGTGTGATTATAATCGGCATTAAAGTCTTAACAGATCTCAGTCGCAGAGGAAGATTTAAAGAGCAAGATTAAGGAATTTCAGAGCATGTCCCAGATCTCGAGACACAAAAGATGCAGATGCAGACCTCCACTCTCTGTGTATTCTGCTATGAAGAGCTTTCATTTCAAAACAAGCTAGAAATCTATGTTGTGCCAAAAAAAAAATGATTTTGCAGTTTAGTTGTTTTTATTTTTAAGTTCACAACTTACAAACTAAATTTACCAAAACATTTTTACCAAATCTGGTAAGTACCCAGATAGCAGACTGACATTGAATCAACGTGGAAATATGACATAGAAACAACGTTGATCTGACATTGTTTTGCTCATCGAATTAACGTTGAACCAACGTCAGACGCGTCATTCTTTCAAAACTAACGGAAAATCAACTTGAAATCAACGCGTTGTTTCAACGTTATGAAAGCAAACCAATTTTCGATTTCATTTAGCTTTGAAGAATGCCGTGTCTGACGTTGGTTCAACGTTAATTCGATGAGCAAATCAACGTTGTTTCAATGTCATGAGAGACGTCGTTTCCATGTTGATTCAATGTCAGTTTGCTGTCTGGGTAAGTATCTTGGTGCGTTCATGTGCTTTGGAAAATATGATAATTTTCCACTTGTGAACTGGTATTTACCCGTGTGTTGCGTTTACAAGTGCTTTTGTTGTCGTAATGTGGTAAAAAGATGGAGATCCAGACACCATATCATACCACCCATCTTTGTCCACAGATGGTTTAATATAGTACACCAAATTAGCAAGGTTAAGATTAGTAACCCAAAACCAATATCTTCCGTCTTGTTCTCATTAAAGTTTAAAGAGATCTCAGATCTAATGTCACACAGACATGCAGGCAAGCATTCAACCCTTTTTCAGAAACTGAAGTGTCATCTGACAAAGACTTAGGGTCCAATTCTCACTATTAACTTGCTTATTATCATGTTTTACTAGGAAATAAAGCACATATCAATGCCTTATTTTGCATGACTGTTTTCTACATCCTTAATTACCCAATACCTAAACATTACTCACAGTTAATAAGCAGTCATTAGGAGTTTATTGAGGCATAGTTGATAGTGAATTGGACCCTAATCTAAAGTATATTATGAGAGTTGCAGAAACCAGCACCTTTCAGTCGGTGAAGAGGAAAACGGGTCATTCCCGAGCTCGTCTGTCAGGTCACTGTGGTCAGATGCGCTCAGCCACGCATGAACACACACACACACACACACACACACCGCCGCAGAAATACTCCTGAAGCAGCCCAAGGGGAAACGACAACTGCAGAGGTGAAAGGCTGAAACTGTTCGCGAACTGCTTTACTTTTTAATAAGCGAGCAACACTACGCTGAACGTTCACACAGTTTGATGTGATTGTTTGAGAGCTGCAGTTCAACACACACTGGTGCTGCGACACACACTCCTGTTCTCACATCACCACGCTTGTGTCATCTACAAATACCAATTTGTGGTGGTTTAATGAAGTTTAGTGACTCCTTCCACATGCCTGAGATCCTCCTGAAGGGTCGTGGGTTCGAACATTGAGAGGTCAGAGGAGAAGAGTCCTGAAGAGCCGCTCGCTTTGACATGCGCTTCACACAACCTGGGCTTCAGCAGGACTATAGCAGTGAGCTGAAGGTGTGAGTGTGTGTGACAGCAGCTGAGTGTGTGTCAATGGAGCTGTTGTGTGAATCAGCACAGCGGAGCTCTTTGTGTGTGTGTGTCAGACTCCAGTGAAAGTCTCAAACAGGTGCACAATATCAAAATGATACACAACATAAACTTGAGCAAAAATATCATGTCAAAATGAATGCACAGTCATGATTGAAAACATATTATCAGCTTGTAAATATATTGGTATGTACATCTGAACCAATGTTTGTCATTTAAATTGAAATATCAGGAAATACTTGAACACCATCAAGCCTCAGTTCATATTGGCCAATATTTCGCATCATTGATAAATAAAACTATACAGATAGCCATGCATTTTCCAAAAAAGCAGTTTAGTTCACACAAAAGACTGGACTAATGACATCAAACTAACACATCCTCACACCGAAACATCTGTCGGCTTCTGCTTCAGCTCGTGTTATTCACCATCACGCTCGCTCCTAAGATCCTCCGTCACTGCAACATTGAGCCAATGCAAAGTCAAACATCCACAAAAGTGTGCAGACAGCAGACATACCTCCGAATCGCTGTTGACTTCAGAGTTTGCTGCCATTATTACTGATGGAGAGCAGACGGTCAGTGTTTAAAGAGAGAGAGAGAGACACACAAGAAGGCACATGACCTAATGACTGTCTGTCTGCATCTCCATGGAGCTCATTTGCATAGCCACACCCCCAGCACATGCATCTCATGTCACTGTGAAACTCATTTGCATAGCCACACCTCCAGCACATGCATCTCATGCCACTGTGAAAGCTCATTTGCATAGCCACACCCCCAGCACATGCATCTCATGCCACTGTGAAAGCTCATTTGCATAGCCACACCCCCAGCACATGCATCTCATGCCACTGTGAAAGCTCATTTGCATAGCCACACCCTCAGCACATGCATCTCATACCACTGTGAAAGCTCATTTGCATAGCCACACCCCAGCACATGCATCTGATGCCACTGTGAAAGCTCATTTGCATAGCCACACCCCCATCACATGCATCTCATGACACTGTGAAAGCTCATTTGCATAGCCACACCTCTAACGCATACATCTCATGCCACTGTAGAAGCTAATTTGCATAGCCACACCCCCAGCACATCCATCTCATGCCACTGTGAAAGCTCATTTGCATAGCCACACCCCAGCACATGCATCTCATGCCACTGTGAAAGCTCATTTGCATAGCCACACCCCCATCACATGCATCTCATGCCACTGTGAAAGCTCATTTGCATAGCCACACCTCTAACGCATACATCTCATGCCACTGTAGAAGCTAATTTGCATAGCCACACCCCAGCACATCCATCTCATGCCACTGTGAAAGCTCATTTGCATAGCCACACCCCAGCACATGCATCTCATGCCACTGTGAAAGCTCATTTGCATAGCCACACCCCCAGCACATGCATCTCATGCCACTGTGAAAGCTCATTTGCATAGCCACACCCCCAGCACATACATCTCATGCCACTGTGAAAGCTCATTTGCATAGCCACACCTCCACCACATGCATCTCATGCCACTGTGAAAGCTCATTTGCATAGCCACACCCCCACCACATGCATCTCATGCCACTTTGAAAGCTCATTTGCATAGCCACACCCCCACCACAGTGAAAGCTCATTTGCATAGCCACACCTCCACCACATGCATCTCATGCCACTGTGAAAGCTCATTTGCATAGCCACACCCCCACCACATGCATCTCATGCCACTGTGAAAGCTCATTTGCATAGCCACACCCCCACCACATGCATCTCATGCCACTTTGAAAGCTCATTTGCATAGCCACACCCCCACCACATGCATCTCACGCCACTGTGAAAGCTCATTTGCATAGCCACACCTCCAACGCATACATCTCATGCCACTGTAGAAGCTAATTTGCATAGCCACACCCCCAGCACATCCATCTCATGCCACTGTGAAAGCTCATTTGCATAGCCACACCTCCAGCACATGTTAAAGCTAATTTGCATAGCCACACCTCCAGCACATGCATCTAATGCCACTGTGAAAGCTCATTTGCATAGCTACACCTCCAGCACATGTGAAAGCTCATTTGCATAGCCACACCTCCGGCACGTGCATATCTTCTTCCACAGCTGCTTCTAATTTGCATAGCCACACCCCCAGCTGTCAGTCATATATGAATACCAACACAGAGTCATCCAGGACATCACAGAATATCGGATCAAATTAGCAACTAGAAATATGTAGAATATTGATCTGTCTGCAGATGCTTTATCTAAAGTGAGAAAAGAGGAGCACAAGCAAAGAATATTTGTAATCTACAATGCCAGGTTTATTAGTTAACTAGATTAGGAAACGTTAGAGACGAGGAGAACGTTAGAGACGATTTTTTTTCTTTCCGTTGATCTCTGTTCCCTCATGATGACTGTATTTCTCTATTGTATAAAGTGTGTCTCTTTCTTGCTTTTCTTCAAGAGTGTCGTCTCGCTAGAGGCTTTACACAACATCTGTCCAGTGACTTTACAAAGCCACGTGTCCCCAATCTGTGCAAAGCCTAGACACACACACACTCACTCTCTCTCTCTCTCACACACTTATAAATATAGATTCTTCTATGTATTGGCGGGACGAACAAGCATTAGTACTGAACTCTTTTACTCTCTTAAAGTCAGCTTGAATGTTCTGTGAAGAACGGATGACATGTCTGTCGGTGTGTGTGTGTGTGTTTCCCTGCTCTGCGCTTGGTGCCGAGTGAAGCCTGGTGCCGCCACTGAACACGTCAGACTGACACATCTGAGCCCTCGCTGCACAAACAACCCAAACACACACGTGACAACCCCTCACACACACTCTATTACTGTAATGCACAGGACCCAACCACTCACACACTCCAGACACAGCAAAGCCCATATCAAAGCATAATCTCAACATGATCCTCTCGGAGGATTACTGTTCTGTTGTCATGATAGGAGCAGGATGCGTTGTTTATCCTCTGTTCATGTCTTCATGTGTCAGAGAGGAACAGATGGAGGACAGGGGAGGAGTTATGATGACTTATTATACTTCAACTAACCTAGGTAGAGTACGTTTTCACGACAACAGTGTATTTAAACGGGAAAAGGTTTTCCTTCGTGTTTTTCGTGGACAGACTAGCATGTTCATTTTCTTGTATTTGAGGCGTGGTTTACGAATGCCCAGAGCCGCATTATTGGGGGCTACGAATGTCTATCAAATGCGCCTGTACGTAGCTCTTAGCCAATCGGGTCAATGATACCAGATGACGTTTCGAACAAAGATAGCCTGGGGTTAATGGGTAATTCCACCGGTGGAGACATGAATATGTATTGAAAGTGGGTCATATATGTAGTAGAATAGTATCATAAATGTCTAATTGTGGCCCTTCTTAGCCGATAAAAGGCAGAAAATGACTTTTTATTGCTTGTGAATTGTAGACAACAATCCCCATAGTGCATTGCAATGCTCAGCTCCGCAGGCCACTCCCACTACTCCGCCCATCACTGTAGACTAGAGTTGAGCTCCACTCCTGGAAATCATTTCGCACAATGAAATCAGATAATGCGCGCTAATATAATATGACGACATAAGAGCGTCAAGGCGGCGCCATCAGCCAATGGATAGCTGTGATTCTATACGGGCTTCAGACAATCGGCACACTTACTCTGACGCGTAATTTTACACGTGAAACCTTGGAGCGTTTTGTCTTCGGCATCTTCATTAATCCCCTCGCGATCAGACGTCCCAGGAGTCTCCCGCGTATTGATAACGACTCCCTGATGTCCACAAATTAGTCCAAATCTCCCGAATCTAGCGCGACAGAACCGGCTGTGCTCCACACCGTATAGTGGGAGAGAGCGAGAGAGCGAGAGACTTTGCGTGTGTGCGCCTCATGACACAGAGTTCACGTTCTTATTCGGTCGGGTTATTATCGTTTACGGCGGAACCGTTTACTATTGGCAGCGTGTTTCGGTACCCAACCCTACCCATAATGCATCTGTCTGCGTGTTCAGCTTCATCCATATTTTCAAAAAGGTTCTGCCGGTGAAATCAAGCGCACTGGCACTGATCTGTGATTGGTCTGTTAGCGCATTAGGCCCAACCCCCTATGCACGGGTTTGAAAGGGTGCTTGTAGTCTTTACAGAAATCCCCCCTCTTCAACATGACATCATGACTTTTGCGTAAACATACACGCCAATTTCGAGTCAAGTGGCGTGTTATCTCGACGCATTTTGAGCTATCCGGGTGTATCCACGTGTATGCGTGTATGTCTACGCCATTAACGTCCGAGTGATTCCGCGTGTCTGTACACGCCGTCAAATGTCCGCGCGAAACGAAGCAAAATGTAGATCTAAATCTGGGGAGCGATCTTTTTCTTTCCTAGGATGGTAAGGGAACAGTCATAAATGGCATTAACCCCAGTGACGGGTAGGTTTAGGGACGGGGTTGAGGTAAGTCATATATTTATATAACGTTAAGTCAACGGCGTTCATAAACACGCTGAAAAGTGATTATGCGTCTTGATAGCACGCCAAAAATGGAAATACGAATTGGCGTGTCATACACACGCTACTTCATGAGATCAGTCTGCCCTCTTACACTTCCTCCTACAATGACGTAAAATGCCGATTCTTGCATCATTGTAGGAGGAAGTGAAAAAGGTAAATAGCAGATTTCTCTCGTCTCAGGGGAAAATGAGAGAGTGTTGCACGACCATTCAATAGTATAACTGGGTTTCTAACAATGGAAATCTTAATGCAAATGGGTGGGGAGTGTCCCTTTAAGCACAGTGTGAGTCGGATGTCAAGTAGCAAAGTGCAATGATATTACAATGCAAAGTACAATGAATGATATTACCATCTAATATTATTGTACGATTACCGTCATTATTTGGGGGAAAATAAATACATATTTAACTATTCAACTGAAGCTTCTGCTCATCCAGTGTTCCTCCATCATATCCCCAAACTTACTGCTCTCATCAGTACTGTGAAGTGAAACATCAGCAGTTCTAAGAGCCATCTCAGATAACACACACACACACACACACACACACACTGTCTAGACAGCCGCTATCACAAACAGGTACTTTGAAGAATCATGTCCTGTTTGTGTCAGACTTTACACTCGCCCGGCCGACGTCAGGCGATGTGTTTCAATGTGATGCCATTGCGTTATGATGTCAGTGTAACCATAACACAAAAATTACTCAAATCTCAGTGAAAAAATATGATTTGAAATGTTATATACATTTTTTTTTGTTTGTAAAAGTAAAATAAACAATGATGTCTTTATCATCAGATTTTTTATCTTTAAATACAAATTTGAATTTGAAGAGTTACGCATTTTTGAACAATTACACTTTACGTATTTTCTTATTAACTAGTCTAGTACGTAAGCAGAGTGTTGGTAGCTAGTGTGCTACACTCTTAAAAAGCTGTAAAAATAGGGCACAGTGTAAAGTGTTAATATGAAGGGATTATCCGTATTGATTTCCACAGGTGTTTTACCTGTATTTTAAATTACACATTGCATTTTGTGTTTTAGGGTTTGCATGGTTTTAACTTAACGGTTTATGTCCTGGCAGAGAATTGCAGTATCTTTTACACGATTCTACATAATTTTTCTTAAAGTGTACACCTCACTGAACAACAATTATTGGAACATTATTATAATTAATTATCACTAAATAACTGCACCTTAATTCACATATGATCTCTTCAGGCTGATGTGCTGCTTCAGTGGTTTCCTCTTTTTGTGTCATTTAGATGAATTGCAGTTGCTAAATGGTGCCAAATAAATGTTAAAAAAAAGCTAAATTTGTTGCTAGGAGGTTTTGGGGAAAAAAGTTAGCTGGTAAATCTAGCAACAAATTTGCTAAGTTGTCAACACTGCACTGGCTGGTTTGGTCTCTGGCTGATGACGTCACCGCAGGGCTGATGACGACGAAGCAGCGCCCTCTGCTGGTGATTACGCCTCCAAACACAAGAAGATCTACAGTCTGTATTTATGCGTGATTCTATGAATGGACTTAGCATTTCAAAAAAAGGAAAGAAAACTAACAGAAATTATTTCCATTAGCTTAATACAGTTTTAATAATCCAGTACTTGCCAAAAACAAGTTAGTTCCTTTTTTACGTTTAACAACAACAAATTCTTTATTATATCGTTTGTCGACTCTTCAGATCTTATCAGTGACATTATTTGCTCTTACATAGTTGGAGATAATTACATATTACGTTGTTATGGCCTGCAACATATTGTGATCCATGACAATGAGTAAAAAAATATTAAAATAATTAAAAATATAACCATTTGAAATTAGCAGAAAAATAATGACTTTGGACACTAAATGTACCTGATATTATCAAATCACCCACACACATACACACACACACACACACACACATAGGCTACACTCTAAAAATTGCTGGGTTGTTTTAACCCTGTTACGATGCTAGTGTGGTTGAAGGACAAATAAAGCATTGGATCCATCTGCAGCACACACTTTATTTAACAAATAATACAAAATAGACAGACTACTGGACTACAAAACAGGAACAACCGACACTGGCGTTAACAGTCCACATGAAACAAGAACTCACAAAGACAGGGTAGAAACACAGGGCTTAAATAATGAGGGACAAACAAGCTAAACCAGATAACGAGGGGGGCGTGAGAAATAATAAACACCTGGGATAATTAATAGACAGGGAACAACTGATAACAAAATAACAAGACACAAAACCCACATTATAACAAACCCAACTTTGGGTCAAATATGGACAACATTTTTAATAACATTTTTAACCCAACATTTGGGTTTGTCCATATTTTACTCAAACTTGGGTTAAAACAATCCAGCATTTTTAAAATGTATATATATGTGTGTGTCTGTGTATGTGTGTGTAATGCAAACCCCTCCGTGCTACTGTTGTTGTTGTCTCTGTGCAGCAATAGATTATATCATCTGTTTTCTTGCAAACCAAATGTATGTTCAACAGTTCCCACAGAGAGTTGATGCTGGGCTCTTGGTCTGAACAACGTTGTCTTGCCGTTTCCCACATACCTAGTTAGTTCTTTACTGTGGACTACGGCCTCTCAAGGACTGACTGGCGCTGGCAAAGTACCTTTCCCAGACTTCCTGTCGCATTCAATTAGAGTCTTTATCTACAAGTCTTCCAAGTTCCTGTTCAAACTCGATGCGGATCGGGCGATATCCCTCCCTTCGGCCAGAGTTGTGCGAGCAATGCTGTTCTGCTGACGAGGCACTTCCCACAGCAGGAGAAGGGCCAGACGAGGGCCGGGGGCCGTTAGACGTGTGCAGAAATGCACCTGCAGCTTCGACCCCACCATTCCCATTCATGTGCAGGCTGGTTCCCTGCTAGTGGCTAAAATAAGCGGGAATTATAGATGATAGCACACACTTGAGTGCTGATTTATGGTTGAGAAAGGCAGCTGCTTTGTTTAATTTCCTTGTAAAAAAAAATGAGCCAACACGCCATGCTTCAGGTAATTGTAAAATTATGCCTGCTAAAGCTATAAAATGGCTTCATTTAAATGAAACCAGCCAGTTAACAAAAAAAAAGTAGGAAACACCAAGCCACTGGCAAGAGAACAGTCAGCTGGTCCACCACATCAAAATCCCTCGTATACGGAGAGTGATCGAGCATTCATGCACATGGTAATGAGACCTGAACACAACTGCATTCTCACTGACTGTCCAGAGGGAACGCAGGATTACACTGTCTATTGATTTTCATTGGACCTCGAGTGAAAGAAATGGTAAATGGTACAATTACTTCTCCCATAAAGAATAAAGAGTCACGGTTCTTATCTCAAGTTCTTGTGCCAAAACGGCGAGGGGTGGAGAGCGATTTCACCTGAGATGCAAACAATAGACGTAGACATAACAACTGAGGAATGTGGAAGGTCATGCCCCGGTCTTGGGTCTGCTTGCTGCATTGTGTAAGAGCTTTAGTCGCTATCATGGTGGCCTAATTCCAGTGCAAGAGGTTTATTAGCAAGAGAAGGGCCGGACAAAACACCAAAAAGTGTGTGATGACTCAAAATAATGATGATTACCTCCTTTGGAGGCTATGCTGAGAAAGACCTTCCTGATGGATTGAGAGATTGAAGTTGTGATACAGCTATTTGTAGTGTAAACCCTGATGCATCTCTGACACGTGAAGGATCACCTAGGATGACCATGAGACTTGCACTCAAACACACCTGAGACTTTCCTGGGGTCCCATTGGACTTCTAGAGTACATGACAATCTTTCTCAACTGACCGCTTGTGCTCCAATCACACTGATGAGAGTAAACATGGCTCGAGATCAAAAAAGCCTGAAGAAAACACTTGAAATGTGCATTTCACAGTCCCTCCAGGATTTCACGATTTTTTTTTGTGATTTTTGCGATCAAAATGACTGATTTTGTGGTGGTAATTTCCGATTTATGCGATTTATATTTAACATTTACCATAATAGTATTCAGTCCTTCCAGAAAAACGCGGAGTTTTTTTTGTGATTGTTGCGGGCAAAAATTGATTGATTATGCGGCCCGTTTTCTTTAAAAATGCGATGAAATATGCGGGATATTTATGCAATTTTATGCGATGAAATTGCAGGAATTTGCAAAAATTGAGGGAACTTGCAAAAATTGCGGTTTGATGAAAAAGAGAAAAAAAAGTGATTCCCCCAACATCCTGTTAATATAAGAGTCATTTCTTATTACTTCCTTTGATAAACAAGCATACTACATCATAGAAAGTGCTGGGAATTTTAATTTCTCATCTTGTTTTATTTCAGACCGTAAGAGTGTAAATAAGGTGTGGCCCCTTTAAGAGCTGCGCGCTCCCTGTTGAACTGTTGAACACCCCATGTGTGTGGGTAATTTCTGTTTGATGCTACTACTTTTATCTTATGTTGTTTATTAAGTAACGATGTGACAGTAGAACGTGCGACAGACAGTTATACGAGTTCGATTTGTGAGATGTCGATCGCCTCCGTGAGTCTGTCTGGCGTCGCGTAATTGCGTCACGTAACGTTCCCATGGAAACAGGGGGAAATGGCTGCTCTTATGTGAAGCAAACGGAACATTTTTCAACTTTCTGATAAGATACATGTGACTTTTTTGCAACGAAAATGCGAGGATTATGAAATTATGCAAACCCCGCATATTTTGCACGTAAATCGGCAATTTATGCGGCGAAAGTGCGGCGTATTTGAAAAAATGCGGCCCCCGCATAAATATGCGGACTTTGGCTGATTTTGCACTGAATTCAGCGATCGCATAATCGCGTTTTTCTGGAGGGACTGATTTCACTTCAGCAGGTAAATTATCTTGGAAAAAAAGTATGTTGCACTCTGGAATTTCCAGAGGAAGTCTGGGCCTTTTGTTTGTTGTTGACATTGTGTCCTCTATTGCAACACCCCTCCCTACAGTGTATCCTCTGAACGATTATCCCATTATGCCATTAGAGCGCACTGACTGCCGGCACCCCTCTGCCAAATGACATACACAAACCGTATGTCAGCCAGCAGGTCACTGGGTTTGCAAGCCACATAAACAATCTCGATGTGTGAAAGACCAGCGTCTCTAGAAAGGTTTAAACTCTTTTCAAGCAGGAGCATAAAGGACATACGTGTAAAATATGACCTCCCAGCACTGTTTGGCTTCAGCCCAATTAAACACACCAGAAGCAGGTAATCTAGGTCTTCGGGACCACTCGAAACTTCCAGACAGCTTTGTTGAATCAGGATTGGACACCCTGCTCAAGGTAAAAAGGTTGCGGTTCAAGAGACTTTACACAAGTATCTTTAGAAAGCTGACGTTTGAGAGTATGCACGCATGACTTACAGTAATTATAACAATATTGTGTTAGTGACTGATGTGTGCCAAACAGGTTTTCCCAAATATTCCTCCCACAACAAACCACCAATCCAAGGTTGAGTCAGTTGACACGTAGGGCTGTACGATTTTGGCTAAAATCATAATCACGATTAATCGAAGTCACCTCGATTACGATTATTGAACGATTATTTTAATTTTTTTTGCTTTCTCATATGTCACTGGCAAGGCTTATTCTGTAAATAGGTATGTATTTTTTTCTAATGAAAGAGTGCATAATCTTTGAGATTCTAAACTAAGGAAACACAAGGATAGCTTTTATAGTTGGGGGCCTTAAGCACATTTTCGCGCAAATTCATCTAAAAGCGCCAAATTTGGCACAGATGTAGCTCGGGTCATACCGAAATGATTTAGATAGGGCGCCGGAGCCAACGCCCCTCGGGGCCAAGATGGCGGCCAAATCCAATATGCTTTCCGCTTCCCGAAAAGGGTTCAGGCTATAACTTTTGAACCACATGAGTTACAAATACAAACTTGATATGTTTTTCAGCTTAATTGATCATGGGAAACACATAGAAATGTTTATATTTATGCCCCAGTATATCTGGACCCCTTGATCCTCCAATTCCAATATGGCCGCTGTCCAAAAAAGCAGTTTGGGCTGTAGAATGGGGCCTTACATCCCATTGTTTGCCCAAATTCATCTACAAGCACCAAATTTGGCACAGATGTAGCTGAGGGCATACAGAAATGATTTAGCCAGGGCACCCAAGCGAATGGTCCCTGGGACCAAGATGGCGGCCAAATCCAATATGGCCGCTGCCCGAAAAGGGTTCAGGCTATAACTTTTGAACCACATGAGTTACAAATACAAACTTGATCTGTTTTTCAGCTTAATTGATCATGGGAAACACATAGAAATGTTTATATTTATGACCCAGTATATCTGGACCCCTTGATCCTCCAATTCCAATATGGCCGCTGTCCAAAAAAGCAGTTTGGGCTGTAGAGTGGGGCCTTACATCCCATTGTTTGCCCAAATTCATCTACAAGCACCAAATTTGGCACAGATGTAGCTGAGGGCATAGTGAAATGATTTAGTCAGGGCGCCCAAGCCAATGGTCCCTGAGACCAAGATGCTTAATAAATATTTTAAAAATGTAGAAAATAGTTATTTTTGTTAATAAAATAAATTCTTGTAAATATTGCCATCTAAAAAGTAAAATATAACTTGTATCCTGTTTTCATATTGTATAGCATCTGTAAATGCTTGTGTTATCGAAAGCTGCTTTGTGGAGTGGAGGCAATTGTTGCTGGGCGTTTGTCTGTCTCTCTCTTTTTTTCACGTGTTTCTCTGGTACAAGCAGCTCGTGTTGCTGAGTTGACTCAGTATTTGAGGAATCAGAGAGTGCGTTCACACACAATCCGCAAAGACACGTGACGTCTCAGCAGCGTCTATAGTTTCAGCAGCGTCTCAGCAGCGTCTATAGTTTACTTATGCGTTGCGATTTCTTTTTTCGAAAAACCGCGCTTGTGCATTTGTTTTTCTCTGATTCGATAATAAACCAGCGCATTACGTACCGTTTCACTCTGGCGAAGGCATCATTAAACGGCATCATTAGGCTGCAACGCGACATGGATTACGGCTTTTGTTCACACAGCGCGCGCTCCGTGACTGAACCATGGACTGAACACAGCAATTGTTACTCTGTCCCCAACCTGGCGGCACCAATCCCTGTTCACACAGGTGTTTATTCTGGCAATTTCCCGGGATCAACGGGGCTCATGTTGTTTCAATGTCGCAGACTGGACGAGGTGGAGTGATGTGACTACTGAGTTTTAAGGGGAAAGTAGGTTAACACACAGTGGGCGGATATATTAACAGTATTCAAAAACCGAAATAACCGACATGGTAAAATCACGTCGGTTATAGGCTCTGAATTTCGGTTTCGATTATTTTTCGGTTAATCGTGCAGCCTTAATTGACACGTCACTCGATCGGCTCAAACAGAGGGAGGGTTTGAGGTTCAGGGTGTTATACCAATGGATAAAGTTGAAAAAAATGGCACAAAGCATCTACTGTATAAGCTCAGCACTGATAACTGGATGGGTTTGGTTCAAGTCAGAACATGGTGAGATATAAGCCAATATGGCCATTGAGCGAGACCCCTGGTTTTCAGATGGATTTGCCAAGATAGACATGTTCCTGGTTTTCCATCGTTTTCAAAACAATTTCTCCCAAGTGCATCGACGGGTGAGTTAAACTCATTATAATATGCAAAACTGTTCTCCACTCGCAGCAGTGGGCGTTTACTTCCAAGTCTTCAGTGCGACACACCCATAAAAAACGACCGTTTTTCAGCTAGGCTCAAAACTAGGGTACAAAATAGGCTATTACTTATTCATTTTGATGTTTTTGAATGCAAAAACCAAGTGAATGTCATAAGTTGACCTCAGACAACAATATAATAAAATTTAAAAAGCCAGTTCATGACCCCTTTAAATCAGAGGGAAATTAAAGGCGAATAGCACGGATGTAGAAGCACCTAGACCTGATTGTAAGCCTAAACTTTTTGTTTTTGTCCCTCAAATCTGATTGGTTGATTGGAATGTTGTTCCAGGATCAACAAACATGTTGTACTTGGTGAAATCACGTACACCGTATGGTGTGTGTCAGTGTGTGAATGATGTAGCATTGGCTGTAGAAATGAAGATGAAGGGCATGATGACTGTGAACTCCAGACACGACAGTTACGTGAGGTTCAGAGACTCATCTCATCTTCATGGAGGTTGTGCTGCACATGCCAGGGAAAGTGTGCCAACAATATCCGTCTTATTTCCATTTTTACTTTAAAACCAGGACAAGACTACTGGGAGAACAGATTGGGAAACAGCGGGATTACAACTGAATCAGATAATACTTCACATGCGTCTTTCTCTAAAAATACTCACTCACACACACTCATAAATGTATACAAACATTTGCAGATATACATGAGCATCATGGCCACGCCCCGCCCAGAGGAGATATGATGATCATTTCCTGTTGCAGGAAGACACGGGCTGCTTTAATAAGAGCATTAGACTGTCCCTGAGGATGTGATTTAACAAGCAGAGACCGAGACTAAGACAACCGCCTGTCCTCTACTGCTGGCCAATCACAGAAGCTGTCGTCCTTCAAACAATAGTTTACAGAAGAAAGAAAAATGTATACCCTCATGCCAGGCGAATGTCCATGTTTCATTGGAGGAACATGTTTTAAAGTTTAAGACTTGGAATTTATCACACACATATTTTCTATGCTTTTATGCTATTTTTGAACTTTTGTTGCACGGAAAAGGACATCTCCTTTTGTGTTCATCTCATTCTGTGTGCAACACATCAGGATGATTAAATTATGTCAGAACTGTGACTATTCCTTTAACAACCCAACCTGTGATCGTTATATAAATGGTGTGTGTAAACACCTTGCGAACGAATGTAAATAGATTAAACAAAGCAGCTCGACATGAGGGAAGATGTGTGTGGTGACGCCTCTGAAGCCAGATCAGACTGATAGCACATGTTGAGATCTGTTTCTCTGGAGGGATCTGACTGTATATCCTCATATGAACACAAGAACACACACTGAGATCAGTTTCACACTGGTTTCGTCTTAAATTAGGAATTTTATACAAATGTGCACAAACAATCTAGGCCATTTTGGGTAAATAGCTTGTGCCTCTTTCCCTCATGTCTTTGCTGGTTGGTTATGTGCAGTCTTTGTGTGTTGGTGGTGCTCGTCAGTCAGTGCAACAGTTTATGTGTTTCTGTCAGGTCTAGCTTTGTATTTATTCTTTTTTTTCTGATTTTTAGTCTAGTCAAATCCTACCCAGACAGCAAACTGACATTGAATCAACGTGGAAACGACGTCTCTAATGACATCGAAACAACGTTTTGCTCATCGAATTAACGTTGAACCAACGTCAGACGCGGCATTCTTCAAAGCTAAATGAAAATCGAAAATTGGTTTGCTTTCATAACGTTGAAACAACGCGTTGATTTCAAGTTGATTTTCCGTTAGTTTTGAAAGAATGACGCGTCTGACGTTGGTTCACCGTTAATTCGATGAGCAAAACAATGTCAGATCAACGTTGTTTCGATGTCATGTTTCCACGTTGATTCAATGTTAGTTTGCTATCTGGGTGCACTCTAAACTATGCTGGGTTGTTTATACCCAAATTTGGGTCAAATATATACAATCCCAAATGTTGTGTTATAAATGTAATTTAAAATATTAACCCAACTTCAACTTTCACTTTCAACTGTACATTTTTTTAATTACATTGTCAACCCAACATTTGGGTTTGCCCATATTTGACCCAAATTTGGGTTGAAACAACCCAGCATTTTTTAGAGTGTAAGGTTTTTAACTCATGCAACACTATGAAAACTATCCAGCAACAAGTCATTTGTTTGTACTGACAGTTGTTCATACTTTACAGACGTAAAAAGACGGTAAGAAATTATGTCAGCATCTGCCAGATTAATTTATTGCCAGATAATTGCCAGAATGTCAATGTATTTAAATGTTTGTAATAGTCTTGTGTTGTATTTACTGTATTTATGAACTTCTATTAAGATCTTGTTTGTTGTAAAGAAGGGACCCCCTCGAAAATGAGATGGTTCATCTCAAGGGGCTATCCTTGAAACAAAAAAACAAAAAACAAAATTTTTTTACATAAATGGATGTATCATTATCAATCAGGAGAAAGCTTGATTTCAGAAGACTGGAAATAGCACTTGTGTGTTCACTTGTAAGTTCAAAACATATTTGTAAAATAGAAATAGAAATAAATACAATACAAAAACAATCTGAATAGCCACAATTATGTGAAAAAGTATGTGGTTTTCATGTTTTATTATGAGTCATTGTTCATGTTTAAATGTTCAACCACCCACTATATAAGCACAAAACCTTCTTCTAAACAGACAAAAGTATGTAGGTTTTGGACGGACTTTGCTTTACTGTAAACATAACGTCCATAAAAATGTAATTCTGGGCAATGTGCCATGTACAATCTCTATTATGACATGCCGAGATCAAATCCAAACACTGTGTGCTTATTTTGTAGCTCAGCATCATGTTATACGAGGTGAGCCCTGGACACAGACAGCCCGTGGCTTCAGCTCATGTACGGCTTTAAAGGTGGAGCATGTATGATGTTTTGTGTTCAGTTTATTAAAGAGCCGTTTGCTGTTTTTAATTCCGGTTGGTGCCACTTGTGTCACAGAAACTACATATTCACCTTTAAAGCTGATTTTGTCTCACTGATCAGGCCATGAATATAAGGGACCATTTATTTTTAGTTCATCAGCTGTCAATCGTCATCTTTTACCGTAGTGTTTTAGGACACTGAGACGCTTGACCAACCACTGCGTTTCGCTTTCTCAAGTCCTTTCACAGAGTTTACACTCCAACAGAAACTCAACATAGACAACATTCAGCAATACAGCAGTGTCTCTTTAATTAACTCTGACCGCTCTGTGCTCTAAACCAATCACAGTCAACCGATCAATTTACATAAATCCCTCAACTTCGTTCAACTTCTGACTGAGCAAAGCGGAAGCCATTAGACTAAATGAGTCTACTTCAGATCAAAGACTTTGTCTTCAACCAGGACAATGGCTGATCTTACAGGAATACAGTGAATTATTTCTGGATCAGCCTCTATATACCATATCTATGGCATGCTACTGACCATTCATAAGACTCATAAACCAGTTATGAACAGAACACAATTAATTCCCAATGGAGTTTTCACATTTTTGAATGTCTAGTGTCACCAAAAACTCTGATCCCCTTGTGAGATGGCCCGTTCAAAAACACAATAATCAATATGATATTATAAAAACAACATGTTGACTGCATTATTTTTGTACAAAAACAAATGTATAAAATATTACCTGGAATGTGGACTTTGTAGTAAGTTGACTGTGTATTAAAGATGCTCTATTTAATTTGACATGTTTATCTTGTTCGGTTGGTAAATAAACACTTCAGTCAGACAGTGATACTGGTACCCAGATAGCAAACTGACATTGAATCAACGTGGAAATATGACATCGAAACAATGTTGATCTGACATTGTTTTGCTCATCGAATTAACGTTGAACCAACGTCAGACGCGTCATTCTTTCAAAACTAACGGAAAATCAACTTGAAATCAACGCGTTGTTTCAACGTTATGAAAGCAAACCAATTTTCGATTTCATTTAGCTTTGAAGAATGCCGCGTCTGACGTTGGTTCAACGTTAATTCGATGAGCAAATCAACGTTGTTTCAATGTCATGAGAGACGTCGTTTCCACGTTGATTCAATGTCAGTTTGCTGTCTGGGTAGCTTGCTCTAATATTGTTGTCAAATTGAAATGTGAACTGCATAAAGAGACAAGACGGGTTGGAAATGAATTTGAGACTAAAACCCAGCAAACACAGAACGTTCCCCTAACGTTCCCGTATGGTTCCCATTTGGTTATTTTTTTGGGAACCAAACAAGAACGTTCTAGGAACTTTCCCTGTAGGTTATTTTTAGGTTCTATTTTTATAACCTTAAGGGAACGTTCCCATAAAGTTTCCAGAACGTTTCCCTAACCTTAAGGGAATGCTCAATTTGCGTTAAGAGAACTTTCCAGAGTCAACAATAGGGAATGTTCTTGGGAACCAAAAACTAAAAATTGTTACCTGGGACTAAACAACTGAAACAAGTGTTGCAGCAGCCATATTGTGTGTGTTAATCGTCAGTCACATGTGCTTTCCATAAACCCCGAATACTAATTAATCGGGACTCTTAAAGGGAAAAAGGAGCGCCTCTGCAGAAGAAGATCACCGCCGACTTCTTCACTGTAACTCTGGCTCCGCCCACTGGTGTGTGAGTGACAGGACGAGGACAGAAGAGCTCTGGGGTTCTGGACTCTCGCCAAAACTCCCGTTATAATCAACGAATCTCTTTTTTACATTGTGTTTGCACTGTTAGTTATGATGATGAAAGCATCTGTTAGTGTGCAGAAATCATCATGCGCTCAACACGTCTGTGATCGACTACATGCTCATCACTGCAACCTTTCATGCCACAATCTAAATATAATGCTATAGTCAACACTTTTCACGATTAGTTAACCTTGAGAACTGTAATAGTAAAAACATGCTAAACATTTTCGAGAGAGTTGCATTTGCAAAGATGTCAGCCAATCCCAGCACTGAGGGCCAGATGTACTGACGCTTTCGCGGCCACTTCAAGCGTATTTGTTTTGCAAAGTGCACATAAAACCATGGTGAGGTGTGTACAAATGGGACACAAAGAGCGGGAACTGAAAATGGAAAAATGCGCTTTTCGTGTCAAGCATATGCATTGACGGGATGGTCAAGGGGAAAGTGGGCGTGTCACGTAAAGAGATGGGAGGGGAAGCGTAAACTGTGCCTTATTATGTATTCCGCCTTCTGTACAGAAAAATCCTGTGAAAGCACACCTGTTTTGCGTTGAAAATTGTCCACCTCTTAAAAGCAGATGTAACTTAGGAAGCGGGTTTATGGCATACGCCTCCCGATGAAATGGCAGCAGTAATCCGAGGCGCTATTAATGCTGTTTAAACTAAAGACACAGCAGCCAATCACAGCACTGGGCGTTTACACTGAAGACACACAGCAGCCAATCACAAGACTGGGGGTTTACACTGAAGACACAGCAGCCAATCACAGCACAGGGCGTTTACACTGAAGACACACAGCAGCCAATCACAACACTGGGCGTTTACACTGAAGACACACAGCAGCCAATCACAACACTGGGGGTTTACACTGAAGACACAGCAGCCAATCACAACACTGGGCGTTAACACTGAAGACACGCAGCAGCCAATCACAGCACTGGGCGTTAACACTGAAGACACGCAGCAGCCAATCACAGCACAGGGTGTTTATACTGAAGACACGCAGCAGCCAATCACAGCACAGGGCGTTTATACTGAAGACACGCAGCAGCCAATCACAGCACAGGGCGTTTACACTGAAGACACACAACAGCCAATCACAGCACTGGGCGTTAACACTGAAGACACGCAGCAGCCAATCACAGCACAGGGCGTTTATACTGAAGACACGCAGCAGCCAATCACAGCACAGGGCGTTTATACTGAAGACACACAACAGCCAATCACAGCACTGGACGTTTACACTGATGACACACAACAGCCAATCACAGCACTGGGCGTTTACACTGAAGACACACAGCAGCCAATCACAGCACTGGGCGTTTACACTGATGACACACAACAGCCAATCACAGCACAGGGCGTTTATACTGAAGACACGCAGCAGCCAATCACAGCACTGGGCGTTTAAGTTGATAAAGAAAAGAATGATGCAGGATCATGAAACAATATATTCTGGTGGCCAGGAATTGTTTTGTGAATATTATCAATAATGCTGGCATTGGTTAGCAAGTTTTTTAGAAGCCGCCGGCGGGGAAAGAGTTATGTGCACGCTATTCAATGCATGAAACCAGCTGACACACACAGACACTCTCACTATTTAATCAAGTGGCCGTGTTGAGCATCTTCATTCATTCATTCAGGAAATGTCATAATCACAAAGAGTGTTACACTCAAACACATTTCACCACATTTAATTCTGCAGATTTCTCCACCAAAAGCAGTGCAGAAAATATTAAAAGACTTCGCATTTCCCCTCTGGGTCTGTTGATGACATGTTTAAACACACACAAACCTGATGCCTGTTAGTCTGACGTATCCCATAATCCAAACATCTTCAGCTGACGTCCCGCCACTGTTTACCTCTCATGCACGTCTGGACCGATGCATTAATATTACCCACACATCAATACAACCCTGATCTCACAGAGACAGACAGAGAGCTGGCGAGACAGACGTGTGTGTGTGTGTGTGTGTGTTGCCTGCAGCAGCTGACAGATGCACAGATACACTTACCATACCGCAGAATGCTGATCAGCAAAACCACCTCAGCACAAGATGACTGAATCCTCACACACACACACACACACACACACGGCTGCAGAAGGAGAACGAGAGTGAGCGCATGAAGGCCAGAGGGAGCGAATGTCTACGGCACAATGGAGTTCAGGAAATACCAGCAGGAGACGCAGATAAACGGAGGATATGAAAGCAGCGGAGGCGTCTCCAACCAGACCTTCTGCGAGACACCTCAAAATACATTTACTTCACTCAGAGAATATATTTCTGTGAAAAGAAGATCCCACCATGCATATCTTGATATCTACTGAGAGCCATTACTTTAAAATAAATATAAATATATAAAACAAGTTTTTTTCTGGACTGCTCTTTCTCAGTCCAGTGAAATTTTATCTGATTTTATTCAACTTCCCGTAGTGAGGAATGAAGCAATCGTCAGTCGTGAAACACTGCGATACACACTTGTTAAAGTCACGTCAGAAAGGAGCAATTTCTGTCAGCATGTGTTGACATGCAGGCAAATGACTAGCAAAGTTAATGTGCTGTAATGAAAGTGCTTTGAAAATATGACACCAGGATATTTCTGTTTTATATTTGATACTGCCTTTGGTTAGCATCCTCCTTTGATACTACAAGACTTGTTGTATGTGAGTCTGAAGCAAACCTTCTCCTGTTACCGTACGTTCACACCGCCGCCGACTTGAGCGTCAAAAAAGCTCTGGCCTCCCTTGTCAAAAAGTGCGGGGAAGCTCATTGACGCTTCGGACGCTCTGACGTTGCCGGGAGAATAGAAGTGTCACAACATGAACTGTAATCAACAGAAGAAATCAAGCAATACATTGAAGAAACCTTTTTTAATGACAGCATTTGTATAACCGTTTTGGTCACATTTGGTCGGAAAAAAATAGTTAGCTATTATTATTATTATTTGCGGTCAAATCGGCGTCACCATGAGCAAATTAATTGCATTCCCGCTTTAAAGGTGGAATACCTAAGATTTTTGCATTAAAATATCCCAAAATCACAAGGCCAGTGTTATATATTTAGTTATGATGATAACTCACAATATTCCAAATGTTTCAAACAATGTTTAAATCGCGATAAAATTGAGATTTTAACCAAGGAAACGGGGCGTATGAGCAGGGGTGAGCTGGGAGTCGCCAGTCAATCGCGTCATATCCGCTTACCTCGGTTTCCGCTCGTACTGCGTGTAGTCCTGGACAAATGCGGTAGTTGTAGTTGTGCGTTAGCGTCTATCAAGCAACAAACGTCAGCTTGTTTCGCGCATTTGTTGTGGAATGGAGCACAATTATTCTTTTCATTTATTCTCGGAATGTGAACTGTTGGCTGTAAAGGGGGTCGCACACCGGACGAGAAGCGCCGCGCCACGTTTAGGACAACTCCACAGTAACGTTATCGGGAAAAAATAGTTAGCTATTATTATTATTATTATTTGCGGTCAAATCGGCGTCACCATGAGCAAATTAATTGCATTCCCGCTTTAAAACGAGCGTTCGTAAATATTTCAAATAAAAGTTGCGCTCATGCGGTCCCTGTAAGCAAACAACGTCATGTCATAAATGATACGAAACCAGCAGGAATCACCATGGGAATCACAGCAACGGCGATGATTAGCTTCTCTTCCATTTTCTCTGAACTAATGTAATGTTTTGGTAGGAACGAAAGTTTACATTTTGTATTTCTCCGGAATCAGGCAGCGTGAAGGACGTCTATATTAGGATTGGTTGCTGGCGTTTTGCCGCTGAACCAGCTCATTACCATAAATTTGAGCTTCTTTCAACTTTCTGATTGACGCTCAAAACGCCCAAAACGCTACGCCGAGGAATTGACCCTTGGCTAAGCCACGGCCGAAAACCGCCACTGGCCAATCATGTCTTAGCAACCGTAACTATGCGCGGGAGGTCTGGCAAGCTTTCGAACGAGGGAAACATGCTGAAGCATTGTGCGTATGGATTGTGCAAATCTGATACCGGTATACTAAAAGTTTGGACAGGGGAGAGGAATTGTTTTCCTTCCAGAAAATCTAAAAGCCAAGGGGAGAAATGATTGGCGTGATCAAGCGTCTATGTGCGAGACCCATTCTGGTAAATGTCGACATGCTTAACAATAACACCTATTGTTTGGAAATATTGACGGTTCTTTGGTCATAATGATAACGTAAAATAAGACGATTAAGAGACAAGACAAAGGCTCACTGACATACTTTAAAATATATTTCAGCATTTGTTTAATTGACGTTACCCCTTACTAAGTAACTTAACCCAATCCAATGGTGTTATTCCACAAGATTTATTGATAAGCTGTTTGATTTATAATTATTAAGATTATTTTCACATACCCTGCTGTGTATGAACATAGCTGTTCCTCAATTTGTGTTTCCCATTTGAACGGTCAGCGTATAAGGCGCTGCTGCTTGCGCTGGGACTATAACGTTAGGCTTTAACTTCAATTTTTAAGAACTTATTCTCTAATCGGTTGCATATAATGTCGTGAATATATCCCTCGAATGCATACTGTAGTCCCTTTTGTCTTGCTCTCTCAGATATTTCACTTGTTCGCCGAAAATTACTAATTATCTAATTGAAATGTCTGACACCGGGTGCATCCACACTATAATAGATGGGCCAGCCGCGAAAGCTTGACAGGCATAGCAACAGTAACTAGGGAGGGCGGGGCTTAGCGAAGGGTCAATTTGACGCTCCTTGCAGCTGAGAGAAGCCAGCTTCCATTGAAAATGAATGACTTCCGGCCGCTTTGGAAGCTCAAGACGGCGGCGGTGTGAACGTACAGTTAGAGCTCCTATGTCCTGCAGAGTTCAGCTCAACACCTGCCTGAAGTTTCTAGCAAGACCTTGATCCGGTGTTCAGGTGTGTTAACTAGAGCTGAACTGGACAGTGGCCCTCCAGGAGCAGGACTGGTTCCCCGTTCCACAAGCTGCAGTCGGCAAAGAGTAGGGCTGCACGATTTGGGCCCAAATGATAATCACGATTATTATGATCAATTTTGAGATCACGATTATTTGTTGATTTTAACCAAAACTACTTTTATGCTTTCACATCCATATTATGCTACATTCCTGCTAATGTTCAACTATGTGCATAACAATAAAACAGGTCCTGGACAGGTCAGCGCATCTCCTTAACCCTTTTCCTGTCACCGCCCTTTTGAGAATGGGGGTTAAAATGCACTATTCAAACTTAAATGGTTGTAATTCAAGAATGCTTTGGGATATATATTGAAGTTTGGTCTTGTTTTAAAGAAAACTCTCAGCAGATTATTGCATATTTTACACAAAACTACAGATATGGACAAACCTCTGATTTACTGGGGTCTTTTTCAAAAACGACACACTCAGGCTGTTTACTGAACTCGTGTAACTCAAGTACACACTTCTATATTTTAGCAACTACTGGGAGCTCTTTTCTTGGGAACAGCCTTGATTAAATGCTGTTCATCGTTGCCAAATGCAATTAATATGACTCCAACCAGAGATCACAGTCGGGATATGGAAAGAGCATTTAAAAGGACATTTGAGCAACCAACAGAGCATTAACCTTCTGTAAGGCCAACTGCCGAGTGACATTTCACAAGCAGCGGCATCACACTGCTGGATAATTGCAGGTTAAGAGGCTTGATCCTTGTTCATTAGCTTAGAGAATTCATCTACAGTATGTCACCATTACAAACAAGCATTTAAAAAACTTTATCTCTAGATATTTTGAAGAAATCGAGAGGGATTTGTGTCTAAGCTCAGTGTGGCAATGCTAGGGTCTTGGGAGTCATTGCCAGGCTGGTAGTATGAGGTTGCAGGGGCTCAAGTCAAGGGCTCAGAGCTCACTGTCAGTAATGCTCTGGGCTCTAGATGACTTGGGTCAGTGACAATCGTGATCTACACTTGGGGTTTGGGTCATAATAATGAGAAAGAGCATAATAGATCAATAGAAAGTGTTATGCTTGGCTTCAGTGTTAACCACTCATTCCTGTGGTCTACCTGCCTGTACACTTTGGAAGATTTTGAAGTACTAGAATAACAGTAATAGACAGTTAAATTAAAATCATGAGCTGCTTGAATTTAATCTACAAGCAAGAGCTGCTCTTTTGATTGGTTGGCTACATTTCACATCAAGACTAAGGCCTATTTCAGGGGGGCAATTTATCTGACACAAAACAATGAGGATCTCACCTAGGGTGATAGCATTGAACGGATTTTACTACTACTACTAAAAAATGATTAGACAAATGGGTTATTTGTACGCAATTCACTCTAATCAAATAATTAAAGGGGGGGTTGACTGCGATTTCACTTTTTTCATTTTAAATAGTGTGTAATGTTGCTGTTGGTGCATGAACAGTATCTGCAAAGTTGCAGCTCTGAAAGTTCAGTGTAAGCAGAGATATCGTCTTTTAAAAATCAGGAAGTATAATTGCCTACAAAAACGACTGGATTGGGACTACAGCTGGGTTATGGTACGTCATTAACCCACACATTTGCATCAACCCCTCCCTCAGAATATGCAGAAAATGGCATGCGCATATTTCTGAGGCACGTCGACTCATCGAGTGTGTTGTTCACGCAGCTGTCAGGTCTTCTGTGTTTCGGGCTTCCCATGGACGCTATACTTCCTCAACAATGGATACAATTTATGTTTGATTATGTTCCTGAAAATGACGATGGTAATCTAGCTCTCTGTGCTGCGCATTTACGGAAGACAGCTTCCAGAATCTCCACGACTTCAACTCCATATTCAACAAGAAACATGAAGCAGTTCTGACTTTAAAACAAGAGGCAGCAGTTGTTGGGCCACAATCTGTAAGTAGGCTAAGACTTCATCATTTTAAATGTATTTGCATGTATAATTCCAGACGTAACGTTAGCCTTGTGTTTTATTTTTTTCAAATGCCAGCGCTGGCTTTATAGCCACTACTAGTTAGACTATGCTATTTTGTGTCCACGACAAACTCGTATAAACATTATGGATCTTAATTTTCTATAAGTACTAATGTTTTAAACGTATTTTTCATGTGCTTTATGACGTTATTTTCGATTTGATCAAGAACGTAAACATGCCACCGCTGTTTGAGTATGACATTAGTAGCCAGTCAGTTGCTATTGTTGCCAGTCAGATGCTATTGTGTAAAACAAATGTGCAAAAAGTTAAAAAATGTAGCAAATTATCATTCAGAAACGTTTATTAAGAACCGTGTGTGGTGAGGTTCTGTTTGACTCTCTTCATCGCGGGTTTCTCGGTCTGATTCTGCCTCAAACTGATACTGCAGTTCGACACATATTTACATTCTGGACCGGAGCTCACGTTCCGCCCGTAAAGGTAATGGGCGTTAAACCTTCCGGACAACGTGAGCGACAGTTTAGCCAATCACAACACACCGGGCCAAACTAACCAATCTGAGCCCACTACGTGTTTCTGAGGGAGTTTCATAGAATCAGGAAGTCAACCGCTCGTTCAGGGGACAGAGGAGAGCGTGGCTGACAATAAACGTGAAGTTTATGAAAAATACGACTTTTAAAAAAATAAAAACCACGAATACATGTTATATTGCACCCCATAAATACAATTATGCAAAGAAAAAAAGCAGTCAACCCCCCCTTTTATAATAATTTGTTACATTTATATAGCGCTTTTCTGGGTACTCAAAGCGCTTTACATGGAAGGGGGAATCTCCTCAACCACCACCAATGTGCAGCACCACCTGGATGATGCGACGGCAGCCATATTGCACCAGAACGCAGCTTACTGGTGGAGAGGAGACGGAGATGAAGACAATCAGTATATAGAGATGATTAGGACGCCATGATGGACAGAGGCCACTGGGTAAATTTGGCTAGGACGTCGGGGTTACAGCCCTAGTCTTTTTCAAAGGACATCCTGGGATTTTTAATGACCGCAGAGAGTCAGGACCTCGTTTTAATGTCTCACTCATCAAAAGAGCTGATGTCGGAGATAGTGGAGGAAGGTTTCTTCTGAACATGGAGAAGTGGGAAGATGAGATGATGAGTGGAAGTGAAAGAGATGAAAACAGTAATCGGACACATGTGTGATGTGGGAAGTGTTCACTCATGAGAGCTGAGGGAGGACGTAAACAGATCACAATACCAGACACCAATGAGGATGTCGGACTGCACCAGCAACACAGCAGAGCAGTGGATCACATCTTCATCCGAGTGAAAACAAACACATCGTACAGAGGACGGTCTTGAGGAGAGAGTGTCTTGGTTCATGTCTTCCTCAACGCAGCACATCCATGACCAATCAGTCCTTTTTACAACTTGCCCTGTAATGCCCTTTTAATTAGTTTTGTACAATTATTCAATGCTCATTTGGCAAATCTTAAAAATGTCACATTTGTGTTACTTGCCGTTTCTTTCAAAAATTGTGAAATTCACTAGCAATTTTTAAGTGAAAATAGTTTCTACACCAATTTTTTCTCAGTGTATGCAAATGACCCCCAAACTTTTCTAAATATATTCATTTGGTCAAGTTTCAAAACTGCAGATATAGTAGTCAACATTTGAAGTAGTTCAAAACCTTTCATCAAAGTTATGAGTTTTGAACACATAACCGTTATTTGATGAACTTTTTTGATCAACTGTCCACTTGTTGACTACTGTATATTGGTTTCATGCAAGTTCTGTTAGTTTGAGAAGTACGACATTGTCAGTTTCAGACTCAAGCAATGGCAAGTGTTTGGTGCGCGACTATCTGTCTAAAACAATCGGTACAGGACAGTACTCGCATGTAGATGTACTTACAGTGTACTTACCTAGAAAGTACTGCCTAAGTACATGGAGTAGGTTTAGGGGTAGGTTCAGGGTTAGTACCTAGTAAACTTGAGCCAACCAACCCCGTGACGTCAACTGCACAATGGCGGCGCCCTGGCGGCGAAAGATACAAAGTTTTTTCTTTTTTTCTTCTAAATGTTTACATTTGTAATGTTTCTTATATAATTGTTGATTATATTGGACACCCATCTTGTAAATCATGTAAACTTGATTCACTGCTTCATTTCCCCTTTAACCCATGTAGTTCCCTTATATTACCAGTACTTTCTAGAGTAAGTACACTGTAAGTAAGTGCAAGTACTGTAAAATAAAGCCTATTTACAAATCTTTGTTACACGGCATATTTAAAAACACAAGTCCTGCAAAGCTGCAAATACTGCGAGACCAAGAATTCTGAGACAATGGTAAAACTTTGCGAACTGTTCTGTCGTTTCTGCACAGACGAGCACTGAACACTATTCGACTAAACAATGTCACAGCTGTCTTCTAAAGACCTCAGGGAAATGTGTAAACTTGTGTCAAAGTTAAACATGACGGTACATGAAACTCGACGAGATTTTGGATGACTGAGATCATTCGCGTGTTTTGTCATTGTCAGAGTATCCGAAGCTCGTGTAAAGGATCGGGTGTCTTCTGAACGGGGACGGGGCAGCAGCTCATTTGCATTTAAAGGGACACACACAAAAATGGCGCGTTGTTGCTCACATGTAAAAAGGAACAAATTTGACAAGCTATAATACATTATTACACCTTTAAGATGAATGGAAACACCAAAAGACTATAAGGTGGAAGAAGTACAGTTTTGGTTTGATTTGAGTATTTTTATTTATAATTTGTATTGCTTTTTATCCTTGTATTGTTTTGTGGACCCCAGGAAGATTAGCAACCACTCCATGGAGGTTAATGGTGATCCAGCCTGATCCACTGTGGAGTGGGGCGAGGAGAACCAGAGCGGTTTCAGGTAACGGCCCCATGAGAGGTGGTTTTTAACAGCGCCCTGATAAATGTATCAGTAGCAGAAAATAAAATGTTAGGAATTCACCACATCACAGGAGAACATATTTCATGGCCACTTGCTAGAGCTGAATTTTTCGAGGTGACCTCCGCCTGAATTCTCAGGCTAACTCTAAAAATAACCCAGAAATCTCCCAAGATGCACTGCCCCGCTCTGACCAGCCTAGTTCAAAAGAAAAACAATACTGCTTCCTCTCAGTCTGTCCCAACACTTGTGCAAGTGGCCTTAAACTGACTTGCGTTCCAGGCATTCAGTAGGTGGATGGTGTAGATCATAAATGCACAGTATCATTCACATCGGGCTGAGACTAAGGTTTTTTCCTGTTAAAACCACTTGATTTCTTCCAAACACATCCAGAGACACATGAAGCACTTCTCCCTGAGAACTTCAAATAAATATGGAAATTAATTATAACTCTTCGTATTTTCCCTGCCATTTGTTTTAATTTATGCCCCACTGAAGCAATCCAAAGCCAACATCACACAACATTCACTCTCAACCCGTCTCACTGCTGTAATATGACAATGGATTAGGAGAACATAAATGTAGGGCTCGATTTTATCCAGGGGAATTAATTAGATGGTATAAAGTGGCTTTTCCACAAGAGAACCATAAGTCTGTTTGCAGTGGATTAAAGTAGATTTACTCCCCTCCCCAAACACTCATTTGAAGAGGCTTTTTGAGCAGTTACATCGAGTTCCTCCTCCAGAGCATCTCCAATTATCCAGATGGCGACTTCTGCAAATGAAGCTCTGGTTGTTCTATTATTGCCATAACCTTTATTACATTAACCAGCATATAATGACTGTGTTAACTATTGGTAATGTTTTAGAAAGAACGTTGTGGTCAATATATCAAAAATGATCTCGTTTGCTTACTTGTCCGTAAGATACGCTGCATAACTTGGATCTGGAGATTCTGTACTCATTCAGAAGATGTGTAACACAGCGCCCCCTAACATATATAACACTAAACAACATGGATGGACCCTTTTCACGGACTGTGATGACCCTATTTAACAGTCATCAGCATCGTAAATGCTGCAAAGGTTTTTATATTATTATTTTTTTTTTAACCCTAAAACCGTATTCTGGACAAATGTGGGCAAAATAGTTTTGATTTATTTTTAAAAAATACTTCCCTTGATCTGAGCGGTACAAGACTTGGCTACTTTTCCTAAGTTTGCCTCCTGAACACACACAGGTTTTTTTTGACTCAATTCTACAATGTTAAGTGGGTGAAAAAACCTCCTTAATCTTGTATTTGGGTCAAAAATGGGCACCCATAGAAATGAATGGGGAAAACTGTAATTTAGAGCATTCTAAAATAAGCCAAAATAAGACACCAGGTGACAGCAAAGTCACTTCATCTTTAGGTTTCAGCTCTAAGAACTTATTGGAATGATGTAGTTAAAAAATAAGCATAATTTACATAGAAAATATGATACCTTTTGAAGTAAATAAATTCAAAAATACCCACAAAATATAAAAATATAAACGGATAGACAAAACGGTCCCACTTTATATTAAGTGGCTTTAAGTACCATGTACTTACATTGAAATTAATAATTTGATACAATGGACTTATTGTGTACATACATGTTTTTACATTGTACTTATATTTAAAAAATACCAGCATGTAATTACAGCCGTAATTAATTTATGTAATTACACAGCTGACCCATCCCTTACACTTAAACCTACCCTTAAACCTACCCATACCACCACACCTGTCCCTAACCTTACCCGTATCACACCTCAATAGCACCAAAAGTGATTTACAATACAACATGAGCACAATAAGTACATTGTACTTATTTTTAAATGTAAGTACATAGTACTTAAAGCCACTTAATATAAAGTGGGACCGACAAAACTTTATCGAAGACAGTGATATAACATTTATAATAAATAAAAATTAGGATCACACCTGAGTCCTCTGTGCCCACATTTGTCCATAATAATTACAGGATTAAGGGCTATAAAGTGAATACGGTTTGAGGGCTACTTTACGCACATTTATAACACAATACTTTGTGTTATATTACCTTTGCATCATATTACAAGACTAACGCTGCAGTGAGGGTGTTTCTAATACAGCGGCTGTGCGAGTGATGCTTTTCTCTCTTCTGACTGCTGTTATCAATCTTTTTCCCTCTTTTTGAAAGTTATGAAAATACTATTGTTTGAGCAATTGGGAACACAAAAACATATGTTCAATGTAGTCTCTCATTCACTGCTATAAAAGTTTACCCAATTATGACGACAATCGCTTCTGAGAACCTGAAAAGTTTCTATTGCAGAGAAAAGAAAAAAAAAACTTGTCAATGGCGGAGAAGTGTTGTGTCTTAAATTACAGAAAAACGTGTCAATGGCGGGGAAATAGTTAAGAAGGTCCATTCTTATTTTGATTGTTTGATATTGTGAAAACAAACCAATGAAAAAGCCTCACATGTCTAAATGTGCTATTTCTACCTGTAGTTTCCATCTGAGCTTCACTTGGGCACACACATCATTTCACTCAGAATGACACATGCTATCAATCCACAACACACACACACAATTATTAAAACAAATTCTGAACACATTCTGTGTTGTTATGAAGGATGCACACTTGAGCCCGTGTTATCGGTATTTGTGGGAAATAATGTGGGGTAGCTACTCCATACATGCACTGTAAAAAATATTGTTGGTTTAACCTAAAAATTGAAGTAAACTGGTCGCCTTAAAATTTTAAGTTCACTGAAATGGAAAAATTGAGTTAATACAATGAAGGAGATTGATTTAATCACCAAAAAAAATCTAAATTCTGTTTTGAGAATTTATTAAAATTATGTTATCTAAACTACATAAATTAGTTAAGTTGATTTGACAAAAGAAACAAAAAATGTTGTGATTACAAATCATGAAAATATTTTTTTTTTACAGTGTGTTAATAACATCACTACACTGTAAAAAAAAAATCATGATTTGTTATCATAACGTTTTCTCTTCTGTCCAATCAACTTAGATCATTTATGTGGTTCAGATAAATCAATCTCCTTCATTGTATTAACTCAATTCTTCAATTTCAATGAACTTAAAGTTTTAAGGCAACCTCATTTTCATTTTTTTTAGTTAAACCAACAATGTTTTTTACAGTGAAACTTTTATCCAAGTATTTTCTGTGATTTGACAGCAAAACAAGCCGAAGACAATCCGTTTATCTGAACCTCAACAATAAGATCCTCTATATGGGAAACTTACTTTAGAAGATGCTGCACTGTTAGCTACATTGAATAACAAATGAATAAAAACCCTCTACACATTTCTACAACACATTTATTACAACTAAACTAAACACTTTACCAACTGAGACAACAGAAAAAGAATCAATCAAACACGTTTAGGCTGCAAGAAGCTGATAATCAATCATAGAGATGAAATACAGAGAGCCAGAGGGATCAATCAGCCTTACTTCAGCAGAAGAGGGAGGATCTAGCGGCTCGTGTGAGGGATCCAGCATCCTCGGCTCCGTCCCGATGCACTGCTGCAGAGAGATGAGTGACTCTCGCACAATCCCCTTCAATTAGTTTCCACGTCGCCGGCTCAGATTCGCAGAGGCTTTGCTAACCACAGCGGATTTCAGGGCTTTCTTGTTGATTACTGCTCGCTCTACTCTAGCTCAGCGACGGGAGCTGATTTGTGTTGTGTTTTCCACAACTAGCCTGCTAGCATGCAGTGCCAGGCATTATAGCTGAACATTACCAAACTGGAAACCAGCCAAATGATTACATAATCATGCTTGATAACATGGGCACATACCCAACAATACACAGGATCTTTTCCTTTTTCAGCAGAAAATGAGCTTCTGTTTGTTTTGGCCATTGCCAGGGCGCTATAATGTTCTTGTTAAATGCTAAACACAGTTCTGTGCATTTGCTAGTGTCTGCTAGGGGTCCTGAGCTGTCTAGTACGATTTGTCTAGATTCTTCAAGCAGTCTCTGTTGTTTTTACATAATCATGTGTATTTATAATCCCAATAGTTAGCATTAGTAGCCTTTAGCATCACCTTTAGCCGGTGATCAGAATCCCCATTGGATCGCTAAGAAGTTATTTTAAAACACTCGCTGGTGTCTGACAGCAAGTTTTGAGCTGACAATAGTTTAAAATGTTGAGATTAGCCGATAACCTGATATGAAAACATGGGAAATGAGCAGCGGTGTTGACCGTCTCTGTTGAACCACTCCTCAAGCCCCAGTCAGCCCGCCCGGGACCAAGCTATTCAGCGGACAAAAACCCCAGGCTGTTGGCCCCGACGAGGCCTGATCACGCTCCTGAAGTGACAGTGGGAAAGCGTCTGGCCCTAACACACACTAGCGCACTTATTGAGTTAAAAGAATCAAAGATTCCTTCAAATGCACAATGCAAGTCACCACACGCAACAAACTAAACATACAGTACAATGCTTTAAGCTCACTGTAAATTACACAAATACTTACAAATCAGGTGATATAATTGAACTCATGTGATATAATTGGGAAATACAATTTTCCATGAGCTTTTGACATATAAGAGGTCATCTTCCTGTAAGGATCAGAACTGAAACTTCTTTGTTAGTCCAAGATCATCTTTTATTGTACCCGAGGCCAGATAACGACTCGTTGTGGAGGTGAAGGAGCAAAAACGCCGACTTCATCGCTGTAACTCTGGCTCCGCCCACTGGTGTGTGAGTGACAGGACGAGGACAGAAGAGTAATTCAGGATTACTGGAATAAACACGAATAAGCTGAGAATGTGGTTATTTATTTTCAACATTATGTAAATGTCGGTACATTTCTGTGGATTCTTTGGTGGATCAGTCGCAATTTCAGATTGCGATTTTACGATATGGACTTATAAAGTAATGCCACAGAATGTAACCGTTAATTCTGTGACCAGAGATTTCTGTTATGTAATGATTCATGTGCAGTCCGATCAACTTCACATTATTTCTCTGAGTAGGAACAAAACAATCTGTTATTTAAACTGTGATTAAATTATATTTACTGTTGAAAGTACAACCGCTGAGCTGTCAATCAAACAGTTTATCAGTGACTGAGTTCTGGACTCTCACCAAAACTCCCCCTTTAATAAAGGGATTTAACTGACCCCTTTAATAACTTTTGAGGGACATTTTGCTGTGTTTTTATTAGCCGTTTGATTGCTAAGGCCATAAATCTCTTGTTGGTGAATCTCATGTCGAAGACTCTAGATCTATTTAAGAGAACGTATGCAACGCAGAAATCATTTCTAATCCTATAATGCATCTCTTGCTTGTTGTACGCAAACTCACAGTTTGAAGCGTGGATGATAAATAAACCCCCGGCTTCACAGACAAGACTTAAAGGCACAGTTCACCCAAAAATGAAAATTTACTCACCCTGAAGTTAGGTGTATATGTGCCAGGACATTTTTTTAATATAACTCAGATTGTATTCGTCTGAAAGAAGACAGTCATATACACCTAGGATGACTTCAGGGTGAGTAAATCATGGGCTGATTTTCATTTTTGGGTGAACTGTCCCTTTAAGCTATTCCCAGACTAAAATACATGTTTGAGCAGTTTTAAAGGGGTCATGAACTGACTTTTTAAATTTTATTATATTGTTGCCTGAGGTCAACTTATGACGTTCACTTAGTTTTTGCATTCAAAAACATCAAAATGAATAAGTAATAGGCTATTTTCTACCCTAGCTTTCTACCCTACCAGAGCCTAGCTGAAAAACACTGGGTTTTTATGGGCGTCTTGCACTGAAGACTTGGAAGTAAACGCCCACCGCTGTGAGTGGATAACAGTTTTGCATATTATAATGAGTTTCAACTCACCCCGTCTGGAAATTGTTTTGAAAACGTCCAATGTTGTAAAATGTTAACCGGAATGATTCGCCCGTACATGTTCGACCCAGAGTCCGTGTGTTGCACCATTCCTGTCATATCCAATATAGACGGCACAGCACCGTTCTTTACTCTTAATCGCTCTGCAAATCCAGTCTTGTTTACAAAACAATCCTCAGTGAAATGAAGCGAACAGACGACGATGTTTTACCTCATCAGCTGGAACGTCACTAAAAATAAAGTTTATCCATGAAGTCCTATTGGAATCCAGAAGAAGCTTATGCAGCGACTGTCTTCTTCCACAACCAGGCACTGCACAATATTCTCTATCGCTCAGTAGCTCGATCCGGATTGTCATCATGATGTAGGCATCTATGTTATTTAGCTATGCGTGTAATGCGCGAATCGGTGGGCGGGGCTAAACCGGCCGTGTTGAAGTAGGTGTTGATCTTCTTCTGCGGGGGTGGGGTTTTATCCTCTTTGACGTCATAGTTCTCCACTTTGAAAAACGAGTCGTTTGCTGAGCCTGGTGTCAATAAAAGCTTTTATTGGACTAACAAGGACGTTTATATGATGGCCTCTTAGATGTCAAAAGCTCAGGTTTGATTTCTCAGTTCATCACCCCTTTAACTGAAAGCAACTTGCAGACTATGGCAAGTGGCAAGAAACAAGAAACATAATGGCAAGAAACATGCGTATATAATGTTTAATCGACGCTGATGTGCGAGAGTTTCTCCCATCCCCATACAACGTCACCTCTCTGTCTTTTACTGTCCTGACAAGAACGTCGGTCTCATCGGCTGTGAACGCTCCTGACGCGCGCCTGGTAAACCCGCCGTTATAATAACAATCCGTCATGCAACATGCGCACCTGTTCTTAAAGGGAATGTTGGATGACACTCTGATTGGTTTATTTAACGTTACGCCCAAACCACACCTATGAATAATGAAGCTACTTCAGACCAACCCCTTTTAGATTTGCACCAGGCGCAAGAGGGATTTATCCCGCCGGGAAAATAGCAATAGTGCCGGGACCCGCCCACAAAGTTACTTGCGACATGCGCTTTGACACTTGCGTTTCAGATCGTTAAAATAGGGCCCTATGTCATTGTTTTGTCTCAATGCACACAGTCATTTTTGGTAAGGCATCTTTAAGCTATTGACTAAAAATGAAGCGAGATATATTTCTTGGTTAAAGGTGCTAAATGTAACTTTTCTTCTAAAATGAATCCCTTTTTTATTGCCTGTGTGTGAAGGGGTTGTAATTACACATTACAATGATCCACTTGTGGGGTTTTGCTATTACCTCTGAAGGCCAGTATTCCTATTTTTATGTGAAGTCTCCGGGTCAGATTTTCTGCGAAATCCATCGGATGTGACATGCATGCGCACTCCCGAGCCTCTCTCCTTTTATATACAGTCTAGGCACTGCAGCTGACGACATGGAGTCTGATAACACCAAAAAACGACTTGCCTCCAGCACAACACACACTCTAACACAAATTCCACATAAATATTAAAAACAAAACGAAACTAAAATCTCAGTACCTGCTGAAGCTCGTCGGGCCAAACGTGAATCGGGTCGACTTCGGATGAAAACACGGATCAACATCATTAGTTCAGTCAAGCTGATAACAGTAGCCTATTACTGTAACGTTGCAGTGGGAGTTTACATGAGTTTCCAGCATGTTGTGTGATGCTTTCTCCGGTGTGGCGGTACCATGAGTGTTCGCTCTTGTGTTCCAGCACGCGCAAGAGGACAAGCACTCTTGTAAAAATTGGTTGCAATCTGACACATCACCGATAGAGGCCACTAAAAAATACATATAGCACCTTTAAAAGCCTCGTAGGATTTTCTTGGTGTTGAACAGATTCCCTCAACTCCGGCCCTGATTACAGCGATTGTTAAAGGGTTAGTTCACCCAAAAATGAAAATTAAGTCATTAATTACTCACCCCCATGCTGTTCCAACCCCGTAAGACCTTCGTTCATCTTCAGAACACAAATAAAGATATTTTTGATTGAATCTGAGAGCTAGATCAGTCCTAGATAGACTGCCTAAGGGACTGGCTCTTGACGGCCCATAAAGTTATTAAAGAAAAGGTTTAAATATTCCATGTGCCTACAGCGGCTCAATTATAAGTTTATCAAGCGACGAGACTACTTTTTGTGCGAAAAAAACATAAATAACGACTTTATTCCACTATTATATTACTTCCTTATGGGCGCATGCGCGAGAACTGAGACGAGGACGTTCTCCTTCGTCTACTTCTTGTTACCGGCTGCTCCGCTTAGGAGTTTTACCGCCACCTACCGTATAAAATGATGATCCATATATAAGGTGCTCCGGATTATAAGGAACACTGTCGTTTTTTGAGAAGATTAAAGGCTTTTAAGTCCACAGCGCGCATCTTCCTCTGCTTGTTAACAGAAAGTTTTGCGCTTCCAGCTATATCAGCACATCATTTTATACAGTAGGTGGCAGTAAAACTCCTAAGCGGTGAGCAGCCGGTAACAAGAAGTAGACGAAGGAGAACGTCCTCGTCTCAGTTCTCGCGCATGCGCCCATAAGGAAGTAATGGAATAGTCGAATAAAGCCGTTATTTATGTTTTTTTCGCACAAAAAGTAGTCTCGTCGCTTGATAAACTTATAATTGAGCCGCTGTAGGCACATGGGATATTTAAACCTTTTCTTTAATGACTTTATGGGCCGTCAAGTGCTAGTCCCTTAGGCAGTCTATGTAGGACTGATCCAGCTCTCAGATTCAATCAAAAATATCTTTATTTGTGTTCCGAAGATGAACGAAGGTCTTACGGGGTTGGTACAGCATGGGGGTGAGTAATTAATGACTTAATTTTCATTTTTGGGTGAACTAACCCTTTAAAGGAAACCATGAGTTCACCTCAAACCATCAGATTCATCTACCCAGATGAAGAAAAAGAGGTTACTCTGAAAGTGACTGGACGTTTAACCTTAGAATCCAGCACTATTAGAGAGCATGGATCCCACATTCACAGGGATCATTCAGCCTACACCACTTTTGTTGATTACATTAAAACTGTTTATGTTGCACGAGATCGCATCTCTGAAGAGAACTTAAAGGGGAATATCTGTGACAATTAGAAACAGGATTTTTTGCTTCGGGTTATCGGTATAGGAAAGTCAAATCAAATGAATCAGCAGGTCCGACCGAGTCAAGAGCATCTGTGGTCTTCTTCAGACTGATGTGAAGTGTTGTCTGGTGTCCGCATCACACAAGGTTGGAGCCTCATATCCCGACAGGAAGATCACTAGGATCTTCATGATGTGGTTCTTTCAGTGAGGCCTTTATTAACTTGATATTATTTGTGATTGTTTTTAACTTTATTTCTTTTCTTTCGATTAAAGTAACTCTTTTAATTTGTGCACTCTACTAGATTCAATTAGTGAGTGTGAACTAATCCAGTACTCTGTGTACCAGTAGTCTGAGTAACTATGGTTTCCAGCATGCTTTGTATGGGACTTAATGGGGAGAGGAACAAAGTATTGGCAACTAAGCTGCTGGAAGCCCCGACACAAAACCTGAAATGTGATTAAGCCTGATAAAGTCGTTTAGCTTACAAGCAAAGCCTTCTGTTTGACACAAGCCGCATTCAACACAACAACACAAAACCATTTCTATTGTCAAATACAGTTGGAGAAAGCTGTGATGGATGACATGGAGGTGGAGTTTCAGCAGACAAGTGTGTGTGTTCTTGTTTAACCTACATTGTGAGGACCCCATAAAGATTGTGACATTGTGGGACCATTTGGTCAGCTTATAAATGATCAAATGATGATTTTTGGCAATTTTTAGGGGCCGTGTTAATGTATATGCAGAGGTGGAAGTAACGAATTACAACTACTCAGATTACTGTAATTAATTAGTTTTTTCGTGTACTTGTACTTTTATGAGTACATTTTTTAATCTGTAATTTTCCTTGTACTTGAGTGCAAATTAAGTTAAGTAATGTACTTCACTACTTTAAAAATCCCATTAATTACAAAGTACTTGTACAATTTGAATTCAACAATTATTCAAATCTTTGACCAGCATTTGGGTATCCAATGGAAATAACTGATCGTGGGCGGGCCAATAAAAACCCTTGTATTTGGAGCGGGAAAAAAGCCCGGTTCCTGGAGAGCTATATTCGTCCTCACACGTCCTTCAGTTTGTATTTTAGTGTTATCAAAGAACTTTGCCGTAATGGACATGGACATTCGAGACACTGAATTCATTGAAAATTCCGAAGAAATACCAGATGACGAGTGCCCATGACCCCACATGGAGGAGTTGTTCTTATACAGAGGAAGGAAAGGAGACATTTTATAGAAACTTTGTTTCTGCAGTGATATGTGATAGTTCAGTTGTTTTTGTTTTTAAAGTTGGGTAGACCTCACGATAATTTGACTAAAAACATCACTTGAAACATGAGTTTCAGCGTTACTCAGATGACAAGCACATATACCGTAATAAAGATTTAGCATTGTAAACTTAGATTAAAAAGTTATATTGTATGTCATTGTCAACACATTGTTTTATTAATATTGAATCCATGTTTTAAGCTTAGAATGAAGAGTTCAATAATGACTCTTTCATAAAAACAGTATCTTGCCGGCCACGACCCACTGGCATAACAGTGTAACAGCACTGATTGACAGTCTGTCTAGATGGCACATTTGTGTCAGTGCTAAATGCTGATAACTTTTGAAACTTTTGAAATATTAGTAGGGTACTTTTGGAAATCTTTATTGTAAAAAAAGAAGTTTATAAATAAAATAACCCAATAAGCTTATTTATTTTGCATTATAATTCATGAATAATAATAATCATATTAGACCATTTTTATAACTTGGTTTCCATAAAAGTAAATAAATATCACAGGCTAAAAGTAATTAGTAATTAGTACTTGAGTAGTTTTTGAGAGGGGTACTTTGTACTTTTACTTAAGTACATTTTTAACACCAGTACTTTTGCTTGTAATCGAGTATTATTTTAGCAACTACTTGTACTTGTACTTGAGTACAAATTTTCAGTACTCTTTCCACCTCTGTGTATATGGGAGAGAATATACAGTTTGTACAGTATAAAAAACATGCCTATGAAAATTCGGAAAGTCTATGTAAAGATATTTGGGGTGAAATAATATGACAACAGACTAGTGAGGACGTCTGGTTACACTTTATTTTAGGGTGACACATTGCACTTACTGAAATGAGTAATATTAGAGTTACAGTTATGGGTTCAGTGTTGCAGGGTTTAAGGTTGGTTAGTAATTATGCATAATTTACTGTTATTACTAATGTAAGTAGATCTAATACCACTTTAAAAAAGGTGTTACTGGCCATTTTAATGGTCCTCCTCACTCATTAAACAGGCCAAAACATGTTTGTATTTAAATCTAGTGTTTTGCACATGTTTCTGATGAATTAACGGTTAAGCCTCGGATTAGCCATAGAAAATATTATTAATATAAAATCAATGGAAGTCTATGCAATGTGTGAGTGTGTGTGTGACGTAAAGGGAAGGAAACGCACAGAAGGCAGGCAGGAGCGCTTTGAATCGCTGAATGGATAACACATGTTGGGCTTCTCACACACTCGTGTCACATCTTTACTTCATTTATAAAGCAAACATTTATCTTACATGTTGTAGTTATTAACAAAAATGCATTAGAAGTTGATAATACAGTATAAACTAGAGTTTAAAAGTCTTAATAACGTAAGATGATGGACCATTCTGCCGTGAGATAATGCTGACTATCGTGACACATGGAGCAGAAAGGTTCATTTCTCCTGATAGATGTGTGTGTGTGATCAAACTGACAAAACTCAACACACATTTCTGAAGCCATATGACAGCTTGGTGAGAGGAACTAAAGTGTGCAAGCATGAATACTACGTTTTGAGGGAGATTTCCAGGAAATAATATAGTATGAATTCTGCAAACTTGAAATACAATGCTTATGATAAATGACGATGTCTGTTGGTTTTGAATCCTGACTGCTACTGATCGCTGAGTTGTGTGTAAAAGAGTAGCATGAACACACACAATAAGTCCTCCACTGTCAATGAGGTTCAGAAAGTCGCGAGGCTGAATACACACGGACAGAATCGCTGCGTTTACACACTGAATATCTGCGGAGGAGAAATATATTGCGGCTGTCAGATAGACGTATACCAGCATCTGCACAGGTATTTTAGAGTGTGATTGTTGGCAGCTTGTGACGTGTGTGTTTTGAGGGCTTCTGTAACTGTGAACAAACTGCCAAAGGCCAAAAACAACATAAATCACACACTGTCAGTCTGACAGAACCTGCAGACACGTCAGAGAAGCGTCTCGGTTCACAGCGCACACACACTGTGTTTGTGCATCAACATCCAGACAGATGTGAAGGTAACGTGATCCAGCCAGAGGAAACACACCGAAGTGTCTTCATTAAGTTCATCAAGAGGCTTGTTTTGTCTCAGCGCGGCTCCACATTCCACACACAGGTCAACCCGAGGCTCTCGGTCACGCGATAAACACACACTACAGCTTCACTCCTCACAGCGCACATCTCAATGGCCTGCAGTGCTGGAAGCATCCATCACATAGATTATTCGTCTGGATTATTTCTTAGGCTTTTTGCTTGCTTAGTTGGGGACATTTAAAGGAGTAGTTCACTTTAAAAAAACTTTTGCTGATAATTTACTCACCCCCATGTCATCCAAAATGTCCATGTCTTTCTTTCTTCAGTCGAAAAGAAATGAAGGTTTTTGATGAAAACATTCCAGGATTTTCTCCATATAATGGACTTCAATGGGAACCAAACGGTTCAAAGTCCAAAAGACAGTTTCAGTGCAAACTGTTCAAAGGGCTTTAAATGATTCCAGGCGATGAATAAGGGTCTTATCAAGCGAAACGATCGCTCATTTAATAAATAAATAACAAAGTTTAAGTTTTATAAGCTCAAATGGTCGCCTTGCTCTGTTCTGTGTGACTCTCCTGTTCGAACTCGTTCATCAAAATGAACGAATCTTTTTCCGATTCAATTTGTTCGTTTCGTTCGTTGAATGAACCAAATGACTCTGAAAAAGTTTCGTTCATTTTGATGAGCTAGTTTAAACAGTTTGAACTCGTTCAGTTTGTGACTCTCCTGTTTGAACTCGTTCGTCAAAATGAACGAATCTTTTTCCGAGTCATTTGGTTCATTCAACCAACGAAACAAACAAATTGACTCGGAAAAAGATTTCTTCATTCTGATGAACGAGTTCGAACAGGAGAGTCACGAACGCGCATCACAGAACAGAGCAAGGCGAGCCCAGAGGACATTCAGACAACCAATGCCAAATATTTTATTCCCATTGTAAGATATTCATTGAAAGAGCAGAGAAATATTCAACAGATAAGGGTTTTTGCCAAACATGTACTTGAACACATTGTTGTCATGTGACATCATGATATTGTGAACAACATTGAGCCCTGTGGTTAGCGCAACAAATTCAATTCCCAGCCAAGATTGTCCCTGTTAAAATCTCTATTGTACTATCCAATAAATAGACCAGTTATCATCTCAAACAACAAAAGTAAAGAAAGAAATATTCATAATCAGAGTTAATATTACCGATTTATTTGGCACACTGGAAATTGAAGAGCTAATTCAGTGGATTGCATGGAAAGATGGAGTATCAAACACAGTTTCTGTGTGGCAGGTGAGTGAAGTCAAACTTTGTTCATTGTGATATCTTACACCAAATCCCCAAACTAATTAAAACATGGAAAAAGTGGAAAATATGGACAATCTGCACACTGAAATCTGTAGAAACAGTAGCACAGCAACAAACTCTCAATCACACACACATTTCTAAAATGAGTTATTTGAAACGGCATTTTAGCTGATTGGCTGCTTTTAAAGCACACGCCCAACACTCTCTAACGGCAGCCCAAAACAACTGCCGAGGCTGGACGGTCCTCTGATGTAACCCTCGGGTCACTCAGAGCCATGAGAACCAGGCTGGGTTATATTTATAGAAAAGGCCTCAGTAACGCAAGCGTCTTTGGGTGTTCACAGGCATTCCAGAGTCACTGCAGACCAGGAGGCCGAGGCTGAGCCAGTGAAGATGGAGGAGGACGATGGAAGCAAGGACAAAAACTGTTGTTGTCAACTACATAGAAATAACGTCTTGGGGGGTTAGTGTGGAGTTATGCAGTATGAAAGTAAAGAAACGAAGACAGAACTGTACAAAACGTGATTGAACTGCGAAATAAAAAAGTAACTGGCACTGAACTCTTGTTTTGGGCTAGTGGTAGTGGAGTAGTTGTTTAGCAGATTACTACAATTAAACAAGTGTGGAGCATCCTATTGGAGAAATTAAGACCGAGATCCACTGCTTAATAACATTATAATACAGTCACAGTCTACACCTACACACTGTCTACACCTGTGTCTTTTGTCAAATAACCTGTGTCCAGAGATGTTAATAATAATAATACTTTATTAATTATTTTATTTAACAGCGCCTTTCATAACAACCAAGGTCACTGTAAGAGCAAACAAAGGTAAAAAGAATTTAAAAATCAAAAACAACAAACAAAATTATTAGCATCACAAAATTCAATAACATAACAGCACACATGCATCACAGATACAGTAGAATACAGTACAGGTCAATAAAAGCAGGTCATTAAATTACTGAGTCAAGTCAAGTCTGAGTCAAGGTCAAGACCGAGTAAAGTAAAGTAAAGTCAGAGTCAAGTCAAGTCTGAAGTCTTTAAGCTGAAGTCAGGAGTTTTCTACCCCCACGAGTCAATCGTTTCAAGTCATTTCTTGCCGTATTGAAAAAATGAAGTGCCTTGAATTTGAGAAGAAGAATTTTGAATTCAATGCAATATTTCACTGGAAGCCTCACTTGTTGACAAGTCCTTCACCTGAAGTCCGAGTCAAGTCAAGTCAAGTCTGAGTCAAGTCAAGTTCGAGTCAAGTCAAGTCCAAGTCAAGTCCGAGTCAAGTCAAGTCAAGTCCGAGTTAAGTCCGAGTCGAGTCAAGTCAAGTCAAGTCCGAGTCAAGTCGAGTCCAAGTCAAGTCGAGTCCAAGTCAAGTCTGAGTCAAGTCCGAGTCAAGTCAAGTCTGAGTCAAGTCCAAGTCAAGGTCAAGGTAGAGTCAGGTCCAAGTAAAGTAAAGTCTGAGTCAAGTCAAGTCCGAGTCAAGTCAAGTCCAAGTCTGAGTCAAGTCAGAGTCAAGTCAAGTCAGAGTCAAGGTCAAGTCAGGTCCAAGTAAAGTAAAGTCTGAGTTAAGTCAAGTCAAGTCCGAGTAAAGTAAAGTAAATTCAGAGTCAAGTCAAGTCTGAAGTCTTTAAGCTGAAGTCAGGAGTTTTCTACCCCCATGAGTCAATCGTTTCAAGTCATTTCTTGCCGTATTGAAAAAATGAAGTGCCTTGAATTTGAGAAGAAGAATTTTGAATTCAATCCAATACTTCACTGGAAGCCTCACTTGTTAACAAGTCCTTCACCTGATGTCCGAGTCAAGTCAAGTCCGAGTCATGTCAAGTCCGAGTCATGTCAAGTCCGAGTTAAGTCAAGTCAAGTCCGAGTCATGTCAAGTCCGAGTCATGTCAAGTCCGGATCATGTCAAGTCCGAGTCAAGTCAAGTCCGAGTCATGTCAAGTCCGAGTCATGTCAAGTCCGAGTCATGTCAAGTCCGAGTCAAGTCAAATCAAGTCAAGTCCGAGTCATGTCAAGTCCGAGTCAAGTCAAGTCCAAGTCAAGTCCGAGTCAAGTCAAGTCTGAGTCAAGTCAAGTCTTTAAGCTGGAGTCAAGTCTGGAGTTTTTCAAGATTCAGAGTTGTTTCAAGTAATTTCTTGCCTTATTAACATTTTCTCCCTGTGTCATCCCAGGACTCTTATGTTGAAGTTGTGTTCTCATTTCCTGTGCCTTGTTTTGTAGTCCCCTTGTTTTCTTACTGATTAGTCCATGATTAGTCTCATTACCCCTTCTTTATACTGTACTTTATATATTCAGTTTTTTAATGTATGTCATGGTTGCTTGTGCTTGTGTTTGCCATGCTCCTTATAGTATTGGTTATTATTTTGTTCTTTTCATTAAAACTATCCTGCACTAAGATCCTCATCTCCACCTCCATTTTCTCATCTTGATTCGTAGGGGAAAAATTGCATTTTTATCTGCCAATGGGATAAGAAAAATAAACTTGTTTTAAGTTAAATGGACTTAATTTACATTCCCAAGGAAACAAGACTACATTTCTCATATAATTTTTTCTTAGGCCTATGTAGAAAATGCATCATGACTTAAAGGGTTAGTTCACCCAAAAATGAAAATTAAGTCATTAATTACTCACCCCCATGCTGTACCAACCCCGTAAGACCTTCGTTCGTCTTCGGAACACAAATGAAGATATTTTTGATTAAATTTGAGAGCTGTATAACTACCACATTGGCTCCTAAGGGACTGCCCAGAAAGTCAATGAAGAAAATGTTTAAATATCCCAAGTGACTACCGTGGCTCAACTATATGTTTATCAAGCGACGCGAATACTTTTTGTGCGAAAAAACAAACAAAAATAACGAGTTTATTCGACTATTTTTTTCTTCCTTGTAGGCCAGAACGAGACTTCCTTATAGATTTCCACGACGCATGCGCGAGATTTGCGATCTGCGTACACCAGCTTACACTACTTCAGATCGCAATTCTCGCGCATGCGTCGTGGAAATCTATAAGGAAGTCTCGTTCTGGCCTACAAGGAAGAAAAAAATAGTCGAATAAACTCGTTATTTTTGTTTGTTTTTTCGCACAAAAAGTATTCGCGTCGCTTGATAAACATATAGTTGAGCCACGGTAGTCACTTGGGATATTTAAACATTTTCTTCATTGACTTTTTGGGCCGTCAAGAGGCAGTCCCTTAGGAGCCAATGTGGTAGTTATACAGCTCTCAAATTTAATCAAAAATATCTTCATTTGTGTTCCGAAGACGAACGAAGGTCTTACGGGGTTGGTACAGCATGGGGGTGAGTAATTAATGACTTAATTTTCATTTTTGGGTGAACTAACCCTTTAAAAAGAGTTTTTAGATATTGGTACTTGAAATAAAGACAAAATTACTTAAGTAAGAAAAGCATTTTTGCAGAATGAATGAATGAAGCTATTAAACATCGCTTACACTTTAAAAAGGGCGAGGAGACGGAAAGAAAATCTGGGTTTACCAACCAGGGGTGCATTACAGAAAGATCCTAACTTTACAATCCTATTTTATCTGTTTGGTAACCATGGCAATTTCAGTAAGGACCTCATTTGGGACAAAAGCTATTACAAAATGACATTTCTTAAATGCATAATCGTATCTTAACTACAGATAAAGAAAATTACAGAAGCATCCCAACTCCAGAAAAACCCCTTAAAATTGTCTTAACTTTGGGACAACCCCAATGGTGTCCTAACTTCAAAATTATTTAAAAAGTACTGTAAAAATTACATAAAAGCCCTTTCTGAGAATGACGTCACGTCTTTTAACGATACAAGATGAAGAACAGCAATGTTTAATGTTGGAAAGACTTTGTCAACAACCAAATGATGTGCTGCACTTTGATGACAAAACTCTGACAAATAATTACAGACTATTAAATAAAATAATTAGGCTTTGCCTATTCTACTACCAAGGTTATCACAACTTCGCCTAATGAAAAGCACCACTTATTTTGTTTCTCCATTTTCCAGTTTTTCCATTTTACTTCACAGCAGCTGTTTGCATGTCATTGGTTGCTTGGTAACAGAACTTAGAGTTGATTACCGAACTCAATGAAGGGGTTTAAGATTTCTTAACTACAGATAAAAGTATATTTTATAAAATAGATTAAGAATCCTAAATTAACAAAGATTTGCTTCTGTAATACGAATTTGTGAAAAATCCTTAATTAACTTAAGACTTAAGACAAAGAAAGTTTCTGTAATACGCCCCCAGGTTATGTTCACAGAGTAAGTGGTAACTGTCACAATTCCCCTGTGTCTTTGTTCATGAACTTTTATTTTGATATTCTTTTGTCTTGTATTGCCAGTCTTCAGATCCGGTCTTTTGAGTTCGTGTTTTCTTGGTTGCCATAGTTGTCTCGCCTGTTCCTTACCATCCGTGTATACCGTGTATTTATATCAGTTTTCTTCTGTTCTTTGTCTTGTGTTAACATTGGTGTTGATGTGTATTGTTCCTAGTGGTTATTAAACATTTCAATGTTCTGTGTAAAGCATCTTTTCTGGAATATCAAGTCAGGCCAGCTCTGCCTGTGCCTTTAACAGTTTGTCATGGAGAAATAATGATTGATGATTTAAATGTGTAAAAAAAAAAGAAAAAGAAAAAAAAGTACAAATCTCAGACAACTGGTTACCTTATAAACATGGAATATTATTATTAGAAATGACCCAACTAAGTGACCCAGTGTTGCACCTTCCAAAAATGGTGGAAACTGAGTGAGGTCTGACACAAACACACTTCCAGGCCTATAGATAATCTACTGCAGTAACTGCTGGCTTTTATAATGCAGACAAAAAGTATAATATTATTATATTATTATATAATACACATGTTATTTTTGCATGTCATTTAACACACAAAGCCCATTTAATTGGTTTTGAAACAGCGTTTAAATCATTTGCAGGACAGGAAGATGATAGACAGTCTTGTCTAGTGAAGTGAAAGCAATGCTGAGATGAGTCCAGATAAAGCCTTCAGGAGGCTGGAAAGATGCAGTCAGACGTGACTCCACTCATTGTTCAGAAAGCCTGCACTAAAGTTGCTTTTGTTGAAGTGATATTTAAAGCCGTGGTTCTACAGGTTGGAGAGGTTCTGTGAGGGACTGATGGGTGTTTTCAACACACCCTCTGGAACACTGAACCGAGGACGCTTAAGGACAGTGAAAGACATAAACTTACAACTGCAAGCAGACAGCCCAGTTTAAGGCCTAATAAAGTCCAAATATAGCCAGGAAGCTGACGTCTTACACTGCCGGCGTCACATACACACAGATATCTGTGGTTAAAGCGGTCTGCAGATCTAAAACTGGATGAGATGACATCACAACCACAGAGTTGACTTTGGCGTAGTCGTGGCATTTGGATCTTTTTTTCTGCGTTTATTGCAGAGATCTCCACCACACCCCAGACACGAGCAACAACTTCAAAAACATCCAGCATGGGGAAAGAAGAGCTGGAGCTAAACTGAGGATGTTATTGTAAAGTGGTTTGTCATCAGTGGGTGTCGGTGGTTTATGGTGGGGTGTGATTCTAGTCAGTATATCTAAAACAAAAAAAAGTGCTGTCAGTCTTTACATTCATTCATTAACCATTCCAGCCTGCCTAAAAGCACAGTCTACTCTGATTGGTCAGATGGCCCCAGTCTGTTGTGATTGGTCTACTGGTCTAAATCTGACTCTTGGTGATTCTAAGGGCCATCTCTTACCATACGCAAGACTTTTCTGGGTTCTTTCCCCAACCCTCCCATTACATGGCTTAGGACTCACACACACACACACGCATTTACACATTTGTGGGGGAAACCGGAGCATGCTAACACAGGGAGAACTGACAGTGAGCCGCCGTCAGTCTTCCAGACACCCACAAAACGGACAGAATTCATAACATCCATTGTCGTAATCTGTGGGTCACTACTGAAAATACAGTGAAGTAACGTGAGCTTCATCGTTTAAAGTAAGAACAGAAATTAAAACTCTGCTGTGATTTATTCATCTTGTTAAATCTTTCTTATGTGGTACACGTCACATCCACATAATCCAAATGAATGAGAACAAACTGGGTGGAGCGGGCGTTTTAGACTTTAGGAGATCTGGAGTGTATGGCATTTGTGTGCTGTTCGACATTATATGAGGGTGAGCAAATGATAATAAATTTTTGTTTAAGGATTAACCCAGATAGCAAACTGACATTGAATCAACGTGGAAATATGACATAGAAACAACGTTGATCTGACATTGTTTTGCTCATCGAATTAACGTTGAACCAACGTCAGACGCGTCATTCTTTCAAAACTAACGGAAAATCAACTTGAAATCAACGAGTTGTTTCAACGTTATGAAAGCAAACCAATTTTCGATTTTCATTTAGCTTTGAAGAATGCCGCGTCTGACGTTGGTTCAACGTTAATTCGATGAGCAAAATCAACGTTGTTTCAATGTCATGAGAGACGTCGTTTCCACGTTGATTCAATGTCAGTTTGCTGTCTGGGAACTATTACATGGCATGCATGGAAATTGTAGTAACTTTTGTGTGACAAATTTAATATTCAGAGTTGGAATGCGTTTACATCTTTGCTTTTATAGCGGAGCAGAAAATACAAATGAGACTGAGATAAAGAGCGCAGAATAACAACATAGGAAATAAAAATCACAAAACTGTTTAATATAGCTTTATTATTTAGGTAACACTTGAAGGGGTGTGCATAAGACTAACATGAACACCTTCATGATCATGATATGACATGTTATGAATATGAACAAAGTTTTATGCATGTTTGTGACAACTGTCATTAAGTGTCTTTTCACTCCATTATGACATTTTCAATGCAAATATGACATTGTTTGAGATGGTTTATGTCAAGGTGTCATAACAAAGACAATACATCATAACCTGTCAATGTCTTTGTCATGACAACTTGACATCACAACCTGTCATAAACATGACATAGCAGATTAATTATCAAACTTAACCCTTATGCTGCATTAGGGACATTTTTGGTCTTTTGCAGTTTAATTTCTTTGACCATTTTGGCTGTTTTAATGCAAATGGTATGAAATTTGGCAAAATTGTGACTTTTTGGATACATGTAAAAAATGTGATCCCATTTTGCAAAATATGTATAACACACACTGTGTAGATCAAATAGTAACACTCAGCACCATAAAGACCAAAAATGGCCCATTGAAACCCATTAAAACGTTGTTTAAATCTGAGGCTGTCAGTAATACATGAAACATGATTTTTGCACAAACATCCTTTCATTTTGAAGCAAAAGCATTATATTTGCATTATATAGTGTATTCCACCAGATGACGTCACTACATATTTATTCCCTATGGGTGGAAATGCACCTTATTTTAGGCAATAGGCAATGTTTAATAGGTGGCCATTTTTGGTCTCTAACGCGCTAAGTGGGATTTTTTGCAAAGTGGGACTGTGATAATCCAATTCTAAAGTTTTCTCTTTGCATTTAGTTTATTGAAAATAATTGAATTTTTGTGTTCTTTCCTCTTATACAAATCGATGGTTTTGCAAACAAAACTGACAATTAAAGGGTTAAAATCCTGAAATTGAATACATTTTTGGTAGTTATGATGAGGACTGATGCTGGTTAAAAGATTTAACTTGGTAAAAGTGGAAAATAATAATAATATATAATATTTTAGGCAATGTTTAATATGTGGCCATTTTTGGTCCTTAATGCACTCAACGGTGTTAAAAATCTAATGCAGCACAAGGGTTAAGAAACCACCTAGGTTTATTGGTTAACATTACACATATCAAACCTATTGGTTAACATTTCAAAAGTCTTGTGGACGCATATTTCGTATGTGTTTTGTGGCCTTATTTTAGAAAATTTTTAGTTTTTACAATACCATAAACAATATTCTCTCAAAAATTCAAACATACATGTTGCTCATATATTACGGTAGCCCTGTTTGTGCTAAATAGAGTGTAATTTCACCTGTGCCATTAATATGTTTATAAGCAACTGAAAAAGTACAAATATCAGAGCATGTCAGAACATCTCAAGGACCCCAAAAACACCTTAGACCCCAGAGGGTTAAACTGTCAGGTGGCTGGTTTTGGCATTGGCGTTCATGAAGCCATTATAACTTTTTAATGACAAATTCAATTAGTACCACTGTAGTTGAGGACACGAAAAATATTCATGACACAGTTATATTGCCTCACAACAGCCAATGTCAAAGCCAACCACATGACAGTTTAACTTCATTTAATGTCAAGTTGTCATGATAAAGACACTGACAGGTTATGATTTTATGGTTTATGTCAAGATATCATAACAAATGTCATATTTGCATTAAAAATGTCATTATTGAGTGAAAGACACTTAATGACAGTTGCCATAAACATGCATAAACCCTCCTTCATATTCAAGACATATGTCATATCACGGTTATGAAGGTGTCATGTCAGTCTTATGCACACCCCTTCAAGTAAAGTGTTACCCTCTGAAGACATCTCAATAATTTCCCAATGTCAAACATCCATCAAAAGTCAAATAGGGCGATGAACTCAAGCATTCATCTCTTCCAGGTACAGAGGATCCGAGATGCTATTCACAATTGATCCATTTTATAGTTTAGTGCTGGTGTGATAATGGAGTGTGTGTCTGGAGTTTTAGGAGAAACATCTGAAGCAGCACCTTCTTCCCAAACGACACATTATAACACGCTGGCATTGAATGCACGCAAAATAAACAAGATGCTCTTGACAACTACACACTGTTTGCTGCTCTGTTTGGCCACCACTCAACACACTCAAACACAGCTGCAGCGCCACATGACGCTCACTCACCAAGAGCATGCTGGGAAACCCGACAGAAGGCCTGAAAACCCATTCAGCATCTTCTCTACACGATCCCGTATTGAATGCTCGTGTTAAATGTCAGAGCAAACAGTGACCTGGCATCTCTCTCTCTCATTCCAGAGGAATCTTTCGGAACAAGAAAAACTGGGCTTGGTGAAACCAGTGACCAAACCCTTTCTTGAGCAACGGCAGGAATGAGAAACAACATGACCATCCCATGATTCATAGCATACTATCATACAGCGTGGATGACCTGCACAATGAATCCCATAATGCACTCAACCTCAATTAACTGATCCCGCTGTTTGAATAGAGGTAGCGTGGGTGTTTCAGAGAAAGGTTCATTCGCATTTTGAGTTACTGTACATCATTGCCATCTTAAAAAAGCCCAGTAATATGCAGTAAGCAGTTCGGTGCGAGTGGTATAATGAAAGTGAGACAGATGTGTCCCATTAAACTCTCATCATGTGAACGCTGGCTTACCTCATCATCCACTGAAGAGAAGGATTCAACCGGGACGACGGATTCAACAGCACAACAAACCCAGAGAGAAAGAGAGCAGAACACACAGATTAACACACTTATATTTCAGCAAGACACCTCCTGCATAAACCTGTACACACACATGAACACACCTGCAAAAGAATGGCCAAAATCACACTGAACTCCATAATGAAGCAAATGTTAGCTGTGGTGTGATATTAGACACAACAGAGGCAAAACTGCACCAGTGATTGTGTGTTTCTACATATGTAAGAGTCAGGTGACCAGGCCATGCCATAAAACACCTAATGCAAGCGGTCTTTTATTGGTTAAAGCTCGATGTCTGGAGAGCACATGGACAACACATGCTCTTCTGCAGGGTATAGACAGTCCTTTACAGGACCACATGGACTCTTATTTAGGCAGATTAGGGACTTTTAATCAAACAACACTGGCAAGTCAAAGAGAAAAGCGTTTGCAGGCACTTTACAGCTCAGATTACACTTTTGAACAGAAAAGTGCTTCCGCAGTCCTGTTCTGAACATAATGCAACAATAACTGTGTAATAACTAGGAACTAACCCTGAATCTAACCACAATCCATGGTAAATTACCTTTAAAGCCCAAGGTCGCCGTAAGTACACAATGCAAGTACTATGAAATAAAGCCCAACCAAAAATGAAATAAAGTTTCAAAAGGTCGTATTATGTTTATTTAACAGTTCATAATTTTGTTTATAGGGTCTAGAATACGTTTACATAATTTAAGGGGGAAAAAAAACTCTCATTTTCTTATAATTTACATTGTTGCAGCACCCGTTTTCTCCCTCTGTCTGAACGCTCAGTTTTAGTTTCTCAAAGTGCTGTGATTGGTCAGCTGGCCCCAGTCTGCTGTGATTGGACGGCTGGCCCCAGTCTGCTGGGATTGGTTTAGCGCTCAGGCCATATGTCCACCAAAGTGTTTTTAACCCGCTGAAAACGTTAGCCGCTCTGCTGAAGACGCTGTGCTTTGGGCGCTTGAGAGCGTTTTGGCAGCGCAGCGTTTTTTCCGTTGAGACGTGTCGTTGCTATGATACAGAATATCCGCAGCACAGTTTAATTGAAACTGATTTCGCAGATCATTTGTTTCATACTAAAATGTATTTTTTTCATCCATGTTGTTGGGTTAGCTCTGCCGGTTGATGTCGTTGTACAGAAAGAATGTTGTGACAGTTGGTAGGTGTGGTATTAGCCCCGCCCCTCCTCCACTGTGATTGGACGGCTGGGTAAAAAGTGACAATGATGAACACTGCGTTTTACCCAAAGTTGAACATTCTTCAACTCTTGGCAACCAGTAAAAACGCTCAGCGCCTCATTACGCTCATGTCGTTTAAAAAACGAGGTGCTCCCATTGAAAACATACGCCAGGCACGTGGAAAAATGCTTTGGTGGACACACGGCCTTAGAGCGTGTGTGTGTGTGTAATGTAAGACCCTTAGCATAACCGTTGAGTACGAGGCGCTTTAAACATGGGGTCAGTTTTGCTGTATCAGAGTAATGACAGCCAAGAAGAAAAAGCTGATCGACCCGAATCACCAACACAAGCACGACTTAACTGAGTCATTTATAACATCCGACCTGCATATTTCAGAAAGCATTCGTGAGAAAAATGGTGAAAACACAACAAAAGTGTTAAGAATACATTTTAGCCGCTGTTTCCTAAGTCGTATGCCTCAGGAAGGCCGAATAAGAGGGTTTAGATTGAGGGTGGAAAACCAGCATCTCTTGAGTAGAGCGACAACACACCACCAAATAACTCAACCAGTCCAGTCCCTTTATTCTACGTATGGATTATTAAAATGAGGAACACTGTGACGTGTTCATATACAGTTCCTTTATAGTTCTCATACAGTATTTGTAGGCAGTGTGCTGTTATGAATCCAGAGTCAGATGATGAGTATTTCAGACGTGCTGCTCATTATTGCTCTACGTCAGTTTTGCAGTTCTCTAATGGCATTCCAGTGTCCCCCGCTCCTGCCAAATCCAGCCAGAGCGCTTATATCCGCCTCTCGCTCAACCGTTTCCCGCGTTTCTGTATTTCTGCAGCTCACTGACTCAAATCTAAGCAGAGCCGTGTTTTCCAAGCGCTGTCTGCCAAACACTCGCCGAGGAATGCTTGCCGCAGATCCTCTAACCGATCTGGCATCTGACCGCAGACTGTTGTTTCAGCTGCACTTCACAGAGGAACCGCACTGTTGTTTTCCTGGAGGAGGAACTAGTGGCATCACAAGTGTATTGGTTAACTGCTGGTCAGGTTTAGTGTATTAGACATGAGGCGCTATCATGGACACGTTGCAATGCAGCGCCAGGCACGACACAAGTGTTTTTTGCTTTGTTCAGCCTGACGCGGTTTTCATTTTTACGTGATGCGCCACATTACTCAAATATCAGACTGATCTCATGAAGTAGCGTGTGTATGACACGCCAATTCGTATTTCCATTTTTGGCGTGCTATCAAGACGCATAATCGCCTTTCAGCGTGTTTATGAACGCCGTTGACTTAACGTTATATAAATATATGACTTACCTCAACCCCGTCCCTAAATTTAACCGTCACTGGGGTTAATGGCATTTGTAACTGTTCCCTTACCATCCTAGGTAAAAAAAAGATATGACTTACCTCAACCCCATCCCTAAACCTAACCGTCACTGGGGTTAATGGCATTTATGACTAGAGATTTGACTGCGTGTTCAGACACGCGGAATGACGCGGACGTTAATGGCGTAGACATATACGCAAACACGCGGATACCTCACAATGCGTGGAGAGAACACGCCACCTGACTCGAAAGTGGCGTATATGTTTACGCAAAAAATGATGTCATGTTGCAAATATCAAATGCATTTGCGCCCATTTGTGCGCCCATGGGCTCTTGGTTTGAAAACCAGGTGTGTTCAGGCGCATTGTTGGTGCGTTGCTATATTGAGGCAACTGAAATACACTGAGCCGTTGACCAACTGAAATCTGGTCTAAGGTCAATGGCGCAATATTTTTTTTGCTATTTAAAGGGACACTCCATTCATTAAGATTTCCATTGTTAGAAACCCAGTTATACTATTGAATGGTCGTGCAACACTTTCTCATTTTCCCCTGAGACGAGAGAAATCTGCTATTTACCTTTTTCACTTCCTCCTACAATGACGCAAGAATCGGCATTTTACGTCATTGTAGGAGGAAGTGTAAGAGGAGGGGATTCAGTACAAGCACTAGATCAAACCCGCCCATAGGGGGTTGGGCCTAATGCGTTGCATTTGATTGCGAAGGTACTTGCTCACTCGCTCTAGATTCGTAAGATTTTAACTAATTTGTGGACATCAGGGAGCCGTTATCAATACGCGGGAGACTCCTGGGACGTCTGATCGCGAGGGGTTTAATGAAGATGCCGAAGACAAAACGCTCCAAGGTTTGGCTGCATTTCTCGTGTAAAATTACGCGTCAGAGTAAGTGTGCCGATTGTCTGAAGCCCGTATAGAATCACAGCTATCCATTGGCTGATAGCACGGGCGCCGCCTGGACGCTCTTACGTCGCCATATTATATTAGCGCGCATTATCGGATTTCATTGTGCGAAATGATTTCCAGGAGTGGAGCTCAGCTCTAGTCTACAGTGATGGGCGGAGTAGTGGGAGTGGCCTGCGGAGCTGAGCATTGCAATGCACTATGGGGATTGTTGTCTACAATTCACAAGCACTAAAAAGTCATTTTCTGCCTTTTATCGGCTAAGAAGGGCCCAAATTAGACATTTATGATACTATTCTACTACATATATGACCCACTTTCAATACATATTCATGTCTCCACCAGTGAAATTACCTTTTAAAGAGTGCGTTAGTAATGTGCGCCAATAGGCGGGTCCACAACTACACTTTGTCCCGTAGATGGTCTGCTTATGAGCAAATTCCGCCATGTAAATAGCGAATCCGCCATGGCTGCAGCGCAACCGGCTTTTAAAACACACCCATTACTCGTTAAGAGAATAGGGACTACCCTTTTGGACCACGCACCGCGCACATCGACAAGTTTTCCCGTTGTTAAAGTCCCCCTGAACCGGAAGTTCGAAACGACTTTTCTCCAGTGTTGTGACGTATTTCCGAAAGAAACGGTATACTAAATGAGGCAAAATAGTGGGCGTGGCTTTTTTTCCAACTAGCACCTGATTGGATCTAGAAAAATGGGCGTTTCACTCTGAAATGAAACGCTGTCAATCAATGCTCGCTCAGCGCTCGCAAACACACAGCAGCTGTCAATTGGAGGGGCGTGGTTATGGACGTTAGGGAGACACCCAAGCCGTAATGCCCACGTCATCGGGCAAGGTCCTCCAATGCAGAGGGGAGGGGCATTTTCAAAATTTGATTAAAGTTTACAAAGCCAAAAAAATTTTTTGTGTGGATTGACTTGCATGTATGAATTGTTCACCACAAAACGATCAATTTAGGCAAACAAAGTAAGTATGGTCGATTTTGATTTCATGGGGACTTTAAACTATCAAAAGTAGATTTAGACACAAACTAAGTGCACTTTATATCATGTGCTTAGATCCTTAAAATAGGGCTCATGGCCTCAGTTTCACAAGACTGCAAGTTGAGTTTGACTCCTATAAGCAGCACTTGACCTGCATTAGTGTGTTCAGAATGATGAACTCTGCCATGCACTCCCACTGCTGTCAAACTAGCATATAGACATTCACACAGATAGATAAATGCATTGCACTGTGGGATACTGAGGTCAATAAACACACAGTGCACTGTAGATGAATGCATGACTAGCAGAGACAGTGTGGCAGTGATCAGGCACTCAGATGTGATGGGCTGGCTGTATTTTGATAGTACAGTAGCAGTGGGACACGTTCTCAGATCTGAAGTGAGCAGCTTAAAGCAGCATGAGTGCAGATGGTCAACAGATAGTGGGCTTCCTTTTCCACTCCTCTCTCCACAGGATCATGACGTAATAGTGATAATCCCGCGCTGCTTCGCCTTGGTGCTGCTGTACTGGTGTGTCACCCGTAATGCAGTCAAAGCACAATAGCAGCATGACGGATGAAATGCGTCCGGGAATGAACTCATACTTCACGCCTGAAGAACACACTTCATCAGCGCTTCATACTGGGTAGCCTACACACTGGGAACCACTTTTAAATCAAAACAACTCAAATATGAAAGTTTGTCTGGCCTGGAACTTTGAAGGCGTTGCACTGACTGGTTGTTAGGGTGTTGCTAAGCAGTAGTGACATTGTTTTGACTGGTTGCTACAGTATGCTAGTGTGTGTGTGTTGCACTGAGACAGTGTAAGTGTCAACAGCTCTTGAAGGAGAAATTGTGTCCCCCAAAAAAGGTTCTCTGCATATTTACATTTAAACACAACAGCACTGTCAAGGCCCTGCAATATTGTGACCGCAGTCACTGCTGCTGTTATTGGTCTCTCATCACTTGACAGCTGACAGACTTCATGTATCTGTAGGTGTTTGAGCACAGACTAGCAATGAATTATTAAACACTCAACTGAGCTGGTTAGCTCAAAGCAGAAAGAAAGCAAAACGCAATGTAAACGCATTATATTTTATGACAACATATGTTTTTACATTGCTTTTTTGAACTTTTTAAATATACGTTATACACGACTTAACATTGTTTGAAGTCAGTTTAATGTAGTTTAAATTGGAATTAGTTGTTTACATCGATGTTTACAGTGCATGACCCAATGCAAACACTTGCTTCTTTATAATGCATGAGTTGCGCTCCAATGCTTCTCGAGTTTCGACTTCTCTCGGTAACAATCACGCATAATAATTGGGTTCATAGTTAATTGTGAAGAGTCGTCTCTGCATTAGAGCATCTGTTTACACAGACACGAGCCTCAGCGCAGTCTCTGCATGTGTCTATACACATGCGCAGTGTTAGATAGTGAGAATAGAGAGCCCCGCAGGAATGCGATGCACTAACGAGTTTAATAATATGACAGAAAGGCGTTTGGTCGCGCATGTCGCCACTCACCGTGGCTGAAGAGCACAGTCCTCAACCGGCTGCTGACAGTCGAGTTCTCCATCGTTCAGAAAACGTCTTCCTAGATACTCCTGAGTGTTATGAGGAATCCAGCGCGAGAGTTTGTGCAGCGCGAGCGACTCACTGCATCATCATCGCGTCCCTGAGCGCTTTAAATGCGGCTCCTCGCGCCCTGACGTCACGCTCCGCCTGCCCTGCCGACGTCACGCGCACCATCAAAACAATCGCACATGGGCGAGCCAACATGTAATCGTAATAACATGCTTGGTATTCCAGTAAAGGTGAAAGTAGATTATTTAGGTATTAAAAAAAAGAGAGAGAGAAATAATTAGAATTTCACACCAATTATTAGGAAAATTAAACAATCTTTCAATAAAAAGAAAGAATATTATTATCAAAACTTTCTATTTTAATTACTAATTTACTAATACTACTTTGTTCAATTTTATTTGGAAGAACAGACCACATTATTAAAAAAAAAAAACAGTTTTATGGAATCCAATTGAGTATGGTGGTCTAAATGTACTTGACTTTAATACTGCTAATTGTGTATTTAAGAATAATTGGATAAAGAACTACACTAAAGAACTCTAAAGGCAAATTTTGGAATATCATCTTCGAGTTAATTTTTGATGAACTGGGGGGTTTGGAACTTTTTTTGAGGTGTAATTGTTGATGTAAATAAATCCACACAAATCTTCGATTTGGAACAACATGTATATCACGTTTAAAAATACATCTTTATTTTATAGAAACGATCTAATTTCCGTCAGACAGTTTTTTAAGAATAATGGACATCTTTTTTAATTACTGTGAATTTATTACAATATCCCTGTAACTGCTAAAGAGTTTGCAGTATTTGATGCCATTCTTAATGGCCTTATTCAACTTTTATCAGGCAATGTATCCTCTATCCCCATATATATATATATATGAAGAGCTCTTTTCCAAAACGCTATAAATCCATTTCAATAGTTTTCAGGAAAACTACATTTTTTACCTAGACCCACACATTTTGTGAATATTCAAATTATCCTGTTTAAATGTTTTATTGGTTCAGTCTGAACATTTTGAACAATAATTATTAAATCAAACAACAATATTGTTAATGATAATTTAAAAGTTAATTTTATTTTTTTCCAAAACGCTATAAATCGAAATAAACCTCAAACAAATAGTACCAATTTCAACATATGCATGAAAAAAAAACAAATTATTAATACCAATTTCAACATATGCATGAAAAAACGAATTATTAAAAATGATCAATATATGATAACGATATTCAAAAAAGGGATGGGCCCCCCTCCAGCACATGCACACACACACACAGGCTACATAACATGTGAGCAAAGCGGAGCAGCATGACGCTTAAATATAAGTAAAAAAAAAACAACAAAAAAAATAAACATTTCACATTTGTTTTTAATAATATTACATTATTTATTTTTATTATTTCATCTATGTTGAGTAGGCTATGAAAAGGGAACCGCATGAGATGAGTAAGATAGGATCAAAATTCAAAAGCTGCCCAATATCGGAAAATATTTGGAGTGCTTCAGACATGATTTTGACCACTTATTAAGTTTTGTTTTGTAGAAAGCTTGTAAATTTCGTTTCATATAAATTGTATCTTCATTTTAATAAACGTTTTATCGACAAATTGACTGGATTAATACATTAGAAGTAAATATCAGACAATATAATCAGGACACAGAGGCGCGCAGGTGAACCGGAGCGCGTCTCATAATATGAACCGAAACACCGCGATGCTTGCCTCACACAGGCCTGAGAACTAAGCTACAGAAAGCTTTAAATATCTACTTTTAAACAAAACAATTAAAAACTAAAATAAATTGGCAACTCTCTGCGTATGTATAGGCTAATTCGAAGTATGCGTTTCTCTATGCGCGTTCACTGCGAAGATGGCGAGTAAGCATCATCAACTTTATCTTTGTTCCTGACACTGACAGAAAACACTAGTTTATTAATAAACAATTCAAATGTTTCATGCATAATCATTACTTTTGCCGGTTCTTTGTGGCAAGCTTTATACGTTGAGATGCGGAATATGCCATTAAAAACGCTCATATGGTTTCTCTCCCATTTAATTAAATCAATATATGTGATTACTGATAATACAAATGGCTTAAATGATCTACTACTAGTCGACTAGAAAACTAGGACTCATTTTGAGGAATGAATGAACATAATAAACCTCTGTTCAGAGTGCCGCCGTGCTGGATTGTGTAGAGCGCTCATTGAATTTGAGGATTTATCGTGTTTAGGCTAAAAACAGGGCTGGTGCTTATCGCGGCTTGGGAAGAAACTGTATCTTGCAGTACATTTTAAACAAGGAAATATAGCGATTCGGCATGAAACGTTGATAGAGCAGTGAAAGGGTTCTGTCCGCAGCAGAATGACACGACAAACTCATTTTTTTTAAAATGTCGTTTAACGCGTTTTGGAAAAGAGCTCTTCATATATATATATATATATATATACACTCACCGGCCACTTTATTAGGTACACCTGTCCAACTGCTCGTTAACACTTAATTTCTAAGCAGCCAATCACATGGCGGCAACTCAGTGCATTTAGGCATGTAGACATGGTCAAGACAATCTCCTGCAGTTCAAACCGAGCATCAGTATGGGGAAGATTTTGACTTTGAACGTGGCATGATTGTTGGTGCCAGAAGGGCTGGTCTGAGTATTTCAGAAACTGCTAATCTACTGGGATTTTCACGCACAACCATCTCTAGGGTTTACAGAGAATGGTCCGAAAAAGAAAAAACATCCAGTGAGCGGCAGTTCTGTGGGCGGAAATGCCTTGTTGATGCCAGAGGTCAGAGGAGAATGGCCAGACTGGTTCGAGCTGATAGAAGGGCAACAGTGACTCAAATAACCACCCGTTACAACCAAGGTGGGCAGAAGAGCATCTCTGAACGCACAGTACGTCGAACTTTGAGGCAGATGGGCTACAGCAGCAGAAGACCACACCGGGTGCCACTCCTTTCAGCTAAGAACAGGAAACTGAGGCTACAATTTGCACAAGCTCATCGAAATTGGACAATAGAAGATTGGAAAAACGTTGCCTGGTCTGATGAGTCTCGATTTCTGCTGCGACATTCGGATGGTAGGGTCAGGATTTGGCGTCTACAACATGAAAGCATGGATCCATCCTGCCTTGTATCAACGGTTCAGGCTGGTGGTGGTGGTGTCATGGTGTGGGGAATATTTTCTTGGCACTCTTTGGGCCCCTTGGAACCAATTGAGCATCGCTGCAACGCCACAGCCTACCTGAGTATTGTTGCTGACCATGTCCATCCCTTTATGACCACAATGTACCCAACTTCTGATGGCTACTTTCAGCAGGATAATGCGCCATGTCATAAAGCTGGAATCATCTCAGACTGGTTTCTTGAACATGACAATGAGTTCGCTGTACTCAAATGGCCTCCACAGTCACCAGATCTCAATCCAATAGAGCATCTTTGGGATGTGGTGGAACGGGAGATTCGCATCATGGATGTGCAGCCGACAAATCTGCGGCAACTGTGTGATGCCATCATGTCAATATGGACCAAACTCCCTGAGGAATGCTTCCAGCACCTTGTTGAATCTATGCCACGAAGAATTGAGGCAGTTCTGAAGGCAAAAGGGGGTCCAACCCGTTACTAGCATGGGGTACCTAATAAAGTGGCCTGTGAGTGTATATATGAAGAGTTCAGATGCAAAAGCCATTTGAAATTTTCTTCTTTAATGATGATTTTTATCAAACTTGTATATTTAAGTTCAGTAATTTCACTTAAATGGCAATGATAATTACCTATTAATTGTTATTTAAGTGAAATTACTGAACTTAAATATACAAGTTTGATAAAAATCATCATTAAAGAAGAAAATTTCAAATGGCTTTTAGAGGCTTTTGCATCTGAACTCTTCATATATATATATATATATATATATATATATATTGTTATACAAATATAAGAGTTTGGAGCAAAATTTGGTGGTTAACTTAATAATTATGTATGGAAAATACCACATTCACAAACAGAAATGGACAAATAATAAACCTAACATTATATTATTTAAAATTGAACTTAAACATTATATTGTAAAACAATATAAACATTACAGCTTAAACATTACATTATATATTATATTCCTTTAATGTAATGTAATAAATTTAATAGATAATAATACACTATGATCCTCTGTATGTGTATGTTGTATATTGTTCTTGTTATGCAATAAAAAAAAATAAAGTCAGCAAATAAAAACAACAGCTTTCATATATCATCTTTTTCCTGTGATACCAGGTGTTGTTTACGTCTGTGAGAAATATAATATTACAAAAAAAACTAGCTATAATTTAGCCTTTCATAGCCATTTTCCTAATAATCAGGCTGTTTGTTATGCAAATGTAGACCCTGTTTATAGGCTAAAGTACTCCTGTAGTCAATAATTGTATCCTTTAAAACTCATCTCTGATCCCGAAAATTACATATTTAAATGTTTTTGCCTTGGAAAAAAATGTTTTCATGCCTTCAAAAAAATATATTGAACGTAACTCGACACCCTTGCCTCATTTAGTATTTGCGGTTCTATGAATATGCAAATGAGCCCCGCCTCCACTCACTCACTCACTCAGAGATCCACTGGTAGACGATCACACATTGATCTGATTGGTTACAGCGGTTTCAAACCGTGTGTTTCAGACTGTCTTTGGTTCGCTGGAGTTTTAAGGAGGAAATACTCAGCAATGCTGTCCACTTATCAACTTACACATGGTTTGTCTTAACACATATTAATTTAAACAATATTAAAAGCTTGATTTTTCACCACAGGATTGTTCTTTTGCCCACTTTCGACCACTTCTGTCCTGATTTCTTCAAGGGGAGGGTCTATGAGCGGGTAAATACACATTTTTTTCAGATCTTTCTCTCTCATGGATAAAATAAGCTTGCACAATTTCTATATGAATGCACCCAGAGACGACAGAAAAACACCGAGAGCAGCAGCTTTCGTCTCTGCTCTGACGGCAGCGTGTGTTAGAAATCAGGAACGGTGAGATAACATTGCTTTTTCCGTCTTCAAACCAAACGTGGCTCTTTAAATCTCGTCCGGCTAGGGCCATCCCATAATGTTCCCGCATCAGGTCAGCAGACGGCCTTTTGTGGGCCACACGAGCGTTTACACTATTAAAGCAATCCGGTTGAATGCCTTTAAGACTACCTCTGCAAGTGGAGAAAGTGGACGAGCTCAAAATGTATTACACCCCGGTTTACAACCTGTGTTTAGCGTCATTGACAAAAACCCATTACTACAGGTGTAAAAAAGGCCTTGAGGCTTTAGTCGTCTGTCAGGCTCTGCACACGACTGGATGACATGTTGAACCGTCAGTGTATTCATCCGTCCTGTGAGTCATCATGTTCACAAAGTCACACACTCAACACCTAACCGTGAATAGAAAAGCATTGTGTGAAAGCGGTTACAGCCGGCACGTCAGGAATGGAGCGTGACACACCTGAACACGGCAGCAATGAGGAGTCGAGAGACGTGACGTCAGGAGCGGCAGTTTATTCTGTCTCCTTCAACGTTTAAAGTGCAGAGTCATGTTCACAGCTTCAGTAAAAACAGTACATTAAACCATAATCTGGACAAAGAAATCATGGAAAATATAAATATTATCTGGAAAACAAAAGGAGACAGACGAGCGATGACACAAACTCATCAACACAGTCGTTGGCAAGGCTAGCGTAAAATAAAGGCACAGCGATGTGGAGAGGTAAAGCATGGTCTCCGCAGCATCGGCTCCCGTCCTGCCGGAAGCTGAAGTGTCGCTTCACTCCTGATGCCACCTGAGCTGGACTTCTAGAAGCGTTACAAGCTGGACTGCATGACCAAGTGCTCGTGTCCTGCTACAGGACTGCAGTCGGAAACCTCGCAAACACCAAATCCAGCAGCATCGGGTGCTTACAGAAGTAACGGACTCAATATCAATTCAGTAAAATGGCTTACAGAGCAATATGGCTTCTTATTAGTGGCAATACTGATAGTATCAGGGCTTTAAGTCAACATGAAATCAAAATGTAAATTCAAAGAACAGAGCTTTTCTTTGTCATCATGTAATAACTCGATATTTATTTATTTATTGGATTTACAGTACGCTGCTTTCATGAGGAAATAGCTTATCATTTAATGAATCGACGGCATTATGTAAACATTATTTTTGGATTGATCTATCTTCAGACTGATGAAACGCTGTTCTGTGAGGGTACGATTCAGATCACAGCACTTCTCTATTATTTCTATGGTATCCGCAAACACTGATTGACTAGCCGCTTTTCCATTAACCTTCAAATTTCTCAAATTGAAATTGCGAATTGAAAATACGGCCAATGGAAACACGTCAATCCTGCAAAAATTCCCACATATCGCAAAAAAAGTTAACGCTCGCATGAGGTGTTTTTCAGGGAATTCGCGAAAAATAATATTTCGCAAAACTGCAAAGGTAACAGTTTTCGCATCTACAGGTCACCTGACGTACGCAACAGGTGATCGCTCGTTAAAGACGACGCGGTGCGTTTGGACAGAAGACGAGACAGAGTTCTTCATTAAACTCATAAAAGACTGAATCAGGAAAAATTGTTTTAGTCGCATAATAGAAACACCTTCATTTCGCAATAGTTTTTTATCGACATTTATAAAATATCGCTAAAGTTTCGCGCTTCTGTAAAGGAAACGCGGCCACTGTCACACAAATGAATGATGTCAATGCTGTGATTGGTTTTCAAGGTACACGTGATCCAAGCTGTCCGTTACGCTTTCTCAAATCGTACAGCCTAATATCTCCGATTAATAAGACCACGGCTGTGTCTGAAATCGCCTTCTGTACCCTTAAACACTGTTTGAGCGGTTGACGTTTGCGAGATCAATCTTTTTCTAGTTTGCTCAATTTCACATGATTACTAAACAGCACAAACCATGCAAAAATGTGCAGCCCTGCCCGAGTGTCCGAATACGCTCACTCGGCCTTCACCTGGACTACATTAGTGGAGTAAAGCAGGGAACAGTGAATGAGGGTACAGGGGGCGATGTTCTGCTTCTGGTGACCCTGAAGACCATGATTAGCTGGCTCAGGACTGTTTAGTTAGGGCGAGAGCTAGACTGTCGTACCGATCCTGATCCGGGTTAAAGCCAGGTGCTGATGCTGCTTCATGTTGACTCCAGCGGCGGCCTGTGATTGAAAAACTCACAGGTCACATGTTCTCCGAGTCCGTTACACACGTGCTGCTCAGGAGCCGCGGCATCAGGGGCCAAACGACACAAAGCCTCCATCAGTGACGTGCATTCATACAATCACCAGCCAAACAACCCACAGAAACCAAAAGGCTCGAGCGGCAGTCTTCCATAGTGCAAATGAAATCATTAAAACATTTCAGAAAAGAGAAAATAGTGGTTCAATTCAAAGAGAGAGGCTGTGTTTTTCTTTTTTTCAGTCTGTACACGTGCTTTCCTGGCAATCCTTTGCTCAGCGTGATGGACGGAGGAGGAGACATGGAGGGAAGCGCTTCTAGAAGATATTTACAAACACAAAACCCACCGTCCCGCGTGAGGGTCTAAGATCAGGCGCTGGGAATCAACTCAACCCATAGTGACGAGGAAATCTTTCACCCCAAAATCCATCTAGCAAAAGATCCCTGGGAAGATTTGTCATATTTTATAATTAAATCCACATAATACTAACATGATGTTCATTTACTTTACAATTGAACTCTTTCCCCTCCATTGGCAGAATTTTCTGGCTTTCCGTGTTTCACTGTTACTTGCGTTCACACCAGACGTGAATAGCGCGTCAAATTCGTGCCTACCACGTCTAGTTATACGCTTGAACACTTTGAATCCATTCGCGCGTCAAGAGCGAAAAAAACAAACAAAAGTTTGAAGCGAAATTTACTCGCGTCAGAATCGAAACCCCTTGGCGGCCATCTTTTTTTATGTTATTTGAGCATTCATCGAGAGAGTCACCGCACTGTATTTACTCTGGAGAGCAGAACAGCGGCGTGGGGATCATCGTAATTTAATAAGACACGAACTTATGCACATGTATGTTGGTTGTCTTTACATCATAATAATATTCATATAATCTAGATATGGAATAAATAACATTCAATACAAAATGAACATGTGTCGTATATTGAAATAAGGTTTTAAGTGATTAAAATATTTGCTTTGTTGTGCATTAGAGCCACACCAGGCATTTAGTCATATTACAAAATAATTTATTGAAGCATCCAGATCCTTCACCACATGAGCAAGCAGCAGGCTCCTGATTGGTTAACGCGGCACGAATTGATGCCAAAGTTCAGATTTCACTGAACTTGAATTTGACATTGACTTAACATTGAAATCACTCGCGCCAGACGCTCTATTTGTGTCTAGTGTGAATGCACCATTATACTGTAGGGGGCGCTATTACACATCTCCTGAACAACACTGAATCTCCGCATCAAAACACAGGCGGCATGCAGGAACAAGCAAATAAATCAAAACAAACAAAACGGCGTAATGTTACTGAATGAACTGTCCCAGGACGAGCTACAGGGCGGTTTTTCGCAGCTGTGTTGCTTTTTTATGAAACTTACCCACATTCAAATGAGGGTCTGTTCTTTCTTTTGATATACTGCATGTTCAGATCACCATACAATAATATATTCTGGAGGTCTGAAAATGATCAAAAATGCTGGCGCCGGCTCGCGGGGAAAGAGTTAAATAATCTTTAGCTAAGTTTATCCAAAGTTAATCATTTTTTTAGGGGGGGATTTTGGGGTAAAAGAGGACAGTAAATGAGTCGACCTGACCCATAGGGCTGAACTGGGACACAGAAGCATCATGGTTTTATGTGTTCATGACACGGACAGGAATCCACTCTGAAGTTGATTATTTTCCTGGTGCTCAAGTGAAAAGTACGCCAATGCAAAATAAGTATATAAAATAATGTCAAACATTTACAATACGTACTATGATGTAACATGAGGGATATTAGTGAAGCTTGACGTGTGAAGACGAACACGAGGACAGGACGCTGACGAGGAAGATGTGCCGGGGTCGGTTCAGGTCTCAGTACTTAAGAACGAAGACCTCGGCTACTGGCGTCATCTGGAAGAGACGTGAACATCACTATAAGCCACAACAGACATGCATTACGGCTGATGGAGCTGTGCTTGTGAGGTGACGTTTTCAAGCCGTCCGTCCAGACCGAAGCCTTTCAGTGGCGGGGCGTTATTATGTTGCAGGAGTCATAGGCCCACCGGCCACGGGCGCAGACGTCCGGTGAGGAGCGTCCTCCAGCAGATCTGCTCAGCGAGAGGATCCGCGTCACTCGGGCTGCTCCGGGTGTGTGTGCAGCCCGTTCTTCCCGCTCGAGTGTTTCTGCCGGAAGTCTTGATGGATGAGCTCGAGCTCGGACACCAGGTGCAGGCCAATCTCCAGATGCATCTTCAGGTTCTCCAGCCACGACTCCAGCTTCACAAACGCAGGCCTGCGGGACGAGCACAACCATTATCACAGGCACACAATCAGTGCTGGTCTTGCTGGACTTCTAGTTCCAGTAAACAAAGAGTCATATCTATAATATCATTACAGCAATATTCAGGGTTTGAAACTAACTTTTTTTTAACTCGCTGGCCAATTTTGCTATAACATTTTTAAGTTACTGGCCATTCAGAACTTCTACTTGCCAAAAAAGAAAGAAATAAACCAGATTATCTACAATACATCACAGCTTGAATATATATATATATGTATATATATACATATACATATATATATTAGTGGTGTCAAATGATCGATTCATGCGATTAATCGCATTAATGTCATAGTTAACTGGCGATTAATCGCATTAATGTCATAGTTAACTCGCGATTAATCGCATTGATGTCATAGTTAACTCACGATTAATCGCATTAATGTCATTGTTAACTCTCGATTAATCGCATTAATATCATAGTTAACTCGCGATTAATCGCATTAATGTCATAGTTAACTCGCGATTAATCGCATTAATGTCATAGTTAACTCGCGATTAATCGCATTAATGTCATAGTTAACTCACGATTAATCACATTAATGACATAGTTAACTCGCGATTAATTGCATTAATGTCATAGTTAACTCACGATTTATCACATTAATGACATAGTTAACTCGTGATTAATCGCATTAATGTCATAGTTAACTCGCGATTAATCGCATTAATGTCATAGTTAACTCGCGATTAATCGCATTGATGTCATAGTTAACTCGCGATTAATCGCATTAATGTCAGTTAACTCGCGATTAATCGCGTTAATGTCAGTTAACTCGCGATTAATCGCATTAATGTCATAGTTAACTCACGATTAATCACATTAATGACATAGTTAACTCGCGATTAATTGCATTAATGTCATAGTTAACTCACGATTAATCACATTAATGACATAGTTAACTCGTGATTAATCGCATTAATGTCATAGTTAACTCGCGATTAATCGCATTGATGTCATAGTTAACTCGCGATTAATCGCATTAATGTCAGTTAACTCGCGATTAATCGCGTTAATGTCAGTTAACTCGCGATTAATCGCATTAATGTCATAGTTAACTCGCGATTAATCACATTAATGTCATAGTTAACTCGCGATTAATCGCATATTTTTATCTATTCTAAATGTCTCTTAATTTCTTTTTGTCCCATTATTTTTGATGACATGGAAAAGTGGATCGGCTTGCTTTCTGCAAATGTTTTTAATTGAAATCAACATTGGCATATACTGTGTTCAAATTCACACTATCATTCTCACTCGGAGCAAATAATCTCTCACACAATGTAACACTATCCATCAATAAAATACTGACGAGGTCCTGATATTGACGAGGGGGTGGAGAGGTCGCATCAGCTGTGTGTGTGTGTGTGTGTGTGTGTGTGTGCTTGGCCATCATCAAGTGATGTTTCAGACTGGACGTGCTGCGATGATGTCAGTTTACAACGACAAAACACACAGATCACTTTGGTCTTGTCGCTGGAACGATTTGGCAATTTTTTAAAAGTAAACTTTCCATTCAGAATCTTATTGGCATCCATTTTGGCGTCTCGCGCTCATCATCCACTCATAACGTAACGTTAACCAACTATTCGGCGGCTCACAAGCCCAAACGAGTGTATGCGGCGGCGTGTCTGTTGTTTTGTTTCAGGTCTAGCTAGATCCGCTTGCGCTTTGGTCGACGAAGCAACAAAACGTCCTCGCGCGGCACAAGCCATTGAAATGAATGGATGCCGCATCCTATTGAAAAAGCATGTGAAAGAAAACTACAAAGTTTGCTAGGCCAAAAAAAACGTTAATCGTACAATAAAAAAATTGATGCCGTTAAAATGGGTTTGCGCTAACCCTGTCAATAACGCGTTTAACTGACAGCCCTAATATATATATATTATACAATTTGGATTTCATACATTCAATTCTTATTCAAACTAAATCCTGTAATCCAGCATCTCCTCTCTTCCTCTTTCATCCTCATCACCAGAAATGTGTTTTAGATAGACAGACCAATGCAGCATAAAAAACATAAATTTTTTTTAGGATGTTGGAAAATATTAATCTATTTTCTGTTCAACAAACGCTCTTTAATCTTCACTATTGCTTCAATGCAAATGAACAACGCTGTTATTTGTAACGTAGTGACGAGTGCGTTCAAGTAAGCCAGGCAGAGCTGATTCTGTGCAATACACTGTTTTTAATATATCATGATGACATATTTGCATTAAATCTGCACAGATTTGGTTTAAACGAACTTCCCCAGCTGAGCGAGTAATCATAATGAGCAAACACACATGATCTGACAACGTTACCTGTCACAGCTGATGTATACCTGCATTTGGCGGCTGATAGTTTCAAACCCTTTGCTTTGATTCATTTAGTATGTCCTAGAATGCAGCTATCATGGATGTTACTGATAGTTATGTTCTGTGCCAATGTGGCGCGTGTGTGTATTCTCTAACCGCTTCTCCGCGTCCAGATCGCAGCAGAGCACCGCCACGGGGAAGAAAGATGCCGGACAGTCCGACGGGCAGTAATCGTCCAGAAAGCCTTTGACGTTCAGCCCGAAGTCCATGGCCCGGGGCAGGTAGTCGGGGTCGGCGTTCACTCGCCCTATAATCTGAGGCAGAGCACAGAGTTTGATGTGAGACAGAGGAAGTGAGGTAAACCCACACCACACACTGGTTCCTCGGGGTGACGGGCCTCTGTCCTGTTTGTGGTAACAGTGTTTCCCATTAAAAGAGAAATGCCTGCCGTTCGTGTGGAGGAAGCAGTTATTTTGGACTTTAACAGCCTGTGATTATTCCCTCAGATCAGTCCTGAAACACTCACCTCGCACAGCATGATGCCGAAGGAGAAGATGTCCACCTTCTCATCATAGCTCTTTCCTGAGAAACACAAACAGCAGAACATTAAACCCAGTGAAGAGAGTGACAGTGATGAGTGTTGCGTTTTACCCAAAGTTGAACATTTTTCCACTCTCGGGCTTGTGTGTCCACCAAAGCGTTTTTCCACGCGGCTGGCGTATGTTTTCAATGGGAGCGGCACATTTTTTAAACGCCACGAGCGTAACGAGGCGCTGAGCGTTTTTTTATCGCTGAAGCTGATTTTTTAGTCGCCGGAAGTTGAAAAATTTTCAACTTTGGGAAAAACACAGTGCTCATCACTGTCACTCTTTACCCAGCTGTCCAATCACAGTGGAGGAGGGGCGGGGCTAATACCACAATGACCAACTGTCACTGACCAACATTCTTTCTGTACAACGACATCAACCGGCAGAGCTAACCCAACAACATGAATGAAAAATATTATTTTAGTATTAAACAAATGATCTGCGAAATCAGTTTCAAGTAAACTGTGCTGCGGATATTCTGTATCATAGCAACGAAACGTCTCAACGGAAAAAACGCCGCGCTGCCAATACGCTCTCGAGCGCCCAAAGCACAGCGTCTTCAGCAGAGCGGCTAGTTTTTTCAGCGGGCTAATAACGCTTTGGTGGACGCACGGCCTAAAGGTTGTAAAACCGCTCTCAATTCAATTCTTCCCGCCATTTTTCCAAACAAAAACGAAACCAATGTTTGATGTCGTGTCTGCCTGAAACTGTTGTTGCTTACATTGCTGACGGTATTTACTGCGAGTTTTTCAAACCCTGGCAATCAAATACGGTGTTAAAGATGATTAAAATATTTAACTGTACCACTAATCGCTGAAAATTCGAAACTATTTCATCCCTAACCCTCAAACAAGACATGAACATGCTAAAGCTATTCAGAGTTATCATGATTTAAAGGAGTAGTTCACTTTTAAAAAAACTTTTGCTGATAATTTACTCACCCCCATGTCAACCAAGATGTCCATGTCTTTCTTTCCTCAGTCGAAAAGAAATTAAGATTTTTGATGAAAACATTCCAGGATTTTCTTCAATGGGGTCCAAACGGTTCAAGGTCCAAATGAGCGTTTCAGTGCAAACTGTTCAAAGGGCTTTAAACGATTCCAGACGATGAATAAGGGTCTTATCAAGCGAAACGATCGCTCATTTAATAAATAAATAACAAAGTTTAAGTTTTATAAGCTCAAATGCTCGCCTTGCTCTGTTCTGTGACGCGCGTTCGTGACTCTCCTGTTCAAAATGAACAAATCTTTTTTCGAGTCATAACTCGAAGGGTCCTTGATAAGACCCTTATTCATCGTCTGGAGTCGTTTAAAGCCCTTTGAACAGTTTGCACTCAAACTCTCATTTAGACCTTGAACCGTTTGGTTCCCATTGAAGTCCATTATATGGAGAAAATCCTGGAATGTTTTCATCAAAAACCTTCATTTCTTTTCGACTGAGGAAAGACAGACATGGACATCTTGGATGACATGGGGGTGAGTAAATTATCAGCAAAAGTTTTTTTTTAAAAGTGAACTCCTCTGAAACATGATTTCTCCTAAACACCACACCACATGTTTGTAAGATCATCAGAATAACACATTATTAATAAAGGAAACTGGGTTCAGTAAAAGCGTGTGTCCTCACCGTGGATCATCTCCGGGGCCATCCAGTACGGGTTTCCCACCACGGTGTATCTCTTTCTCCGGTCAGCCTTCTTGACCCCCGGGAGCTGTCCAGACACCAGTTTGTCCTGGATCTTGTCCTCCACCATGAGCCGGGACAGCCCGAAGTCCGCCACAACAACACTGTTATTCTGTCAGAGCGAGAACCACTTACAGATCAGCCATCGCACATGAACAGAGGACAGACGGGCCCTAATCAGCTGATCTACACTGGCTTCAGTTCCTCAGCTACATCTGGATTATCAAACAGTCCAGCTTCATTGAGGATTCGCTTCGAGAGAAACTGTAGTTACTGTGTACTCATTTGCATATTCATAGAACCGAGCATACTAAATGAGACGAGGGTGTCGAATTACATACAAGATATTATAATACATGAAGAATATGTCATTTTGGTGATCAGAGATGAGTTTTAACCCTCAGGTGCTCTTCGTTTCGGAATCACACTTGTTATGTTCCCGGTCAAAAGTGACCGGACACCTAAAAATGAAACTTTCTCCATCCCAGTAAAACCAATGCAATTTATTTTTTTTCTATAATATTTATACTTTTTAATTTATTATTTTGAGACAATTTAATGTAATTTATTAATATTTATGCAATATTTATGGTTTATTTTTGCCATGGAAAAATATATATATTTTTTCTATATATATATTATTTTTTTCAAAAAAATATTAATGCAGTATTTTAGTTTAATATAGAGTCTAGGACTCTAGGCCTTCAGAAAAAAAATATTTTTTGAAGAAAATTAGCACCATCTGGTTACAGTATAGAGAAAAAGCGTAGAATCATGGTGTAACCACTTGATGGCATGTACAGCTCTCTATGGAGAGGCATGTGAATTCCCCAGCTGTTTATCAACACATTTTTTGTTGTTGTTGTTGGTGGATTTGTATATATAGTTGAAACAATCTCAAAAACTATTTCTTATAAAAAAAATGACAAAAAACAAATATTCACAATTTTTTTTTTCTTTTTTTTTTTTACAATTTCCTGTTCATTTCCTATGGGGGTCATTTTTGACCAAAGACCACAAGTGTGACTATTTTTTTAAGACCACTTAGCATGCTCAGATCATGGCCTCACTTTTTTTGTGTGTTCACATACATAATGCCATAAAAGTCACCAAGTTTCGTAACATTGCGATGAAGCTGTGATTTTTAAAAATTCAAAACATACTTTTTGTAATCGTAATTTATTGGTGTGTATGTGTATAAAAGTGTGTTTGTATGTGTGTGTGTGTTGGTGGGTGTGTCTGTTTTGCACTCTAGATGTTGTAGAGTATCACCCCTTTCTTGCGGTGTACTTTTTTTTAGATTTGTGGCCGATTTGTCGATTGTACAAACAAAAATTCAGAGAATTTTTTATTTTTTTGTCAATTTCCCATTCATTTCCTATGGGTCGTCATTTTTGACCGAAGAGCAATAGTGTGACTATTTTTTTTACGACCACTTAGCATGCTCGGATCATGACCTCAATTTTTTTTTGTGTTCACATACCCAATGCCATAAAAGTCACCAAGTTTCGTAACATTTCAATGAAGCTGTGATTTTTAAACATTTCAAAACAGAACATTTTTTGACCGAAGAGCACCTGAGGGTTAAGGGATAAACTGATTGAGCACAGGGGGACTTTACAGCGTTATACACGGCAATCGAAATCAGTGCAATATAGACAGCTTATTAACATGCAGACAAACTGAACACTGCTGATGCGCTCACCTCTCGGACCAGACAGTTGTGTGAGTTGAGGTCTCGATGGATGATGTTCATGGAGTGCAGGTAGGCCTGGGTGAGAGGAGGACATGGTAAACGGCACACTGGTCACCCTATGGCTGACTTTAAAGACTTTCACAACTAACTCACGCAGAAACACGAGACACCTGAAAACAATACAGTGTGTGTTCTGGAAACACTTCACCTTATCAAAACATCTGAGGTCTGAGTCGCTCTCACACTGGGGCTTCAGCAAATCCAGGCAAAAACTATATCTTTAAACGTTCTACTTCAGGGTCCGAGACTACTCACCAAAACATTTATATTATTATCATTATTGTCAGGTTTTGTCTTTCCATTTATTTGGTTTTTCAGCATTTAACCCATGTTTTTATGTTATTACATAATATACTGTGTATTATAAACTAAAACATGAATAGGTGATCACTTATAGTTTATTTCCGTTTTGGAGTCGAATAATATTACTTTAGTTTGTTTTCCTAAACAGGCGTACTTTAACAAAAATAAGACTTTCACATAATATGAGTGTAAACGCTGTGAATATATGAGCGTCTCACTCACCATCCCGGAGGCGATGTCCTTGGCAAAACTCACTCTCTGATTCCACGGATAGCTGCCGTCCTGCACACAGAACACACACACACTCTGATCCTCACGCAGTTCCCCTGTCTGACAGCAGGCGGCGCTCACCCAGCGGCCGGTTTCTCACAGCTAGTCAAGACTAACATCTGCCCATACACTAGTCTAATGCAAGACTGACTTAATTTAGACTCTGGTCTAAGACTGTTACCGTGGCAACCAGCAGCAGCCATCACTCACACTACAAACAGCCGAAAGAAAACACAGGCGACTGTCCACCAAATATATCATCACCGTTTCAGTGTCTTCAAGTTTCTCTTGAGGTCCTCCTCCCGTTTTTGGCTATTTCCTCTTAAATATTTCTTTATTGGCATGTTTGTGTATCTTTTCCTGTATTTCTCCTGGATTAACGCTGTTAACTGTTGAGCAATCTTTGTCCAAATTAAACATTTCTTCTACATTGTCCAGTAAATGTCCTGTAACTGTTAAGGCGGGCGCACACGGTGCGATTTTTTGCTGTTTTACGAGCTCGCAGATGATTTTTTTCACTTTTCAAGTCGCGTGTAAATCGGTTATGCTCGCATGTCGCGGCTCGTATCGTGTGCGAGGAAGATCATTTTTAAGAGCTGTCGGCTTGCATTCGCGATGTGTGTGTGGTTGAATGAGCCGATTTGTCGATCTAGCCGAACTTGACCAATCAGGAGCTGAGGAAATCCACAGAAGAAAGACGAAAATGGTGTGGACTACTACAAACACTGCTTCAATTCATGTTTTTATGATGACTCTGTGAAAGGTTAACTAAACCGCATCTGCCGTGTTCCAACTGGCCAGTATTTGGCATATTTCGTTCTGAAACATCTGCTATTATGCTATTGTTTTTGATAGTGTTATGCATTTCTTACAGATTCTAACACGATCATTACGTTTGTATCTTCCTAAAAGCAATAACAGTTTGTCTACAGCCTAAGCTTTTTTTATATCAATGCTGACATAACAATGTTGCCAGATATTGCTACGAAAACGAACAAAAACAAAGAAATTATATAAAAATCTGAAATAAGTTCAAAGCTTGTGTTTTGAAAATAAGATTAATATATTACGAACCACTTTAATAACTTCCTAAAGTGTGACATTAATCCAAAAAACAAGTCCAGATATTGGCCCCTTTCCGTTATGTGGATCTGGCACCCGCGCCCTCATTCACAACGCACTCAAGCTCACTCAAGCCCCGTTCACGACGATAGCTCCTCGCAGCAAAATCAATTGCAAACACTCACATGTCATGAGGTGGTTTAAACGGCTAATTAATCATTCAGAGAGCTTGAAATTTTTAATTTTTATTTTTGAATGTGTAGCCTACAATAACTACGTTTTTTTAACTCATTCACACACAAGTGTGACCGGACGTCCGCTTCCCGGTGCTGAAAACGCGGCAAAATAATCACGGCTTGTATCAATATTTTATATGCAGTTATGAGAGTTTTTAGCGTGGAACTTCGTGCGATTTCTTCGAAATTCAGCGGGTCGTAAAATCGTGTCGTGTATCACTGCCTCCGTACGATTTTCGGATAAACTCACTCGTAAAGTGCTCCTGGACATACGATCTTCCGACCGTCAGAATTCGTACCGTGTACGCCCGCCTTTATAGTGTTATACACACACATAGTCAGAGTCTGTCTCAGGAGTCTATACGACACAGCTGCGCTTTCTAGTAGAGCTGGGTATTGAGACAAATTTCACAATTCGATTCGATTTCGATTCACAAGCTTGCAATTCGATTCGATTTCGATTACGATTCGATTCAATATCGATTATTTTGGATATCAGTTACAATAAATGGCAATTTTTCTCAAGGGAATCAAATCTCTTAAATGCTGTAAACTATGGTCTATAAATATAGTCTAGTTGTAGCCTATAGGCTTCATTAGCCTAATATGAAGGTAATAATTAACTGTTTTGTAGCTATACAAACACTTAAATTACACTTTTATTTATTTTTATAATAAGAAGATTATATGAAATATAAACGGTGGCTGTCATAAAAACTTGCCATATTTATTCAAATATGCATAAATATTGAAGAACACTAACGAGTGTGTGGACTAACAAGTTTATGTGTGTTTTCTGAGGTAAATATGACGATGACATTGATTACAAGCTGTTTAACTGACGTCTTTCCACGGTTGAAACGCAGATTGAGCGAATCAATGTGACATGATACGGATTTCGATAAGTTGTACTCGATCTTTAACACACTTTCAGATGCTCATTCATGTTTATTTGGCGCTGTGACTGGTATTATTAAGCCGGAAGAGAGATCAACGCTGCTGCTTCTCCAGAGCGATCTCACGCCACAGCGCCAAAACGCTATTTATGTTTTTGAATTTCTAAAGAAAATGGACGTAATTTGAAAATTGAGACTTTGTTTCATATCAATAGTAAGAAAGGACAAAGATTATTGCGATTTGTTGGATGTGCGCAGCCGCGATACAATCTCTCATTCATACAAATGAAACAGGATGACTAATCGATTCTTGAGATTTAAGAATCGATATCGGTTCGTTAAAAATGAGAATCGATTAATATCGAGAAATCGATATTTATTACCCAGCCCTACTTTCTAGAACGGCAAACACTCCCATAATGCAGTAGATTAGAAGCAATCGCTTGCCATTAATGTGCAGTACTAGTGACACACACACACACACACACACACACACACACACACCATGTTCTTGATGATGTCTCTCAGTGTTCCTCCTTTGATGTACTCCGCGATGAAGTTGAGCCGTTTGTCTTTATAAAGGACGCCGATGAACTTCAGCACGTTGGGATGGTCCAAACACCTCATCACCTTCACCTACACACACACACACACACACACACATGTTTACAATCAACAAGAGTACCAGTACACAATAAACTCATTCCAGTCACACACAGCTGACGGTGCGGATGTTATTCCGGTTTTTATGAGTGTGTGAGGGCCGTGGCGATGGCTGTGTGTGTGTGTGTGTGTGCTGTTTTCTCCTCGGATGAACCGAGAACACACGCGTTTCCTTCGTTTTAAACACAAGTGTACAGCAAAGTCATTAAAACAGAGAATTATGGGAGCTGATCATAAACGAATCTCAGTCAAACGAGCGCTAGATGACGTCAGAGACGATCAGCGTTTAACCCCGGAGCCTGCTGGGAAAAACACACACACTCCATCTGTCCTGAGAGTGAGGAAGCTCACCTCTTTGAGGAAGGTCATCTGCGTCTCCTCGTCGAAGCGAATGAGTTCCTTCATCACCATCACCTCGCCCGTCTCTCTGTGAGTCACCTGACGGGGCGAGAGCAGACTCCCAGAGTAAACCAGTGTGTTATTGCTCTATGACATCAGCGGATCTGGTGAACATGTCCCACAACAGCCCATAAATCAGATCAGGTGATGCTTTATGTAAAACAGGAAGTAGTGTGTGAGGGGCAGGGTTCGAGAATATACAGCTAGTACCGTAGAAAAACCATAACGTCGAGGACAACACATGTGAGTGTGTGTGTGTGTGTGTTCTGACCTTGATGGCCTGGCCGAAGCAGCCCTTGCCCAGCACCTCTCCGTGGATGAGGTCGGAGGCCCTGAATATGCGGTGTGTGCGGTTGGTGACGGCGCGCAGCGACTCGGAGCGGCCGATGTCCTTCCGCAGGGACAGAGGAGACGGGGAGCTGCTGGAGCTCGGGGATTTATCAATGCTGTAGCTGCGCCTGCACACAACACACACACACACAGGCGCAGGCCGTTACTATAGCGACAGAGCCCATGCAGGCCACGCCCACACTGGCAGTGTGTGAGGCAACACACAGCAGAACACTGTGACGGTGTACAGCACACAAGCTAAACAAACACAAACCAGTTTGACACACTAAAACACCAGAAACACTGGAGCGGACCTCACCGGAGACAGGAATATAATAAACACAGGACTTCTCCAGTGTATACTGCCCAGTTCACCCATCAGTCAAGCCGGTGTCCACTACTGTCTCCTTAAACTCTGTATTTGTACAGCTCATTTCTGTCTGTTTAGCTGGTTTGCTGTCCACCGTGGCACATATCAGCTCTTAGACACTGTGTTTTGTTGTTGTTATAAGTCGTAAATGACAAGGAGGCACTTTATTGTGATGGCCCCTTTCACACACTCTGTTGAGCGTAAGTAACAATGCCCCTACATGTGCACTAACTCTCATTAAAGGGATAGTTCAGTTTGAAATTAATTTTTGGTATGTTTTATCTTACCTCAAGGGCATCCAAGATGTAGGTGTCTTTGTTTCCACAGTATTTTCAATTTTGATATTTTTAGGTCAAACCGTTCTTGTCTGCCAGTCATATAGTGGAGGCTAAGGGGGTCCACCAAAGAGCAGCACAGAGAAGTCCAAATTAAACATGATTTAATGACTCGTAAATGTAAGTACACACTGATGGCCTAAGATATGAAACGAGCGGTTTGTGTGAGAAAACGAACAGTATTTATATCGTTTTTACCTCGTGTAATCACAGTGATCTGAATCAGTTGTGCAATATCCAACTGAACCGAACTGAATCAGTTCAATGTTACGCCGGAAGTGATCGCTTGCGTGTGACGTCACTCAATATTTACGCGGAGATTTCGGAAGTTTTACCTTTTACTAAACATATTTAGATATACCGAAATCGTCTTCCATTGCGGTTTCCCGTATATCTAAATATGTTTAGTGAAAGGTAAAACTTCCGAAATCTCCGTATAAACAAAGAGTGACGTAGACGCGCAAGCGATCACTTCCAGCGCCCGTGCCGTCAGATCATTTTGTCATGGCTGTGATTACAAGAGGTAAAACGATATAAATACTGTTGGTTTTCTCACACAAACCGCTCGTTTCGTGTCTTAGGCCATCAATGTGTACTTACGGTCATTAAATCATGTTTAATTTGGACTTCTCTGTGCATGCTTTTTGGTGGACCCCCTTACGCCGCCTTCACACTGGCAGTCGAAATCAGCTCCGTAATACGCAACGGACATCGTACTACACAGTGAAAAGCGTCGGACGCGGGTAGAACAAAAATGGCGGAGAGATTAAAGGTTGATTCTGTCAGTTCTGTATGATCTCTCTGATGATACGTTGACATGTCAGGTCGGCTAAAATATGTGATATAGTGGTCAATAGTTCAATGTCTACCTTCAATTGTATTAACTGCCCTTATAAACGTTAGAAAGTCATGAAAATAAAAAATGACATCACAACTTATCGTTATAAAATCATTATTTGTGTTATTAAAAGTTAATAATTCAGGTTTGTTTATCAGTACCATAGCAACGCTCAACTTTCGCTGGAATTGTCGGATAGGAACCGTCCGTAGCTTTTCGCACGAGTTCAAATTTTTGAACGCATCCGGATGACCAACGGACACGATTTTCTTCGCACCGCACTCGGTCGGACCCGTTTCGGACCCATTCGCATGCGGTCTGCGAATCTCCATAGGAAATGAATGACTTCCGGTCGTTTCGCAGCCGCATCGGAGCTGATTTCAACTGCCAGTGTGAAGGCGGCGTTAGCCTCCAACGGTTTGACTGAAAAATGTCAAAATTGAAAATACTGTGGAAACAAAGACACCTACATCTTGGATGCCCTTGAGGTAAGATAAAACATACCAAAAATTAATTTCAAACTGAACTATCCCTTTAATATCTGCCAACTCTTTATTGTGACGCTCCCCAACAGACACTCGACTGACTATAAGCAAATTAGTCAACTTGTTCAGTCCCGAACTCCAGTCTAGAGAGAGTTAGAGCACATGCAGGGCAGCGATACTTACAGAGTGTGTGTGAAAGGGGCCGTCACAATAAAGCGAGACCCACTTTGCAATTCAAAGTGATTGTTGTGTGTGTGTGTGTACTGACGTGATGATGCGCGAGCGCAGGTTGTTGATGTCCTGGCTGGGCGGGCGTGTGATGGGCATGATGGGACTGGGGCCCTCAGACAGGGGTGTGGGGCCGTCCACCTGGTCCTCTGAGGAGCCGTGATCATGGGGGTCGTGCTCAATGGTCAACTGAAGCAGACGACTGGTCTCCTGGATCAGCAGATCAATCTGACACACACAATCAGGACTTACAAATCATTTATGGCTCATATATTGTAATGTAATAATAGACTGTGTAGAAATAGTGAGTTCTTCATTCATCGTCACAGTTGTGGTTTAATCAGCTCGTAGTAAAGGCATTGATCATTACTTATTAGCAGTAAACAGTTCACACTTTAGATCAAGTCATGGACAACGGGAACATTTCGTTCATTAAGTTCTTTAAACCAACCGATATTAGAGACTCATGCACGTACGTGACTCCTGTTCGAACTCGTTCAGCAAAATGAACAAATCTTTTTCTGAGTCAATTCGTTCGTTTTGTTCGTTGAATCAACCAAATGACTCGGAAAAAGATTCGTTCATTTTGCTGAACAGGAGAGTCACGAACGCGCATCACAGAACAGAGCAAGGCGAGCGTTTGAGCTTATACAACTTCGTTTCGCTTGATAAGACCCTTATTCATCGTCTGGAGTCGTTTAAAGCCCTTTGAACAGTTTGCACTGAAACTGTCTTTTGGACCTTGAACCGTTTGGTTCCCATTAAAGTGAACTACTCCTTTAAAAAGCAATCAATGTCTAATAAAGGTCGGCTCTTTTGTTTTTCGTCACGATCTACAGTGAGAATCATGATCTAACTCTTACATATGAGCTAATTAAACTATAATAATAGTGTTATAAAGCTGTGTGGTGTTCAGCAGACATCAAAAGCTCAGTGTGTGTGTGTTTTACTCACCTCGTCCAGAGGAACGTTCTGAATCGGCGTCCCGTTGATCTCCAGGATCCGATCGCCGACATGAATAGAGTTCTTGACATCTGGACTGATGCACTCTGGGTCCACCCTGAACACACACACACACAAAACCATGACACGCGTCACATGACCAGGACAGAGACGTTTGAAGATTTCAGCGCAGTGTTCATGGATACTCAAGCTATTATACCTTACTTTTCCTTTCTCACTCATTTGCATTTTAATTCCAAATTGTAAATCAAAGTATTAAACGGATGATATTTGGCGGGGACAAACACTCACTGCGAGACTCTGATGGTGGGCTTGTGTTCGGGGCTGTATCCGTTGGGACTGGAGCCCTGATCGATGGACACGGAGAGCCCGCGCTTCCCATCGGTGGAGGCGGGGATGGACACGAGCGTGACCGTGTGGGGGATCCTGGAGCAGGGCGAGTCGGGCAGGGTGACCGGAGTCACCACGGTGCGGTAATAACACTGGCCACTAGAGGGAGACACAACACAAGTTTAGCTGCAGTTTAAAGCACATGTCATATCATCAATTACCTTTTAATGACGTTAGAAACATCTTCACGTACTGCTTAAGAACGAGTCGTTCAAACATCCAGGCTGTCATGAAACTGTAGATTTTTTCACTTTTATGAATTATGAAGAGAAAGGTATTAAGGGGTCATCAGTCATCAAAGAGGGGCATTTCTCCTATTGTTAGGTTAAATCACACTACATTTACAGGGTCTAGTATTGATTTATTGATCTGTTGTTCTGCGATCGGTGAGGACGGGTTACTAGTTGATTCAAATCATCAAACTGTAGATTTCTAAATATTGTGACAGTCACTGAAATAGTTCCTGTTAGTAATTAATTATTAATAAGCCGTGTTTTACAGGCCATGTGAGCCTTTTCACAGTGTTTTTCACATGAATAAAGCAGATACTTTCACAGCTCATAAGATGCAGTTGCTGTATGAAGATGAAACGCATCTTCTGCACGGCTACATCACACCCACACAACAAGACATATTAATAACCCATAACAACAGCTCATGCTATATAACAACAGCTATATCTGGTCTCGCTTTATTGTGATGGTCCCTTTCACACACTCTTTTGACTATAAGTAAGTGTGTGCGCACTAACTCTCGTTTAGTGTTAGAGAAAGTTGCTTATAGCCAGTAGATTGTCAAAGTAAATCTTCCAGCGGTCAGCAGAATGTCACATGTGTCCGTTGGCTTTTTTGGGTTTTGGTTTGTATGCATCACCACGGCTTCAGTCCACCAAATGCGTGTGTATTTCAGCAGTCACTCCAACTAGACACTTTACAGCAGGTTGACTTTGATATTGATATAAACAGTTTTCATATGTACTCTTTTGAAAAGGCATCTGAAATAATAAACTGAGCCCAATGTAGTGTTGTCCAAAAATATCTTCTTTTTTTTTTGCAACATATTGATCCTGAAACGTCTGAAACTGATCTCCTCACTCACTCTTTTCATTTACAGGACTTGAATTTCGACGTAGGATTGTGCATTATTTACATAATTACAGTAATGTGAAAATGCCAGTCTAGGTGAGTATTCACGTAAAAAGATATGTTTTAAGCAAAAGTAAACAATTGAGAGAGAGATCGCATGTGCATCAGGCCTTAAAGAGACAGCAGACACCAAATTATAAAATATCATTTTATATATTTCTTCCATATGGCATCGATGTCAAACTTGTGGCTAGTTTAAAGGCTGAGTGCCTAAGCCACTACGAGTGTAACAATATAGCGCAATACAAAACTGCAACAATATGTATCGTGGATAGTGACATGATGTATTGTGTGTAGTTCACCCAAAATAAAAATGACTGAGTAAGAAACAATTTAAGAGTTTTACTGATAATGTCAATTAGTAAAAAGTATGGAAGAATATGGGTAGCAATATTCAGTTTGAAATGTAATATGCAAAATGACATTTAATGAAAATGCAATCGCAAGTGTCTTAACTGTGAGTGTAAATGCAGTTTTTGCTTGAACATGTTAAACATATCAAAGAATTTCTGTAATACAAAATATATATTAAATCTAGTGTATGAAATGGCAAATGTAAATCGAATATTGCTACCCATAGGCTTCCATAAAAAGTGACCTATATTATTTAAAATATATCTAGTCAGTGAAGCATATTAATCGAAAATGATTCTGTATTTTCAGCTTCAGAATCATGAATATTGTTATCCTGGTGTCTTGTGATGTGCTTCGGGTTTCCAGCACCAAGTCTAAGCCTATTCATTTACACACACAATGTAATATCAAATTTAGCATTTTAATCAAAACTGAATTATTTAACCTTTTATCATATGTCTTGGAATATTGCAATAATACTGTATTGTGAGTTCAGTGTTGTGATGTGTATCAAATCATGACATGAGGGTATCGTTACACACCTATAAGTCACAGTGACTCGTGAGAAAGAAAGTCGAGCCCTGGGTGTCACTCACCAGTAAAGTTTGGAACGCTCCACCAGCGCATACGTGTCTCCATCACCGATGAACGCTCGGCAGTTTAGACAGGTGAAGCATTCTGGGTGATACTTCTGCTCTCCAGCCACCTGCAACACAGAAACATGGAGATCAGACACGCTTTACACTCTCCAGATGTTCAACACAGAAACACTGAGATCAGACACGCTTTACACTCTCCAGATGTTCAACACAGAAACACTGAGATCAGACACGCTTTACACTCTCCAGATGTTCAACACAGAAACACTGAGATCAGACACGCTTTACACTCTCCAGATGTTCAACACAGAAACACTGAGATCAGACACGCTTTACACTCTCCAGATGTTCAACACAGAAACACTGAGATCAGACACGCTTTACACTCTCCAGATGTTCAACAGAGAAACACTGAGATCAGACACGCTTTATACACTCTCCAGATGTTCAACAGAGAAACACTGAGATCAGACACGCTTTACACTCTCCAGATGTTCAACACAGAAACACTGAGATCAGACACGCTTTACACTCTCCAGATGTTCAACACAGAAACACTGAGATCAGACACGCTTTACACTCTCCAGATGTTCAACACAGAAACACTGAGATCAGACACGCTTTACACTCTCCAGATGTTCAACAGAGAAACACTGAGATCAGACACGCTTTACACTCTCCAGATGTTCAACAGAGAAACACTGAGATCAGACACGCTTTACACTCTCCAGATGTTCAACACAGAAACACTGAGATCAGACACGCTTTACACTCTCCAGATGTTCAACACAGAAACACTGAGATCAGACACGCTTTACACTCTCCAGATGTTCAACACAGAAACACGGAGATCAGACACACTTTACACTCTCCAGATGTTAAACACAGAAACACTGAGATCAGACACACTTTACACTCTCCAGATGTTCAACACAGAAACACTGAGATCAGACACGCTTTACACTCTCCAGATGTTCAACACAGAAACACTGAGATCAGACACGCTTTACACTCTCCAGATGTTCAACAGAGAAACACTGAGATCAGACACGCTTTACACTCTCCAGATGTTCAACACAGAAACACTGAGATCAGACACACTTTACACTCTCCAGATGTTCAACACAGAAACACTGAGATCAGACACGCTTTACACTCTCCAGATGTTCAACACAGAAACACTGAGATCAGACACGCTTTACACTCTCCAGATGTTCAACACAGAAACACTGAGATCAGACACACTTTACACTCTCCAGATGTTCAACACAGAAACACGGAGATCAGACACGCTTTACACTCTCCAGATGTTCAACAGAGAAACACTGAGATCAGACACGCTTTACACTCTCCAGATGTTCAACACAGAAACACTGAGATCAGACACGCTTTACACTCTCCAGATGTTCAACAGAGAAACACGGAGATCAGACACACTTTACACTCTCCAGATGTTAAACACAGAAACACTGAGATCAGACACACTTTACACTCTCCAAATGTTCAACACAGAAACACTGAGATCAGACACGCTTTACACTCTCCAGATGTTCAACACAGAAACACTGAGATCAGACACGCTTTACACTCTCCAGATGTTCAACACAGAAACACTGAGATCAGACACACTTTACACTCTCCAGATGTTCAACACAGAAACACGGAGATCAGACACACTTTACACTCTCCAGATGTTCAACAGAGAAACACTGAGATCAGACACGCTTTACACTCTCCAGATGTTCAACACAGAAACACTGAGATCAGACACGCTTTACACTCTCCAGATGTTCAACACAGAAACACTGAGATCAGACATGCTTTACACTCTCCAGATGTTCAACACAGAAACACTGAGATCAGACACGCTTTACACTCTCCAGATGTTCAACAGAGAAACACTGAGATCAGACACGCTTTATACACTATCCAGATGTTCAACAGAGAAACACTGAGATCAGACACGCTTTACACTCTCCAGATGTTCAACACAGAAACACTGAGATCAGACACACTTTACACTCTCCAGATGTTCAACACAGAAACACGGAGATCAGACACACTTTACACTCTCCAGATGTTCAACACAGAAACACTGAGATCAGACACACTTTACACTCTCCAGATGTTCAACACAGAAACACTGAGATCAGACACACTTTATACACTCTCCAGATGTTCAACACAGAAACACTGAGATCAGACACACTTTACACTCTCCAGATGTTAAACACAGAAACACTGAGATCAGACATGCTTTATACACTCTCCAGATGTTCAACACAGAAACACTGAGATCAGACACGCTTTACACTCTCCAGATGTTCAACACAGAAACACTGAGATCAGACACACTTTACACTCTCCAGATGTTCAACACAGAAACACGGAGATCAGACACACTTTACACTCTCCAGATGTTCAACACAGAAACACTGAGATCAGACACACTTTACACTCTCCAGATGTTCAACACAGAAACACTGAGATCAGACACACTTTATACACTCTCCAGATGTTCAACACAGAAACACTGAGATCAGACACACTTTACACTCTCCAGATGTTAAACACAGAAACACTGAGATCAGACACACTTTACACAATCTCCAGATGTTCAACACAGAAACACTGAGATCAGACACGCTTTATACACTCTCCAGATGTTCAACACAGAAACACTGAGATCAGACACGCTTTACACACTCTCCAGATGTTCAACACAGAAACACTGAGATCAGACACGCTTTATACACTCTCCAGGTGTTCAACACAATAGCACTGAGATCAGACACGCTTTACACTCTCCAGATGCTCAACACAGAAATACTGAGATCAGACACGCTTTATACACTCTCCAGATGTTCAACACAGAAACACTGAGATCAGACACGCTTTATACACTCTCCAGATGTTCAACACAGAAACACTGAGATCAGACACGCTTTACACTCTCCAGATGTTCAACACAGAAACACTGAGATCTGACACGCTTTATACACTCTCCAGATGTTCAACAGAGAAACACTGAGATCAGACACACTTTACACTCTCCAGATGTTCAACACAGAAACACTGAGATCAGACACGCTTTACACACTCTCCAGATGTTCAACACAGAAACACTGAGATCAGACACGCTTTACACTCTCCAGATGTTCAACACAGAAACACTGAGATCAGACACGCTTTACACTCTTCAGATGTTCAACACAGAAACACTGAGATCAGACACGCTTTACACTCTCCAGATGTTCAACACAAAAACACGGAGATCAGACACGCTTTACACACTCTCCAGATGTTCAACACAGAAACACGGAGATCAGACACGCCTTACACTCTCCAGATGTTCAACACAGAAACACGGAGATCAGACACACTTTACACTCTCCAGATGTTCAACACAGAAACACTGAGATCAGACACGCTTTACACTCTCCAGATGTTCAACACAGAAACACTGAGATCAGACACGCTTTACACACTCTCCAGATGTTCAACAGAGAAACACTGAGATCAGACACACTTTACACTCTCCAGATGTTCAACACAGAAACACTGAGATCAGACACGCTTTACACACTCTCCAGATGTTCAACACAGAAACACTGAGATCAGACACGCTTTACACTCTCCAGATGTTCAACACAGAAACACTGAGATCAGACACGCTTTACACTCTTCAGATGTTCAACACAGAAACACTGAGATCAGACACGCTTTACACTCTCCAGATGTTCAACACAAAAACACGGAGATCAGACACGCTTTACACACTCTCCAGATGTTCAACACAGAAACACGGAGATCAGACACGCCTTACACTCTCCAGATGTTCAACACAGAAACACGGAGATCAGACACACTTTACACTCTCCAGATGTTCAACACAGAAACACTGAGATCAGACACACTTTACACTCTTCAGATGTTCAACACAGAAACACTGAGATCAGACACGCTTTACACTCTCCAGATGTTCAACACAAAAACACTGAGATCAGACACGCTTTATACTCTCCAGATGTTCAACACAGAAACACTGAGATCAGACACACTTTACACTCTCCAGATGTTCAACAGAGAAACACTGAGATCAGACACGCTTTACACTCTCCAGATGTTCAACAGAGAAACACTGAGATCAGACACGCTTTACACTCTCCAGATGTTCAACACAGAAACACTGAGATCAGACACACTTTACACTCTCCAGATGTTCAACACAGAAACACTGAGATCAGACATGCTTTACACTCTCCAGATGTTAAACACAGAAACACTGAGATCAGACACACGTTACACTCTCCAGATGTTCAACACAAAAACACTGAGATCAGACACACTTTACACTCTCCAGATGTTCAACACAAAAACACTGAGATCAGACACGCTTTACACTCTCCAGATGTTCAACAGTTGCTCGAGAGCTCCATGTGCCCTGATGGGACTCACTTTCTATCATGTTGTAACTTTTCTTTTTTGTTTACTATTGAGGGTTTAACACAGATCAAATAAATTGTTTAACAAACTTGAACAAACGTTCTACCGTTTTTTTGTGTGTGTTTCATTCCCCCAAAGCTGGCAGTTCCTAATAATAATTCGGAATAAATAATAGAAAACCATTGTCTTTGATTTAACAAAAAAAGATCATCTTAAGGGTTCTTATCTGCGATTAATTTGTCCTGTGAAAACAATTTAGGTTATGCAACCTGAAGAAGGAGAAAAAAAACATTGAGTGCGCTGAAATATTTCACTTTTCATTAGCACTGTCCATTCCAAAAAAATCCACTTCGCCACAGCATCCTTTTTAAACCATCCAAGCTTATGATTACTTCCCAATTCACCCTAAGACATGAATGAAGAGATCAGCTCTTACATTGAGCTTAAAACCAAACGGTTTCTCTACGAGTACAAGTTTTTGAAGGAGCCACCAAAGAAACATAAGTTCCCTCTACCCCCAACTGACCTCCTTCTTCATGTCAGCTTTTCTTTAGATGCCAAAACAGGGGAGCGAATTCAGCGCCCTCTAATGCCCTGTAGTGTTTCTACACCCTTCCATTCTTACATGGATGAGAGAGGGGACAAAAACTGTAACACATATTTCACTCTGTTATAATCTTCAATGATCTATTATTATCTATAACTTATCTACATAACCTGTGTATTTATACTCTTAAATATTATCATGTGCATGTACTGGAAGCTTAAGTGTGTAGTAGAGGTTGACCGATTCAGTGGTTTTGCCGATTAACCGGCACCGATAGTTGATTGGTGGAATTATCGTTTACGGTGAAAATTACGTAAAATGTATATATTTATTTTATTTAGCTAATTTCAGTTTAGCACTGTTTTTTGTGAGTATTATATCCATTTAAAAAGATATCGGTTAAATGATCGGTTATCGGCATGTACGCTCAAACCTAAATATCGTTATCCGTAAAATCCATCGGTCGACCTCTAATTGTGTGTACAAGCATACTTGGCAATAAAGTGCTTTCTGATTATGATTTACATAAGGATGACAGCACAACAAAGTCTTCAGATCAATGTCAAACACATTATTCGACCAATACACTCATTCATTCTGTTTTAGTTCAGAGGCAAACCAGATACTTGCTTTCATACAACAGCCTCAAAAAGTGTGATAACACTTATGGCACACCATGTATAGGTAATAATAATAATAATAATGTAATAGGTCTTTCCATTCCTTTCTTGGAATCTTTTGTCTTTGATAAAAGTGAGATCTTGTACCATTATTATTCTGTGTGCACGACACCTAGGATGGGGAAATTTGACGACATCACACAGTGATGTCACGGATAGCCCACTACTTCCTCATTTCACTCGCCTCATTTATAAACTCTCCACCGACACGGAAAACAGAGCTGACAGACCACGACATGTCTGAAAATACAACACAAACCCATGGAGAGAACATCTACTGTACATCCCACGAGCCACTGCAAACAACGGTTTCACATCAAGAGATCTACGCTAAACTCTTCAAATGACAGTCCCTCATTACCATGTGCTCATAATGACATCACAGCTGCCCGACATCGACTTTCAATCTGATAATTAACACATCAGCAAAGCTCCAGTAGGAAAACACATCTCCCATGTTATTACTGGTGTCAGCGCACGCTTGAGACATATGATGGCCGACAAAGGAAAATGGACATGTTCACCCATTACTCAAATATTATTAAAGATTTTATATTGCATAGTTGTGCTTAGAGTCAATGTATTTTTATTTATCGAACATGCCAAATTGTGCGACATCATTTTTAAACAAATTATGAACACATGCAAAAACAAGAGAACCAAAGAATTATTAACAACTGATTATGTTGTAGGCACTGTATGCTTTATTTCCTGAGATTTTAGATACAGAATGCTTTTGTAACAAAAGCACTGTGCATATCTTTACTGTCACTTTTGATCAATGTAATCCAACCTTGGTAAATAAAAGTATTAAATACTTTCATTTATTTCCAAAAAAAAAAAGAAAACGGTAAAACACTTTTGAACGGTAGTGTATAATGTTACAAAAGCTTTCTATTTCAGATAAATGCTGTTCTTCTGAGCTTTCTATTCCATCTAATATTCCTGAAACAAAAATGTAAATAACTGTTTTCAACGTTGATAATCTTAAGTGTTTCTTGATCATCAAATCCTCACATTAGAGTGATTTCTGAAGGATCATGTGACACTGAAGACTGGAGTAATGATGCTGAACATTCAGCTTTGTCTTTACACAATAAATCATATTTTAAAATGTATTGAAATAGAAAAGTTATTTTAAATTGTAATAATATTTCACAATATTACTGTGTGTTTTGTATTTTTAATCAAATAAATGCTGCCGGCTTCTTTTAAAAACATTACAAATCTTACGGACCAAACTTTTGTACAGCAGTATATATAATATTTTCCTCATACTGTACGTTATTGTGGTGGTTTGATCGAACTTGTAGGGTCATTAAAAACAAATATCCCTTCATCATAACTTTTGGTCACTACTGTACATGTTTCTACTAAACTACATGAACTACTGTGGAAAACAGCCCTGTTCTGCATATAATCCACTTTGAATCCTTATGCTCTTATGTCATATGCTGTCCACACAATAATTCATCCTCCACTCTAAATAAGAAACCCACATTGAGCCATGTTTCCTGTGTTTCTATGTTTGGCAACAACTGGGCTGTCTAGAGATTTCAAAAGTGAGATTTACATATGGGAAAGACAGGAATTCACCACCTTCCAGTCACTTCTACTTCCTTCTGTCTATAACAACACCCAGTTTCATGACTGAAATCTCTAGAGTCTGAAACACTGTCAAACAAACACTCATCATGGAAACCCTTCAGGGGAAATCTCCACCATCACAAACCCCGCGGAAGTTTTAAAGGGATAGTTCACTTTTTTGAAATTAATTTTTGATATGTTTTATCTTTCCTCAAGGGCATCCAAGATGTAGGTGTCTTTGTTTCATTTTTAGGTCAAACCGTTGTTGTCTATCAGTCATTTATACCATGGTCTGGGTGAATACTCGATTCTGATTGGCTGCAGGGTGTCCGTTAAAAAGTGATAGAGGACACCTAGTAAAGTAGTTCTGGTGAAACTGCCTGTTTACCATTCGAAATGAATAAATAAATGCGCTGCCTACAACGGCTGTGAGTAACCATAGCAACAGGCAGTCACATGCTCTATCATCTAACGTTAGATATTATAGCCTAATACAACAATGAGCGACTTCGTGCTATTTCTTTTAACATTTATGGAGACTATGGCAACTTTGACGACTGGTATGCTGCTTAAGAAAGAAAAAATGTAAATAAAACGGAGAAAATTACACCGCTGCTGCTCTGCTCCATTGAACGCTATTGGTAACGACGTAACTTGCGACCATAGTTGGATAACGATGCTTTCGGGAAACGCACCCCTGAATGAGAGAGACCCTGCGGGAGTTTTACGCAGCTGTCCAGACAACCAAGGCAGGAGAAGGCTGAACGTTACAGCGTTTCAAGCCTAAGGAGCCTGAGGCAAATGACCCTCTCTTTGATCTGATTAATTTATTGCCCATAACGTTAAGCGCAAATCGCTGGAGCTTTTTTTATTGTTGTTTGATTAATTGTTTTATGTGTAATAAAAAAAAACTATGCCTACCTACCTTTGTGTTTCATGAAAAAAAAAAAAGCATTTGTGAACCTGAAGGGATACGAGCTAAGCGGACTATAAATATCTCCGGTTGCTAAATAAACAGTCAGGCAAGGCAAGTTATTATTTGTAAAAACTAGATTTAGCCTAATTAAAATATAAACTAATGTTTTAAAAATGTTTTATTTGGCAAGTGACCATGGTATAAGCGGGTTAATGCCCTTCGAGGTGTCCATTGTCAGGTTTTAATGGACTTCGGCGGAGGCAACCGTCCTCCGCTGCGCGTCGGCCGGTTTACGCCTCGCCGTCGTCCATTAAAACCTGACAATGGACACCTCGTCGGGCATTAACCCTTACATAATGGAGGTTTAGGGGGTCCACCTCAAAGAGCATGAACAGAGAAGTCCAAATTAAACATGATTTAATGACTCGTAAATGTAAGTACACATTGATGGCCTAAGACACGAAACGAGCGGTTTGTGTGAGAAAACTGGAAAGTGCCGGAAGTGATCTCTCACGCGATTGTGAAAAAAAAAAAATCAACGTTGTCTGATATACCTAAATCATCTTCCTTTGCAATTTCTTCTTCAAGATCTTCACAGTGAAGGATAAGACTTCTGAAAATCTCTGTAAATAATGAGTGACGTACACTCGCGTGAGAGATCACTTCAGGTGCATGTGCAGACCGAAGCGGCCGCGGCCTCAGATTAGTTGGACATGGCTGTGATTACACGAGGTAAAAACGATATAAATACTGTTCGTTTTCTCACACAAACCGCTCGTTTCGTGTCTTAGGCCATCAATGTGTACTTACATTTACGAGTCATTAAATCATGTTTAATTTGGACTTCTCTGTTCATGCTCTTTGAGGTGGACCCCCTAAACCTCCATTATATGACTGGCAGACAACAACGGTTTGACCTAAAAATATCAAAATTGAAAATACTGTGGAAACAAAGACACCTACATCTTGGATGCCCTTGAGGTAAGCTAAAACATATCAAAAATTCATTTCAAAGTGAACTATCCCTTTAAGAGCACTGACGTACAGTACACAGCTCCATCTGAAACCTGCACACACACTGTCAAACACACTACACTTAGTATGTCAGTATGTCAGTCGTCAAGCCATGCTAACGTCATGGGTTTGATTCTCACGAGCACGTTGTACTGATGAAAACCCCCTTTACTGGGTCGAAGTCTCTGAATACATGTGAATATCGATCGGCACATGTTCATGTCAGTGTGTCCCAGTGGCACACAGAGATGACCCGGTTACCAGTCAGGGATGCGATCCAAAGATAATCAACTGCTAGGGGAGAATTACACGTACATTAACCATCATAATCATATTGATAGTGGTTTTAGGTCAATAATCATATGATTAGAAGACTCGATGAGAATGAATCACATTTATGATGTTGTGGTGAAGATAAATCCTGCACCAGTGCAACACTTTTCTAAACGTCATAACCATTTGTTAACAAAAATAGTTTCTGCCTTAAATATTACATGGTTAATTGAACGCATTATTAGCAAACTGTGATTTTGTATATTATGTACATTTACATTTTCCGTAAAACTGCTTTTGAAACGATGTGTTATTGTGAAAAGCGCTACACGAATAAATGTGAACCGAATTGATATCATTTCCATGTCTGTAAACATCCAGATTTAATGAACTTTACATCTGCATCTACACACATTTAATTTATAATGTTCTGTGAATCCATCAGCATATCAAATAAAACATGAAAAAACTCAACTGAGCTGAAAATGAATGAAATTCAGACACATGAAGGCTAAAGAGAGAGAGAGAGCTTACCTCCTTCTCTCTCTTCCAGGGTTTGAGACAGCAGAAGCTCCAGTAAAGCACATCACCGATCATGACCGGCGGCTACAGCGTGCGGATCATTCTAGCGGAGCCGGCGAGGGAACACAACACACACACACACACACACACCCAACGCTGAGCTCATCCCAGAAACCTCTGTTTCTCTCTCTGTCTCTCGCCCGCTCACTCTGAGTCGGTGACTTCACTTCCTGTCGAGCGACACGCACACCTCCCCCACTCGACCCAACCCTCCCACTAACACACACACACACACACAACCTCTTCCAGGGAAAACAGGCTCAAATCTTCAGCTGTACAGCTCAAAGACTACTGATGCCAGCAACCTGGTAAACACGGCTGAGGGTGCCATGTGATCCGATCAGAGTGAAACTGTCCGTATCAGTCAGATCGCGACACTGTACAGACCAAACACAACCCCGAGAGTTATTGACGGTAACTCTCAGGAATCAGATCAGGTGGATCTGTGAGAAGGCATGAGGGACGTGGGGAATGTGGAAACACAACTACACTCAACACTGAACAACACACACATTCGACACTTGAGTTTTCATGACAAACGGCTGAAATTAGTCATGGCAATGAAACTAGCAAGGAGGTCTGGGTGGGTGGGGGGAACATAAACAGATCCACATAGACAAGTCTGTCACTGAGCTCACAGAAAGACACGAATAAACACCGGAGCCGTGGTTGATAACACAGGCCTGTTGTGTGTGTGTGTGTGTGTGTGCGGCGGGAGGAGGGTTTCCACAGAATCAGCATCGCTCATGTGGGACGCGTGTGAGAGTGATTGCATTACCCCACTCAGCGTAACTCACTCCTGACAGAGCGCAGGAGCTTTAACCCAGATGAAGTGAGGGATTCGAAACGCTCTCTACGGTAGAAACCCATTTACAGTCACTCACTCTATCCACAAGTTTCCGAGGGGCGCTCCTGTAAAAAATAAAGTGGGTGAAACTTCCGGTGACGCGGCGGAAGTAGCATTCCAATGGTGTTTTGTGTGTTAGTTAGCGAAGAAGCTAGCTGTTTTTCGGAGAATTATTTTACTATTTAAAGACGCAAATCTTTATGAGAGATGTCGTTACGGAGCTCAGGGACAACATGTGCTGTTCGCGGTTGTATGTATAACCGGACTAAACTAGTTCAGTGGCTTAAACGTGATTGTTTTGAACATAAGCTGAAAACGAAATCAGAGTGATCCTGCCAACGACTGTAACGTTAGTTTTCCATCACCTCCCAAAAGACGACGAATCTTTCTGTGTACATTTGTTTAAATTCTTAATATTCTATAAACTCTCTCAGCATGTGATTGGCTGTTCGCTACTGATGTTACACCTAAACTCAGGAGTTGACAGAATACCAAATGTGCCAGTTAATGTATTCAAGTAGCACATTCATTTGTAGCACAATGAGTAAGTGTGTGTTTTTTATTTTAATTGTTTGTCAGCTCGCACAACTGTCTGTCACCATGCCTTGATGAGTATTGATTATTAATAATGTTATTATAATACTCCCAATCAACTACTGCAGAGGGTAAAGGTACTGTTATTTCACCCTTTTTAATTTCGTTGAGGTTGTGTTCCCATATCGTTAGCTAGTTTGGATCGCTATAACTTGAATGACCGTCAACTGTTGAATGAACGAGTGTCAAGCATGTCAAATCGCGCTTTGTTTACTTCCAACCGGAAGTCGCGCCCACTTTTGACGCAAGGCCTCATGGGGCGTAGGAAACTTGTGGATAGGCTAAAACGCACAGTATTGTTTTGTTTTGGAAAACGATTCTTATCAATACATTATAGTTATTTAGGGGTCACGAACTGGCTTTTTTACATTTTATCATATTGTTGTCTGAGGTCAACTTATGACGTTCGCTCGGTTTTTACATTCAAAAACATCAAAATGAATGAGTAATAGGCTATTTTCTACCGTCGCTTTGAGCCTAGCTGAAAAACACTACGTTTTTATGGGCGTCTCGCACTGAAGACTTGGAAGTAAACGCCCACTGCTGTGAGTGGATAATAGTTTTGCATATTATAATGAGTTTCACACTCGATCCGGTTTGTCATCATGATGTAGGCATCTATGTTATTTAGCTATGCGTGTGATGCGTGAATCGGTGGGCGGGGCTAACGGCCGTGATGAAGTAGGCGTTGATCTTCTTCTGTGGGGGTGGGGTTTTATCCTTTTTGTCGTCATAGTTCCCCACTTTTAAAAACGAGTCGTTTGCTGAGGCTGGTGTCAATAAAAGCTTTTATTGGACTAACAAGGACGTTTTCAGTTCTGAAACTTACAGGATATTCAGGATATACTTACATTCTTATAATATGATGACCTCTTAAGGCCTGTTCACACCGGAACGAATTTCGCACGTGTCTAACGCCTCGTGACTAAACAAATGGCGCCAATGTGAGTGTGCAGACCAACGCATAAAACGTCATGCGTAAAAGCGTTATTTTTAAAAAACTTGGGTTCGTTTTTTTAGTTTGACGCGCTGCGTAAAAAATATCCGACCAATGAGATTGGCGCTTTTGCTCACGTGTTTGGAGCTTCTGAAGTTACCGTAAATGCAACTTGGAGGTAGGGGTGGGCGATATGCCAAAAATATCATATCACGATTTTTTTAGGAAAATCACGATCACGATTTTTTTTCAAGTTGGTTTATTTAGCAAGTGGCTGTTCATTACAGCCAAACTAATGTCCATATGTTAAAAACAAAGCCTTAGGTAACAAAAGAACGGCATACATTTAGGCCAGTGGTGAAGATAAAAATCTTTTTCATTCTTTTCTTTGTTATTAAAAAAAATAAGACAAGATAACATTACACAGATTAATATTCAAATGAAATAAACAGTGCTTTATTTTTTTCAGGTACAGTGGGTGTATTTAGCAGTAGCATTGAAGAAAGTAATTAAATGAACAAATATGAAATTAAAACACTACATAGACTTCACTGTATAAATTATTGATTCTTATTAAAGCTACTATTAAAGTTCTCAGTCAGTGAGTGATTTTCTCCTTGTGTCATTTGTTTTATTAACACTAAAGGGATAGTTCCCTCAGTCAAAAATGAAAATGGTCTTAATTTACTCTCTCAAGACGTTTTAAACCCGAATAAGTTTCTTTCTTCTGTTGAAAATAAAAGTTATTTTGAATAATGTGGGTAACCGAACAGTTCAGTTCAGTTCAGTCAACTTTATTTAATCCCACAAGGGGCAATTCATTTAGAGCAGCATGAATACATAGAACAATCAGACACAATATTCACAACATACGGTCAGTCAGTTATGTGCACATTTAAAAAACCTCAAAAACCCTACCTAGAGTTTAATAGTTTAATCGCACAAGGAATGAAAGATTTGGAGTAGCGGTTCGTCTTACATACGGGAAGCATTTACAAAGACCCTCTGCTCTCTAACAGAGTTAGGAAATCTAAAATCCATAAAACAAGTTGATGAGGCAAATTAAAATCAAACAGGAGCTTGTCTATTAGAATATCAAGTTGCATTGTATTAAAAGCGGAGGAAAAATCTACAAACAGAAGCCTGGCATGGGATTTTGGTTTCTCTAAATGCTTGTATACATTATTCAAAATAAAAAGCTTTGCGTCCTCTACTCCCCTCCCCGCTCGATATGCAAATTGCAGGGGGTCAAGTTTTTCCTCTACAGCTGATAGTACCCGGTTTTTAATGATTTTCTCAAATACCTTCAGAATTAGTGATGTTAGCGCAACAGGCCTGAAATCATTTAATTGCATAGGTTTGCTAATCTTTGGAACTGGGATCACTTTGGATGATTTCCAGAGAGGGGACTACACTACTGTCCAGTGACATCTGGAAGAACGCCACTCCGCTGATCGGCACAATAGCGTAGTGTCCGCCCACAGACAAGATCAGGTCCAGGGGCCTTCCTGATATTGACCCTATTCAGATGGTCCCTGACACGCTCCTGACTGATGGTAGCCTCATTTGGTAACCGAATAGTTGCTGGTCCCAAGTGTATAGTTGTTGTTTTTTTTCCTCCTGGATGTTAATGGGGACCAGTCTTTTGTGTTCAGCACAAGAAAGAATTTAATACAGGTTTGGAACAACATTAGAGTGAGTAAATAATGACAGATTATTTATTTTTTGGTTACTATCCCTTTAAGTACAAGCGGCAGTACTATTTACTACTGTCGCTTTTAGACCAGCACGCGACACGTTTAATATAGACGCATATTACACCAGATTTTTCTCAAATGTTTGCTTTCACTTTAGACACATATCTGTTTATGTAAGCATTTAACAGTATTAGCATAATAAGACTACAGTAGAAAGATAACTTAGTCCAGTATTCAGGCGCTGTTTGTCAGGCTTCTAGTGCCTGTGAGCGTCGGGGGTTATGCGGTCAGGACAGCGCACGTTACAACAGCGCATCAGCACGTGAATTAAATGTTTAACCGGCGAGGCTTATGCAAATAATGAACTTTTGTGAATTGCAGTGTCTCGTACCTATTCATTAACGTGTGATGTGTAGGCTACGTCGCGTTGTACAGTTGAGAGACAGAGGCGCCAGAGCTGAACTGATAGAATGCACTGTAACACGATACTACCATATTTCTTCAAAAGCAGATCGTGGAGACATTTTAATCGTCCACGATTAAAAATAGTCATATCGCACACCCCTACTTAGGGGCGCTCAAACACAAAACGGTCTTGCCGAACACACATATGCAACGGTTAAGAAGATCTTCGCCAAGAAGCGTCGCCATCTACACAGCCAGGAGGAAAAAAATGCAAGGCAAGATGAAGGTAGAGCTGCTGGTTTCGTTGGTGTCAGAACATAAAGAACTATATGACAAACGCGACAGGGACCACAAACATCTTGATAAAAGAGAACTGATATAGAGTGGTACTGCAGAGCAAATGGGCGCCATCTAATGTCAGGGAATGAATCTGCATGTTCACTCGGCTCATCGTCAGCGAAAATCGATTGGGTGTGAACACAAAAAACGCGTTGAAAAACGCTGACCAATAACGCGCGCTGATATTCGTCCCGGTGTGTACGGGCCTTCAGATGTCAAACGCTCAAGGAAAATTTCTCCGTTCATCACACCTTTAAGGGAATGTATTCATTACAATCAACAATTCTGAAAGCAACTCGGACGAAACATTTTAATCGGATGGTTGCAGTGCGTTATGGGATTGGAAACATGCAATGGAAACTTAGGGCCAATCCCAATTCTACCCCTTACCCCTTGTTTTGCGCGTCCACGTGAAGGGGTAGGGCTGTCCCAATTCTCTTTTGGTTGGAGGGGGAGGGCTAGGGGGAAAGGCCAGATAGCCCTTCAAACGAAGATTTTTCGGGAGCACACTTCAAACGAAGGGGTATGAGAAGTGTCACTGCTAACCCAGCCTGGCTGCCCAAGCGACAAAGGAGACCCATAAATTTAAGTATTTGTGGCTTTAATAAGTATTGTAACGACAAATAATGATTTGCTTTATGTTACATTCAATATTGTGTTCATATTTTACGGTCAGTTTCTTCACAGAAACGTTTGTAAAAAAAACGCTAAAATTACTGTAGTTTGCTAACGATAGTCCCGCAACATATTTTCGTCGTCTCCGTTGTTTCCTGCGAACTTCACAAGATAAATGCAAGAAAATAGCTGTAACCCACGCGACTGAGATAACTCCAGCTGTCGACGGGATCTTGGACGTTGTGATAAACATCGGCGCATCTCCCGTGACGTAGGCGCTAGCGACGACTTATAATGACGTTTAACGGAGGCGTAGTGGTGTCCCATTTCTTAGGGGAATATTTTCACCCCTACGCATTGCCACTCTGTTTCAAGGGTCAAGGGGAAGGCGAAGGGGTAGGGGGTAGAATTGGGATTGGGATTAGTCGTGTATTGCGCAACAAAGAGTACATGGTTTTTAGGCGGGGTTAACTGGAGGGGTTCGAGTGCTGTGTTATCTGGAGCTTCAGCTTCTAGCACGGGCTCAACAGGCAAACTGGCCAGGAAAAGAGTGATCCAACATTTTCCCCTATGGAAAGGTCAAGGGAGAGAGAGAATACGGCCGTCTTTGAGCCAGGTGTGGGACAGGAGCAAACACTAGTCCATGTCCTCGGGGTTCAGACCCTCACCTACGGTCATGACCTTTGGATAGTGACCAAAAGAACGAGCCTGAGAAACGGGATGTGACGCTCTGAGACTGCTTCGGTATGTCAAAGATGAGGGAGTACATCTCCTGGCTGGCCTGGGAATGCCTTGGGATCCTCCAGGAGCAGGACTACAAATATCCAGGAACACTTTCTATTAAGACCAAGCTTATAATGAAATATAGCTCCATTTTTACTTTATTTATAAGTATTACAACTCCAAGACTCATTAAAGGGGACATATCATGCCAAATCCACTTTTTTAGCCCTTAAATAAATGCATTTTGTTGTATATTTAGAGTGTTTATAAGTACAGAAAAGATGCTTCGTTTATATCTTTATATTCTGTTTTGGTCATATTTTTCAACCTGTTCAGATTTTTCTGTTCTCTATGACGTTTTTTTTTAACAATTAAGTCGCAGTATTTGCAGCAGAATTGACAAATAAGGACATGGACTACCGGCCCAACACTTCGAGCAATCCGCCATTATTATTCCTCGCTCCGATTTAGTAGTCCGAGCTCAATGATGCAGAAGTTACGAGAGGGCAAGTCAAAATGTTCGGTTGTTGGATGTACGTTAGTGACCTGAAGCACTTCAAGGATTCCCACTTCAACAACCTCCGCCAGTATAAAGAAGGGTTTGCCGATTGACTTCGTCTGAATGAGGGGTCAATTCCTTCTATCTTTGGAGACGACGAACAGAGCGTTTCGATAAGCTGTAAATATCGTTAATAAAAATAAAGTACTTTACTTTCTTAAAACACACTGTGGTCATGGTTTAGCAGTACCTTTGTTTTTGTTTTGAAGTAACGTTACACGTCTGCAGCATACAGTTGAAAAAAAAATATTTTTAATGTTACATACTAGACACTGCAACAATATTTTTTAAAGTATAATTTCAGACTCTAATGAGCCATGGATATGTATGAGGAGATATAGATTTTAACAAATCAAAATGACCATTCATGACCTCTAATGCACACAAATTCAATGTGCCTCTGGATCTGTGTTTTATATTTGATCATTTATAAGTCTGTGTTGAAAGTGTTATGAGCACGCACATTGAAAAAGCAAATGCATGACATACGTAATTATAAAATATAATATAACTGTTGTTATAATGCAGTGTAGTTCTTAATTAAATATATTAAATGGGGATATAGACCATTTCGCAAGATGTAAACAACACTGGTCCAGAAGCACTTCCTGTTTCAGTTTGTAACTGTTTTCTTTATTTCACATCTTAAAGATGTTTAACTTTTTGATTCAGTTTTAAATGTTCTGTTGGTTGTATTTTATCCCAGCTTTTATGTAGTGTTAAAAAACTGAAACAGGAAGTGCTTCCCGACACAACTCGCTGTTCAAACGCTACTCCACATATTCAGCAGATATACAGTCGATATTACTATTGGGATCTCTTTCCGTTCTTGCTGAGCAGACTCGTCCTCCTCACAGGAGTCTACAGAGCTGACCTCCGTCCTCATCCAATCCCCTAATGAAGATGTGTGTCTGCCAGTCAAGCGCAGGAAGAGCGAGCTGAGCCATCTTTAATTCACTTATCCCGAGTCCGGGGAGTTTAATCATCGGGATGCACTGCCCGAGGCCGTCTGCGTGCCACTAAATCACACAGAGAGTAGCCCAGACGCTTTATATAGACAAACACAGACCACAGACCCAACCATCTGCTTTATAGCTCACGCAGAGCGAAACCAAACTCTGGTCGTGACTAACTCTGCAGAACAAGGGTCACCGTCCCAGCGAGAGAACGCAGATGACAGCATGCGGTGTGGGTGAAAGGTTTCTTCATCCCGGTTAGCTGCACCTGATCTTTATAAGCCAAGTGTGTGGCCTGAACACGGGCTATACACTCCGCAGAGAGAGGCGGCACTCACATTTAGCTTTACACAGCGGATAGCATCAAAAAGTGTTTTCTTTGCTCTATTTTACTTAAAACAGCATCTATCGTTCGTTATGTGCTGATGTATCTTAATTTCATTATTATTTACACTGTGAATGTGGAAAGAGCAGTATTTCCGTCTGTCAAAGTGTTAATAGTGCATATCAGTGTATCGTTTAATAATAACAACATATTCAGTGTATAAAATCATAAATGGATGCTGCTGTATTCTAGCCATAAAGTAATAAACACTTCATTCTCACTATTAGATACCAGTTAGGCCTTTTATTTCTAACATTTTCCCTTTTCTTTTTAAATAAATGCCTCTCTAAGCTGATACGCAATGGGGAAAGAGAAGAAATAGTTTGAAAAGAGGTGGATTTGAGATTAAAGGGATTGTTCACTTTGAAATTAATTTTTGGTATGTGTTATCTTACCTCAAGGGCATCCAAGATGTAGGTGTCTTTGTTTCCACAGTATTTTCAATTTTGATATTTTTAGGTCAAACCGTTGTTGTCTGTCAGTCATATAATGCAGGTTTAGGGGGTCCAGATTAAACATGATTTAATGTCTTGATGACATTGATGGCCTACACCTACATCTTTGGATGCCCTTGAGGTAAGATAAAACATATCAACAATTAATTTCAAAGTGAACTATCCCTTTAAACTCACAGCACCTGCATTACTCTCCTCCATCCGTTACACTGATCCTGGTCTCCGGCTCAATCAGACATCAGTGGGCCGAGTTTGAGACGAGCAAGACGGCCTATTGCAGTACTTTGAACATCTTTAACCCGTTTGTGCTTGAAATATTCATCTGTCACAAATGAAACCTCATGCATAAACTGTGTGAATGAACTGTGTTACTGAGTTGGCTGTAACGGTTATAGGACTTTTTGCATATGAAATGTACTAGTTGAAAATAATTGTTATTATGACCTCCTCCATCACATCCATTTCATTAAACTTCATTTGAAATCAAAATGTAAACAAATTAAACATGAGAATTCAAAAACTGGAACGAAATGAAGAAAAACTACATTTCTAAAAACGCCAACAATTAAAGGGTTAGTTCACCCAAAAATGAAAATTCTGTCAGTATTTACTCACCCTCATGTTGTTCCAACCCCGTAAGACCTTCGTTCATCTTCGCAACACAAATTAAGATATTTAAGATATTAAGATCGCTCCTGCATTCAGTCCATAGGCTTCTTGAGGGAATGACTTGCTGGCCTCGAAAAGTCATTAAAGACATCGTTAAAATAGTCCAAGTGACTACAGGGGCTCAATCTTAACTTTATTAAATGACGAAAACACTTTTTGTGCGCAAAAACTACAAAAATAACGACTGTATTTCAACTATTCGTTTATTTCTCCCTCTGCCTCGAGTCAGGTTACTAGTTTAATAGCGTAAGCTTCTGTTATTGTACGTCACACACATGACCAGCGTCAGCCAATAGTGAGCCTACGTGTGACGTAGCTCTACGCAATCACACTACGTTAACTGACTATAGGCCCATGGAGAAGGAAGTGAATAGTTGAAATAAAGCGGTAATTTTTGTTTGTTTTTGCGCGCAAAAGTGTTCTCGTCGTTTGATAAACTTAAGATTGAGCCCCTGTAGTCACTTGGACTATTTTAACGATGTCTTTAATGACTTTTCACTGCCAGCAAGTGTCATTCCCTCAAGAAGCCTATGGACTGTATGCAGGAGCGATCTTAATATCTTAATTTGTGTTCAGAAGATGAACGAAGGTCTTACGGGGTTGGAACAACATGAGGGTGAGTAAATACTGACAGAATTTTCATTTTTGGGTGAACTAACCCTTTAAGCTCTCATTTTGTTTCATTCTCTAATGTAAGTACTTGTGTTTTAACCCTTCCCATCTTGTCAGCCATAATCCTATTTTTTTTTTTTTTTCTTGAAACATGAGGAAGAAACGCCTTAGGGAACATGAAATATCAAATTACATCGACCAAGGCTGAGTGTGAAGCACAAAACACGTGTGTCAGTGTACGTTCACACCGCCGCCGACTTGAGCTTCCAAAGCGTCCGGAAGTCATTCATGTTCAATGGAAGCTGGCTTCTCTCCGCTGTAAGGAGCGTCAAATCCATTGGCGTCGCGTTTTGGGCGTTTTGAGCGTCAATCAGAAAGTTGAAAAGTAGCTCAACTTTATGGTAATGAGCTGTGACGCGGTTCAGCGGCAAAACACCAGCAACCAATCAGAATATAGACGTTATTCGCGCTGACTGACTCCGGAGAAACATACAATATAAACTTTCATTCCTACCAAAACATTAGTTCCGAGAAAATGGAAGAGAAGCTATAATCGCCGTTGCTGGGTTTTTCTATCATTTATGACATCACTTATGCTATGTTCACACCGGACGCGAATAGCGCGTCAAATTCGCGCCTGACGCGTCTAGTTTGACGCTTGACCACTTTGTGCTAAAAACAAAAGTTTGAAGCGAAATGTACACGCGTAACGCTTGTCAAAATCGAAATCCGTTGGCGGCCATTGTTTTTATGTCAACCAAGCATTCATCAGAACAGCGCCGTGGGGATCATCGTCGCCGTATATTTGTGTCCACCGGACCCTTCGGAGGTGAACCGTTTGGCGAGTTTCACCATTTGCTCGCTCCAGGAGCTGCGCTGGATGACGGCCGCTGTCAGCGGTAATTACGCCTGTCCCGCGCCCAGTTTGATGACCTGTTGTCCCGCATCACAGTTAGGATCACCCTCACCCTCATCCACCTAATCTGTCATTTGTTTTGATGATAAATAGAGCCAGCCTCCAAAAGTTATTAACCTGTCCTGGGATTTTTTCTTCTCTCATGTCCAGACACGAACTTACCCAGACAGCAAACTGACATTGAATCAACGTGGAAACGACGTCTCTCATGACATTGAAACAACGTTGATTTTGCTCATCGAATTAACGTTGAACCAACGTCAGACGCGGCATTCTTCAAAGCTAAATAAAATCGAAAATTGGTTTGCTTTCATAACGTTGAAACAACGCGTTGATTTTATGTTGATTTTCCGTTAGTTTTGAAAGAATGACGCGTCTGACGTTGGTTCAACGTTACTTCGATGAGCAAAACAATGTCAGATCAACGTTGTTTCGATGTCATATTTCCACGTTGATTCAATGTCAGTTTGCTATCTGGGTATACACATGTATGTTGGTTGTCTTTACATCATAATAATATTTCATATAATCTAGATATGGAATGAATAACATTCAATACAAAATGAATATGTGTCGTATATTGAAATAAAGTTTTAAGTGATAAAATATTTGCTTTGTTGTGCATTAGAGCCACACCAGGCATTTAGTCATATTATTAAATAATTTATTGAAGCATCCAGACACTTCATCACGTGAGCAAGCAGCAGCCTCCTGATTGGTTAACGCTCCGCGAATTGACGCCAAAGTTCAGATTTGTCAACTCAGGCGGCAGACGCGAATTCACATCAAACGTGTGAATGCACAAATAGCACTAACTAAATCATTCGCGCTAAACGCGCCAGACGCTCAATTCGTGCCATTCGTGCGAATGAGGCGTATTCTCGCCTTCCACGCCGCGCTCTATGCCTCATTCACGCCGCAGGAATTTTTTACGCGCTTAACGCGCCTTTGCATTGACTTAACATTGAAATCATCAATTCGCGTCCGGTGTGAACGCACCATTATAGAGACCGCATGAGCGCAACTTTTATTCGAAATATTTACGAATGGTCGTTTTAAAGCGGGAATGCAATTCATTTGCTCACATTGACACCGATTTGACCGCAAACAAAAATAGCTAACTATTATTTTTTTCCTGACCAAATGTGACCAAAGCGGTATAAAAAACTTAAATAATAACGGTCAACACCAAACCTTTTTATAATGACGGTTGCTGTTGCGTCCCCGTACTTTTTGACAACCGAGTCGGTGGTGTGAACGTACCGTAATAGACCTGAGGAAACCATAACTAGGGCAAGGTTCAGTCTGTATGAATTTGTTTATGCTTTCTTCAGAAATGATACAATCTATCTTCATTTTCGCTCTAAAGAGGAAATGCTGGTCATGTTATCATTTCATATTGCTGAGAAGATGACACTCTGGTTACACCGAAAAATGGATTGGATTGATATCTTAAAAAATATTTTTAATACAGAGATTTTTTTTATCAGAAGGACTTGTTTGTTGAATTCTGCTTCAAATGTATAGAGTATATAACTCATATTGGACCAAATACCTTTTTGATTTGAGTAATGCGACTACCTCCCCCCTTCTTTTGTAAATAGTTTCTGTGTTGATAACTTAAAGAGATATTATGGTTTGGTATTATAAAGAACTTTGTCACTGGAGAGTCTTGCTATTCCAGTTTAAGGATCTTTTTGTAAACTGGTGAAGCTGTAAAAGTGACAAATGTGAACAGATTTTGATCCTTTTTCATTAAAAAAACGATTTTTTTTTCTTTTAAAAAAAAAGACTTGTTTGCTTTCCGAAAAACATGTTAAATTGACTGAAACTGAAGCAGATGTAGAGGTGACGTTCATATGGAGCAGCATTTACAGTGAAACACCCGCTCTCCTGTGTATGAACACAATATACCTCTGAAACACATATAGTAGTGCTGTAATGTATGTAATTAGGCTGTGTCAGTTTTATTTCCATTAATTGTTCAGCCATAACTTGAAATCTATGCGGTAAATGTACATAGAGCGTAGCAAGTGCAGAACTGGCAAGGCAGATTTTGTTTTTTAGGGGGTCAAAATGATTTCTGTGTAAACGAACCAGAAGAAAACCTGTACTGGCCACAGATCCGCAATACCACGCCTGTGTGCAAACGAGGATATATATGAGGATTCAGGCACAATCAAGGAATTCAGAAGGTCATAAATCTTTCCTGTCCAATAAACAACTCTTGCTCTTGTGGAAACACTAAATAATACAGCTAGCAGTGAATGCATTCGAACAAAAGGCCACACAAAGTTTCCCTTCATTAACACGATCTCTGAATTATAGATCAGCTCTTCCATGCTTTGCTCGTGTGTGATCCGGCTGCAGTAAGTGTGTGAATGGAGTGTAACTAGAGCGGCTGCCGGTGAGACCGAGGTGAGGAGAGACGGCGGAGATGCGGTTTCGGACGGGTTGGACTCACCATGATGAGTCCGGTGGAGATGGGCTCTGAACAGCCATGACACAACTCCCCAAATTTGGCCCAGTAGTCCTTCTTACAGAAGAGACGGCCGTCCTTCTCATAGTACCAGTGTGAGAGAGACGCCCCGCACTCACAACACCTGCGGATCAAACACATAACACACACACAAGGTGAATGATGATGGGAATAATCCCAGTGTTTATTGGTGAATTGTTGTGGGAGGAGCTTCACTGCAGGTGTGAACTGTGATCACTGTGTTTTTATCCAATCTGCATTTAAAAAGCACAGGACCATCATGTTAAACTGAGCAGCTGAAAAACCTCGTTGTCTCCAAAAGTTCCCTGTTTTCAGCTCATTCATTATGGTGATGTCTGAGATCTTCTGTAAATTGTTTTATTGGTGTCAACAGGCTGAAACAAACCACAGCATCATCAACTTTTACTTCAGTTCTTGTCTTTGATCTTTTACTTCTATTGAGTCTGAAACATTAAAACATATTATAATATTAGAATGAGTTCTGGAGGATAAATGTGAATTTTCAAGTGAATCCTGATTTAATAACAGAAAACAAGTGAGATCTGTTTATCAAATATCATATTTTTGATGTACCAAAGGTTTCGCCATTCTCTTGTTAATAGCCAAAATGTGACTGACAACTACTGTACAAGATTATGATCTAAGTGCATTTATATTCCTATATTAATTGCTTATTTTCACAGCTCTTATGATTGGTATAATATATATTCCTGCAAACTAGAAATATCTATGAATAAAACAAAAAATACAATACTATTTTTCTGTCGCAGAAAAGCAACAAGAACAACTAAAACAAAATAGAAGCGATTTACAGGCTAGAGATTCTATTTCTAACATGTTTGCAGAATTGAGCGATTTAGCCAATCACAGACATATATTTTGATTTCTTGAACGCAATGGCCAATCAGAAGCATTTAAGATATACTTCCCTCACCGCTCAAAACAGACTTTTTGTTCAAAGCTGAATTCTGTATGCTGGCAAATCCTCTAATTAAAACAAAGTATAGATATTATGAAAGATTCATTGATGATAACAGAGATGTGCGAGATTGCGATGAACTGATGTCAGCTTTTTAGGAATTATTATTACTACTGCTGATTGGGATGGACACACCCCCTACTGCAGATTGGGATGGACACACCCCCTACTGCTGATTGGGGCGGACACACCCCCTACTGCAGATTGGGATGGACACACCCCTACTGCTGATTGGGGCGGACACACCCCCTACTGCAGATTGGGATGGACACACCCCCTACTGCAGATTGGGATGGACACACCCCCTACTGCTGATTGGGGCGGACACACCCCCTACTGCTGATTGGGATGGACACACCCCCTACTGCTGATTGGGGCGGACACACCCCCTACTGCTGATTGGGGCGGACACACCCCCTACTGCTGATTGGGATGGACACACCCCCTACTGCTGATTGGGATGGACACACCCCCTACTGCTGATTGGGGCGGACACACCCCCTACTGCTGATTGGGATGGACACACCCCCTACTGCAGATTGGGATGGACACACCCCCTACTGCAGATTGGGATGGACACACCCCCTACTGCTGATTGGGGCGGACACACCCCCTACTGCTGATTGGGATGGACACACCCCCTACTGCTGATTGGGGCGGACACACCCCCTACTGCTGATTGGGGCGGACACACCCCCTACTGCTGATTGGGATGGACACACCCCCTACTGCTGATTGGGATGGACACACCCCCTACTGCTGATTGGGGCGGACACACCCCCTACTGCTGATTGGGATGGACACACCCCCTACTGCTGATTGGGGCGGACACACCCCCTACTGCTGATTGGGATGGACACACCCCCTACTGCTGATTGGGGCGGACACACCCCCTACTGCTGATTGGGATGGACACACCCCCTACTGCAGATTGGGATGGACACACCCCCTACTGCTGATTGGGGCGGACACACCCCCTACTGCTGATTGGGGATTACCGCTCACACTGCATGCGAACCGCGCCCGAGTCCAACTCTTCCAAGCGGGCCAGGGCCGGCTAATCGAGCCACGCCCGGGCACGGTTCGGAGCACTCACACTAGTCAAACGAACCGCGCTTTGGTGGTCAAACGCACTCGGGCACGGTTCAAACTGGCTAGTGTGAGTACACCCATAATCAGTCCCTCCAGAAAAACGCGATTATGCGATCGCTGAATTCAATGCAAAATCAGCCAAAGTCCGCATATTTATGCGGGGGCCGCATTTTTTCGAATAAGCCGCACTTTCGCCGCATAAAATGCCGATTTCCATGCAAAATATGCGGGGCTTGCATGATTTCATAATCCTCGCATTTTCGTTGCAAAAAAAAGTCACATATATCTTCGCAGAAAGTTGAAAAATGTTGCGTTTGCTTCATACAAGAGCAGCCATTTCCTCCTGTTTCCATGGGAACGTTATGAAGTGACGCAATTACGCGACGGGATAGCTCACAGCTGAAGTTATTGCAGAGGCCAGAAAGACTCACGGAGGCGATTGACATCTCACAAATCGAACTCGTATAACTGTCTGTCACACGTTCTACCATCACATCGTTACTTAATAAACAAAATCATATAAAAGAATAAGCATCAAACAGAAATTACCCGCACACATGGGGTGTTTGAGGCGCACACACTGCAGACAGTTCAGCGCGCAGCTCTTAAAGGGGCCACACCTTATTTACACTCGTTACAGTCTGAAATAAAACATTGCTGATTTTGTAATTGTGAAAGAGAGTCTATTGTGCACTTATTGTTTGAATGTCCATATTTTTCAATCTTTTGGAATGAGATGTCTCAATTTCTAGGTTTTAAAATGAATTGCAACCTTGTCTTAAATTTGCCTTTTTCTTCATACAAAATGATTTTGACTTTCCTATAAGAAAAATGTATGTTATCGATTTTTTCTATTATTAGGAAAATTTCATATTCATCAAACTAAGTGGAGTAACTCAAAACCCAACTTTGCTTATTTCAAAACAGCCTTTAAAATGTATTTTGAGTCTTTAAAATTTTTAAAAAAATATCGAAAAGCCCAAAAGATCTGTATCTCTGCTAAAGGAATTTAATATGTCTGTGATGCCCTCTATCTTTTTTTTTTTTTTTTTTTCAAATTATGTTTTAGGCTACTTCTCAGATGTTATACTTATCAGAAAATGTGTAAAAGAAATGTCAAGAACTTGATATCAAACTCTGTGATTTTGAAAATTTAATAAAAATAAAACAAGATGAGAAATTAAATATTCCCAGCACTTTCTATGATGTAGTATGCTTGCTACATCATAGAAAGTAATAAGAAATGACTCTTTACATTAAGGTAGTAGCCTAGTGAGAACAGGGTGTTGGGGGAATCACTTTTTTTCTCTTTTTCATCAAACCGCAGTTTTTGCAAGTTCCCGCAATTTTTGCAAGTTCCCGCAATTTCATCGCATAAAATTGCATAAATATCCCGCATATTCCATCGCATTTTTAAAGAAAACGGCCCGCGTAATCAAGGATTTTTGCCCGCAACAATCACAAAAAAACTCCGCGTTTTTCTGGAAGGACTGCATAATCTAACAAATCTAGCAATTAGTCTTGCTGTGGTGGTCTCTGTCATCATCATTTGGCCATACACCGATTACATTATTTTCCCAGATAATTTGATAATGAACAGACTTCAATACCCTGCTCCTCCACCACATCCGGTGTTATCGCTTATTTATTTACCGGTGTGAAAAGATCCCCACCATGACATGCCTACTAACAATGGATAACACCAGGAAACAAAATGATGCATTCATGACCATGATAATACTCAGTATAACTCAGTGAGAACATGTTTCAGCAGAGCTAAACCCACGAGCTTCAGCATGACGTCAGATGATCCATCATTGGTGTCATTAACAGCAGCCAGAGGCGGATATCTCTGGATTGATCTGATCAGAGCCCGAGGGAGTCCACTCATTCATGACCATCTGCCACACAATGACCCATCATGCCCTCTGAATGGTGACCGGCCTCTCCTGGTTTAAACCCTAATCCAAATCAATGCACGTCAAGATAATGTCTGTACCTCATTATGACACAGAGGGGTAAGTGAGTTGTTAATCAGTTTGAGCACAGTTTGTTGTGCTTATGATCATCACATGAATGGAAATCAGCTGATCGGAGTGAAGGAGAGGCAGTGTACTTCAGCATTACCTTGAGCTCAAGGAAGCAATTAAGAAACTTTATGCACTGGAAGTTGCAACGTCACATGAATGCATTTGTGCTGTACCTTACAGTGCATTAAAGGGATAGTTCACGCAAAATTGAAAATGCTGTCATCATTGACTCACCCTCAAGTTGTTCCAAACCTGAATGAAGAATATGTGAAACCAAACAGTTGTGAGGCAACATTGACTTCCATAGTATGTAAAAAAATAGTATGCACAAATTGTTTGGTTGCACAAATTCCTATTGTGTTGTTCAGCAGAAGAAAGAAATTCATGCAGGTTAGGAACAACTTTGAGGGCAAGTAAATAATGACTTTATTATTGCACTTGGCAAGTGTTGTTATCCAATGGCAGACTGTTGAGTCGTTCCTGTATTTCGCTCAAATTGTGCCTGGCAAGCCAGACCTATCAATATGTTAGGTCTGGGAACTCACAATTGGCATACGTCAATCAGAGGGGCGGGATAAAAGGTTGTCTTTCAATATCCCTCTGCACGCCATAGGATAGATCTAACCAACCAGAGCAATGAACGGCTGTGGATGACTGAGTCCAATGTGTTTTCCCTCAAGTTATTGAAAATGATTACTGAAAATGTTTGGTGATTGAGGTGAGGATTGGGGTTGATCCATTCATAAAGCAGCTGTTTTTGTACTGTGCACAAATAGGGACAGGTATTACAAGATTTTTTCTTCTTCCTGTTCCTTTTTTTCGTTCATGGAAATGAAGTAATATGTTGTAAAACGGCATGAACGAATAAATAAATAATAATAAAAAAAGTTGATATATTAAACTTTTGCCATATCCTGTCGTCAAAACTCAGAACACATCTTCCTTAAAGAATGACTTAAGTGACGTTTTCTAAACTCCAAGTCAAGCCGAATCGAAAGGCCGATGTTCGCCAGCAGCATCTTGTTTGTTTTCAAGGAAAATCACCAATGGAAATCACGCCGCAGAACCGTCACAACTGCCGTCATTGTGTTAAGCCCGCCCACCAATTCTATACACGATGTGACTGGCCGGACCAGAGTTTGGTTTTTCCACTTCGAAAGCCAACGGAGAGTTGCTACACCACACTTTCTAGATTTCTAGGCTACCTTATTTGTATGTGAGCCGCATCATTAAGGAACTGCTGTGAACTGAACTTGAATGGCCACTACTGTATTCATGTGCAACCAGGAAATGCACTTGTCCTCTTAACAATGGACCATAGACTGGCGAGTAAGCGTGTCAAAGGCATTATTAAACCTATTCCCGTTTACTCGATGATTGACAGAGTGGCCCCGATGAATGCAGATAAAGAGGATTATTTTTAGAAAGCAGGAACAACTTGACCGTTACTACTCGTCTGGGAAATCCAAAGAAAGCTGATGCTTCCTGTAATTTACCAGTGTTTAGAGAGGGAAGTACATGTTTCAGCTTGTTTATAATTCTTGATAATAGCACATGTAGTGATGATAATAGTTTGAACAGCATTTCCCCAGACAGATACAGATATATAGAAATTAGTCAAAGGCCAACTACTCCTTACATTTTTGTCAGTTCATCTCCAGAGAGTCCGAGATCTGTTTGTCCACCAGGCCCAAAACTGCAGTAACCCAGTTTCCCTAACGTTCCCGAATGGTCCCATGAGGTTATTTTTTTTGGGAACCAAACAAGAACGTTATAGGAACGTTCCATGTAGGTTATTTTTAGGTTTCATTTTTATAACGTAGGGAGAATGTTCCGGGAACGTTCCCCTTAACCTTAAGGGAAAGTTCTAGGAACGTTCTGGGAACCAAAAACTAACGTTCCCAGAACGTTCCCAGAACCTAAATTTGTTTGCTGGGAATGCAGACGCCACCGCAGCCTAATCTTTCTGAAGAGTTCACTTCAGAACTAAAATCTTCAACTCCACGTCATCCAAGATGTCCATGTCTTTCTTTCTTCAGTCGAAAAGAAATGAAGGTTTTTGATGAAAACATTCCAGGATTTTCTCCATATAATGGACTTCAATGGGAACCAAACGGTTCAAGGTCCAAACGAGAGTTTCAGTGCAAACTGTTCAAAGGGCTTTAAACGATTCCAGATGATGAATAAGGGTCTTATCAAGCGACACGATCGCTCGTTTAATAAATAAATAACAAAGTTAAAGTTTTATAAGCACAAATGCACACCTTGCTCTGTTCTGTGTGACTGAACCGTTTGGTACCCATTGAAGTCCATTATATGGAGAAAATCCTGGAATGTTCATCAAAAATCTTAATTTCTTTTCGACTGAAGAAAGAATGACGTGGATATCTTGGATGACATGGGGGTGAGTAAATGATCACCAAAAGTTATTTTGAAAAGTGAACTACTCCTTTCAATGCGGTCCAGCGAGTTGAAGGTCCAGATGTGAAGGTTCAGTGCAGCTTCAAAGTCTTGACACGATCCAGCCGAGGAATAAGAGTCTGATCTAGACAAACCAGCGGACATGGGTCTAAAGACCCCTTCCCGAAAACTCTTCTCCTGATTCACAAATACTTAGTAAACGTCAGATGTGATAGTGAAATGTGTGTGTGTTACACGTTCATTCTCAATTACCATAAATCCCGCCCATTAAATCCGACTGACAACTATATATGGGCATCATATTATGATATGAATGCGAATGAAAAAGAAAGATTTCTCAGATGCAGAAATTGAAGTTTTATTATCAGAAGTTCATTCAAAACGCCACATTTTATTTTCAAGCGTATATAGTGGCGTATCAGGTCCTAAAAAAAGGAAGTTTGGCAGCATATTACAGATGCAGTTAATGGAGTTTCGTCTCTAAATCGAACAGTCCCAGAAGTGAGAAGAAAATGGTTCAACATTAAGCTTGACAGCAAAAAACGAATTAGTTCACTTCGGAAAAATCGTATTCAAACTGGAGAAGGACCGCCATCGCAGATGATATTACTGGCACAATTAAAATGCAGCCTTATTAATGAGCAAAACGTTCGGATGTGAAGCGCACTATTTACGCGTGGCTGGGAGCAGGTGTAGATTTCTTGCGTACCAACTAACATTTTGGTATTTTTTGGCGAAAATTTACGCCAGAACCACTTTACACACAAAATTTTTACACAAAAATTCGTTCTGCTCGTGTTTCATGAATAAGACCCATTATCTACAAAAAAATGAACATTTATGTACGTTTTATCGACAAATTGCATGTCCATGAATTTACGCATTACGTAATCACTTTGGAAAGGTCAGGAAAAGTAGCGTAAGGCGAAAAACTCGAAATCGCCCGACATCCGACATTTTTTTTTTGTAAAAGACGTTTGTCTTTGCACATTCGCTTTGTAAACACTAGGTCGGTACTTCCACCTACGTCACACGCGATTGCCTAATGCGTAAAGTCATGGACGCGAAAGACGAGCATTTGTGGTTAAAATGTATATAAATTAGTGCTGTCAAACAATTAAAATATTTCATCGCGATTAATCACATTAATGTCATAGTTAACTTCTTTTTGAAATCAAGAGACATTATTTTTTTCTCATTTTAATGCTCTTATCAACATGGTAAAGTGGATCCTCAAAACCCTTCATTTCTTTTCGACTGAAGACAGAAATGAACATCTTGGATGACGTTTTAATTCTGAAGTGAACTCCTACTTTAAGGTTTGATTAAATCACTAAGTAATAGTAAAGGAGATGAGAGCACAGCTGAAGTGTCGGGCTGAATGAAAGTGAAGTGTTTGTCAATGCAGGACTGTCCATTAGACTGATGAAACCTATCCAGTCAGGCAGACGCTGGGGATGCTGGGTAATCTATGATGCGTGATCCCCAGGGCTCTGTTATCAGCCTCTAATGATGAAAGCAGAGCCGGTCCGGATGCTGTTAATCGTTCGCTCTGTCGTCTGTCTCGGATCTGCCCCATCATCTCTAACTTAAAGCAGACCCTCCCTCCGTTCACCGCTCATCTGCTGATCCCAAACCACACCACACAGTGACATTCGGACGTGCACCAACCCACAGCAGTTCGTTCAGGTTTCAGGAGAACAACAACGTGTTTGTCTCCAATGTTTCTCTCAGAGATTTCTTATTAGAATCAGAGAAAACTATCAAATAAATCAACAGTAACTCGGATCATTTGGTCCTGGAAGAATTTGTTCTGAATTGAGTTCATATTGATTTTTGATTCCACGTAATAAGAAATCTTCTGCTAACTGGTTTTACCAATATTTTTTCCCTGATATTTAAGCATATCTGATTCATACGGAGCCCCTCTAGTCCCACTTTGGTAAAAAAAAAATAATTATAACTATCTTGTGGCCTCAAGATAGTAACTCGTGGCCTCAAGATAGTAACTCGTGGCCTCAAGATAGTAACTCGTGGCCTCAAGATACTAACTCGTGGCCTCAAGATACTAACTCGTGGCCTCAAGATAGTAACTCGTGGCCTCAAGATACTAACTCGTGGCCTCAAGATAGTAACTCGTGGCCTCAAGATAGTAACTCGTGGCCTCAAGATACTAACTCGTGGCCTCAAGATACTAACTCGTGGCCTCAAGATACTAACTCGTGGCCTCAAGATAGTAACTCGTGGCCTCAAGATAGTAACTCGTGGCCTCAAGATAGTAACTCGTGGCCTCAAGATAGTAACTCGTGGCCTCAAGATAGTAACTCGTGGCCTCAAGATAGTAACTCGTGGCCTCAAGATACTAACTCGTGGCCTCAAGATAGTAACTCGTGGCCTCAAGATACTAACTCGTGGCCTCAAGATAGTAACTCGTGGCCTCAAGATAGTAACTCGTGGCCACAAGATACTAACTCGTGGCCTCAAGATAGTAACTCGTGGCCTCAAGATAGTAACTCGTGGCCTCAAGATACTAACTCGTGGCCACAAGATACTAACTCGTGGCCTCAAGATAGTAACTCGTGGCCACAAGATACTAACTCGTGGCCTCAAGATAGTAACTCGTGGCCTCAAGATAGTAACTCGTGGCCACAAGATAGTAACTCGTGGCCTCAAGATAGTAACTCGTGGCCACAAGATAGTAACTCGTGGCCTCAAGATAGTAACTCGTGGCCTCAAGATAGTAACTCGTGGCCTCAAGATAGTAACTCGTGGCCTCAAGATACTAACTCGTGGCCTCAAGATAGTAACTCGTGGCCACAAGATAGTATCGAGTTAGTATCTTGAGGCCACGAGTTACTATCTTGAGGCCACGAGTTACTATCTTGAGGCCACAAGATAGTTATAATTAATTTTTTTTACCAAAGTGGGACTAGAGGGGCTCCGTAGATTCACCTATGAAAGAATCAAACATTAAAAATGGCACAGGACGTAGTTACAGCACTGAGCATGAGGGGGAACGACACTCGCTGAACAAACATGACTGCAGGCGATCCAGTCAGAGAGGAGTCAGGCCATCACACAACACACTTGCCGACTCTCCATTGGAAGTTATATTTTAAATTGGTGATTGATAGGAATGGTACATGTGTTGATTCTGCAGCAATGTATCTTAAATAAAATATTGTTTCAAGTCATACGTGTTTTGCTTTCACATTCTCTTTTTGCCGTTATCCCCTGAGTAGATACATTTCATTACGTCTTTTCTGATTCATTTTGTTCAATGCAACATTTCTAGTGCCGTTTTTCAAGAAATAATGCAGACTGTTATTCTTCTGTTATCAGGAATTAAAAACCAATTGGTTCGTTCGGAGCAAAAACATCAGGCTGTTTTTTACTACTTTATTTAATCAGAAACAGAAGTCATTTAAAATGTTATTTGCATATTTTCATTTTATCAGTCTAGAGTAAATGTACAACGCATATATATAACGGGACAACCCTGAAACTCCGATAGAGAGATTTTCAATTCACTGTATTTCCTCATCATATTAGATATAATTCAAGTGTATATATATAAATTAATTTTATTTGCAAATGTCATGTTTGTGATTCAATTAATTAATTAATTATTTAACGTAATGCATATATTCAGAAACAATTGCAGTGTACATAAGCTATAGCATTTTTTGTTAAACTTTTATTAGACTTCATATCGAAAAAATATTTTAACCCTAAAACCGTATTCTGGACAAATGTGGGCAAAATAGTTTTGATTTATTTTTAAAAAATACTTCCCTTGATCCGAGCAGTACAAGACTTGGCTACTTTTCCTAAGTTTGCCTACTGAACACACACAATTTTTTTTTTGACTCAATTCTACAATATTAAGTGGGTAAAAAAAAACTCCTTAATCTTGTATTTGGGTCAAAAATGGGCACCCATAGAAATGAATGGGAAAAAACGTAATTTAGAGCATTCTAAAATAAGGCAAAATAACGTCACTTCATCTTTAGGTTTTAGTTCTAAGACCTTATTGGAATTATATTTTAATGTAGTTAAAAAAAAATAAAAATAAAACATAAAAATCAGCACAATTTACATAGAAAATATGATATTTTTTTAATAAATAAATTCAAAATACCCCCAAAATAAAAAAAATAAAAAACACCATAAATGGATAGACAAAACTTTATCAAAGACAGCGATATAACATTTATAATAAATAAAAATTAGGATCACACCTGAGTCCTCAGTGCCCACATTTGTCCACAATTACAGGATTAAGGGCTATAAAGTGAATACGGTTTGAGGGCTACCAGTTTAAACAATAACTAACAAACAACACCTAAACCAGATTTTTAAATTATTATATTAATCCAAAGTTGACTCAATTGTCATATATTGTTCTCCTTTTGAAAAATATTAGACAGATTTTTTCCTATTGTTATTGGTTGTAATATTGTTTTATGGTTGTAAATCAAAAAGGAAATTTATCAAAAACAAGTAAAACATGGAATAAATATTGGTTCTGCATATCAGTTCTGACATAAAAACATACAAATTATCATTTATAAAAAAAAATATTGGTCGATTTCCCCTCATAACACTATTGTTAGCATCAGGAATATCAGCCTGATAAAGGCCAACTGTGTCGAAGTATCAGTTTCACTTTGACTCTCCATCTAACCGCAAACACACACCCGTCCCACCGGGGGGGAAAGTTCTGTATTTGTCACAAAAGCTCAGAGGAGTTTATAGGTAAAATAACCCATTTACAGGAACCACTCCACAAAAGAACCAGATTTGTTCATTTTCTGGAGCCAGTGTGTTGTTTTCCTGTGCAACACCCACCGGTGCTCCGGCATTACCATGCGGTTACGAGAGGGCAACTCTTTCCCCGCCACTGGCCGAACGTCCTGTCTTGCATTGCTATACGGTAGGGGGCGCTGTTATAGGGTTCAGAATGGAAAATCGGTTTCAATTCTGGAATCAAATACTTGTTGTAAAATGAACATTTTGATTCCTCTTATCGATTCCTTTGTGTCCATTTTAATATGACTTGAACAAGCCGCTGTTTTCTGCGCACACGTGTAACAGTGTGTCGAGCAGCTCTTAAAGTGACGGCAGAATAATATTGCTCAGACATCTCTATAATAACACAAAACGACCGAATTCACTCGCTGTTCTTGACTGAATAACTTTTATTTGTAATGTATATTTTATTTATAAAGTGCAGTTTTACTTTACATTTGATTAGTTACTGTAAAACCTGAAAATCTTAAAACACTTATTTCAATCGTATCTTTGTTCAGTTGTTTTATTTGTTCCGCTTGATCATTTTAATTTACTGAGTGTTTACTTGTCTTTAATAATGCTTGACATTTATATTAGTTACTCTAGTTGTTTTTCTGTGGTATTTTTAAACCACAGGCAAACGTTCCTTGTATTAGTGTTCTTTAGCCTCTTGATCTTTGTTCACGCCCCTGGAAAGATTTAAAGATTCGATTTTTGTATTTAAAATGGGTCATTTATGTTGAAGAAATGTGAAATTATTTGGGAATTTGGAACTTTCTAGCCTGAGAAAATCCAGAAAATGTATTTTTGGCTTATGTGGATGAAAGACAACAACTCCCAGAATGCACTTGCTTCGCTGCCGTAGAAGGCCACGCCTACCGGTAACAGAGCGCAGTAGTTAAACAGTGTTCATGTAAACAGATTCACTAATCAGAATGAATTCAGTTAGATTGAAACAAAAGCTGTGCATGTAAACAATGAATGGCGTCTGCAGAAAGCAAAAGCTGAATCCCGGACATCGACAACCGGACATGTCCAGGAAAAAGAGGATGGTAACCCCTACTATTCAGCTTTCTCCAAAGAAAAAGAGCCTGCTAGCTTAGCTTCCAAAACAAGATGGCCGACACTATGTGTTCATTCTGTGAGTGAGATCCACCCTCTATGGGCGGGTTGAGGACATGCGGGACAGACCCGACTACTGACTGTAGTCTTTAGCCTCTGGACAAATAATCCTCTGATGACGCAAAATGACGATTTTTGTGTCATCAGATGATTTTTTCCAGAAAAAAAATCTCTCGTCTCAGGGGTATATGAGTGTGGAAAGCATGGTAATTCGAAAATACTGTATTTGTTTTCTTAAATACAAAGCTTAATGCTAAATCCTGAAGTATCCCTTTAAATGTTTCACAATAAGACTTCAAATAAATGTGAATGATATTTGTTGATATTGAATGATATATGATACAATTTTTTTTTACCTTACTGGAATTGAAATTAGAAATCGATAAGAAGAATTGGCCTACGCTATTACGCATCTTCTAATGTAAAAAAAACAAGAAGCAGCTGCAGAAACGAGCAGTGAAAGCATTGCTAAAGCTAACAAGATAAGCTAATATTAAACCGCATATATTTATCAAAACTGCCTAATGTTACCGGGTGAAATGCCGACCCATGAAGAGGTTTGACTGTGAAGCTTTGGTGGACTCATCTCCTCCATCTGTCACCTTTAGCCAACAGTAAAGTTTAACTGCTGAGTTACACTGTTTTGAAACATAAGGTACAGATATAGTAATAGAGATGTATGAAGTTGCTAAGACCAAGTCCTAAAAAGAAACACGGATTTTCAACATGAAACAAAAACATTCTGAGTGGTTCTAGTGTGTCAAACATATATTACAAAAAAAGTACAGAAAGTGTAAAATTTTACATCACATCATTATAAAACGTTTCTCAAGTGAGAGAAAAAAAAATGCTCACACTGAATACAATCCAAATTTGTGCTTAACTTCATAAATTCACAAAAATGTCAAATGTAGTGAATTGTATTTGATTAATTGTCCTTGAATATTATTACTGGAACAAACACTGTGTATTTAATTATTATGTTCTACATTTCAAGGGCTTGTCATGCTGTTGAATGCTGGCAATATCAGATTTATTCATTTAATATTAGTAGTTTAAAACAAGTGTTAAAGAATAGACTGACATGAAAGTGATGCTAGAAACTCGTGTCCTCCTTGACTAGTTGAGAAAACACTGATGGAGTTGTAGGCAGTTAGTCTGTCTACTTCTGATCAATGGTTGAATACAAAAAAAAAGAAGCCAATTACAAAGGCCCTTGGGAAAATGAGCTCCCGTGCCAGTCCCCAGGAATCCCTTCAGGGAAACACTACTGATGATGTCATCAGAGGAGAGCAGTGATGTCAACAGCAATCCCGAATATGTGGTTGAGCGATAGTTCAGATCACAATGGACCTTTGTTTGCAATCCAGTTCCTCATGCAACCTAGTCAAAGATAAGCGTGCTTCATCTCGACTGGTTGTTTCTCTTTTTATTTGGATCTTGACGGCCGTAAACTGGATTCTTCTCATCAAGTGAACGAGCCCCTGTGAGAATGTTGTGTCACGCTGACAGCATTAGACGTGTTTCGCATATTGGGGGTGCCTTGTGGGAATCACTTTGCATGCCAGCGCTTTCTTTGTGCTTACTAAGCCCTTCCCAGAATGCACTGCTCGGCTGCAGAAAGAATGAACTAAAGGATCCCAAAGAAAGCGTTTGACTGAGGCTGAAACTAACTCTCGAGCCAAGCAGAGAGTGTGACGAGCAGTCATAACACTCCTCATAAACACACAATAAGGCGTTAAACAGTGTCACATCCTATCCGTGTGTGTGTGTGTGTGTGTGTGTGTGTGTGTGTGTGTGGAGAACCCAGAGTCTGTTTCTGCATCCATACTAATTTAAACACACTGGAACAACTCTTAAAAGGGATAGTTAAACAAGAATGTCCCGAATGTCGACCGACATCAAGCTTTAAGAAAAGACGCACAAGCATCCCAGAATGATCCCATGCGACACGTGTGGTATATCCCAAGTGTCCGGTATAACAAAGCGAAGTATGATTTGTATACTATTTACAGGGTTCCAGACTGAGACCAAATTGGTCGCATATGCGACCGATTAGGGCTGGACGATTAACCGAAAAATAATCGAAACCGAAATTCAGAGCCTATAACCGACGTGATTTTACCATGTCGGTTATTTTGGTTTTTGAATACTATTAATATATCCGCCAACTGTGTGTTAACGTACTTTCCCCTTAAAACATAGTAGTCACGTCACTCCACCTCGTCCAGTTTGCGACATTGAAACAACATGAGCCCCGTTGATCCCGGGAAATTGCCAGAACAAACACCTGTATGAACGCAAACACGGCCCGGGATTGGTGCCGCCAGGTTGGGGACAGAGTAACAATTGCTGGTTCAGTCACGGAGCGTGCGCTGTGTGAACAAAAGCGGTAATCAATGTCGTGTTGCAGCCTAATGATGCCGGGATTGTTTGCCAGCGTGAAACGGTAGGTAATGCGCTAGTTTATTATCAAATCAGAGAAAAACAAATGCACAAGCGTGGTTTTTCAAAAAAGAAATCGCAACTCATAAGCAAACTATAGACGCTAATGAGACATGTCACGTGTCTTTGCGGGTTGTGTGTGAACGCACTCTCTGATTCCTAGATAACTGAGTCAACTCAGCAACAGGAGCAGCTTGTACCAAAGAAACACGTGAAAAAGAGAGAGAGAGAGAGACAGACAAACGCCCAGCAACAAGTGTCTCCACTCCACAAAGCAGCTTTCGATAACACAAGCATTTACAGATGCTATAGAATATGAAAACAGGATTAGTTTTTTAGTTTTATACAAGTTATATTTTACTTTTTAGACGGCAATATTTACAATAATTTATTTTATTTACAAAAATAACTATTTTCTACATATTTTCTAATATTTTTAAATATCTAATAAGCATTAAAAGCTATCTGTGTATTTCCTTATTTTAGAATCTCAAAGATTATGCACTCTTTCATAAGAAAAAAATACACACATATTTACAGAATAAGCCTTGCCAGTGACATATGAGAAAGCAAAAAAATCGAAGTGACTTGTTCGATTAATCGTGATTATGATTTTAGCCAAAATCGTTACAGCCCTACGACCAATTTTTGAGAACGTGCGAGTTAAAATTTTATGTGGTCGCATATGGACGCTCGCGCAACACAACGCCGTTATATCCGCTGCTGCAGTCCGTAACTTATGTTCAAAATGAACGAGTAAGCTACATCATGAATCCATTTTCCAATCCGTGTTTTTGATTTATCCTGAATCACTACGATACGCCTATAATAAGTGTTTATATTCTGACTATTTTATCCCGGGGTCGACTCGGATGCGGAGTTGCCCAGTGCCTGCGTGACTCGCCATAGACATTAATGGAGAGAAGTAGCTCCGGCTACAGTCAGACACATGCAGTTTATCTATTGACGAACGTAGACGTCACGCCCAGAGCGCACTGATGGTGGAACGCGGCAATTGCGAATTCACGAATTAAGGCATATAAAAATTAAAAAGGTCTCACGAAATATCGAGCCCCTTCCAACATCTTTCCAGCGGTTAGATGAGAGTAATCGCTCGACTGAGGGAAAGGAAATGCTTCTAAAATGCAGAAGGGAAGGAGTGTGAGATTTCTGATTTTTGTTAGAACAATAGACCCCTTTTGCGCTGACGTCACAGTTACGTCACGGCGCTAGCTGGAGGCAAAACAAAGTGAAAACTGGAGGCGGCCAATACAAACCAGCACAGATTCGGCTACATAATAAGGAGCTTAAATAATTGTTACTATTATTAAATGTCATCTTGTTGTGTTGTTTAGTGCAAGAATTGATGAAAAATGAATATGCTGTATCTGGAACTTTTATTTCTAGAAAATATTCACATGATTAAAATCACACTGTAATGTCACTGTTTACAGTGTCGTGGTCTCGGCGCTGACTCGGCAGAACTCCGGATCATACACACAAGTCTTGTACAGGACCATATAGGCATCTAAAGATTTATATGCCCTCAGTTTCTCTTTACGATCGGTATGTTAATCCTGTCAGATCGTCCATGCATTGAGTGAGCGTGTAGGCAGCTACGGGTCGGCCAATCTGGTTCCGTCCGTTAAAAATAACTTTTGGAAATAACAATCGCGGTCCTGGACACTGAGTGACCTTACACATTAAGATAATATCGGATTTTCTCCAGTCATTGTTAAAAAACAAGCTAACAATCCTTGCTAACTAGTAGGGTTGGGTATCGTTTGAATTTGAACGATTCTGATTCCGATTCCTTGTTTCGATTCCGGTTCCTAACGATTCTCGAATCAGATTCTTTTAAGAGGCAGGGTCAAAAAAGTTTAGCTAACCTTGCTAACCAACGGCCTTTCTGGAGGAAATACTCCTTTTGTCACAAATTTTGCATTTTGCCGAGATTTCGTTATTTTTAGAAAAGTGAAGCCACACTTTGGACCGCCGACGTAAGCTACTCATGTTCGACTCGCGTGATTATGCCAACACTTCCGGTAGACGCTTCTTCGTTGGTGTTGTTCAGCGGTTTCTTCTTCCGCTCGGCGGACTGTGAATATCGAAACTAGGAATCGAAATTTTAACTTTTGAACGATTCCGGGAAAAACGAAAAGTTAGTCCCGATTCCAATCGATACTCGATTCTCGATACCCAACCCTACTAACTAGCATTAGTGAAGCGGCCAGAGGGATCTTTCTGCCTCCACCTAAGCTCCGCCCACAAAAAACGTCACCATGTTTACCAACTGTAAAAGAGTCTATAAACTTTGATACCGAAAAATCTGTATTATAATACTCTAATCTTTAAATCTGTCTGAAAAATCTGCAGGCCTATTAGCTTATTATAATACTCCAATCTTTTTAAAATGCAATGTATCTCTCATTTGAATGTTTAATGATTCTTAAAAGATAGAAAGATGATGCTGATAGAAAGATTATAGATAGATAGATGTTCAAATGTAAATAGATAGATTGTATATAATTCAAATGTAAAATGCTAAAAAAAAAAAAGTGTGACCAAATCATATGCTGGTGCGACCAACTGAGAAAGTTGGTAGCATCAGTGCAACCAGTGGAAAAGTTAGTCTGGAGGCCTGATTTAACGCAGATGCTGACCGTGGCCGTTGCTCTTCTGTGCGCGACTGCACGCTCACTCCGACTTCTCAGAAAAAGCACACAAGATGTGGGAATTCAAGATAAAAACGGACTTAAACACAATCCATGAATCTTCTTCTCTGGGGTGAATATATCCGTGGTGTTATCGAGTTCATGTTTCATTCTGACTGCCAGAGTCCCGAGAAAGAGCACGGATGCTTTGGGGGATCTCTAGGCGTTGCATGTCATGCCACGTTTATATTAATCTTGAGGATTTCTGTTCAATAATACATTATATTTTGGTTTATTTTCACTAAACCCTGTCGTTTACCCACTGAACACTTGAAATATACGACACGTGGCGCATGGGATCATTCTGCAAAACTAAATTACATTAAACTGACTTAGAAAAAAAAGACTTGAATCTTGTAAAACTTATAAAGAAGTTGAAAATTGCTTAACTTATTTTGATGAGCTGAAGCAATGTAAACACATGTGTTGTCATAACTTATTTTGCTGTGCAAGAACTACAAATTACTGTGAAATTGATGGTAAAAGTGTATCCGTTCCTGCGTGAGATCACATATGACTAGCGGTTTAACAGGACTCTACACACACACACACACGAACTGTGTGTGTGTTGCGGGTAACGTTTCCTAACCGCTAGCAGTCGCTTCTGTTGTTTCTGTCATGCGTCTGCTCTCCTGCTGCACTGAAGACAGTTCTTACACACACAAACACAGTACATCACAGGTCAAGTAACTCACAATTAAACGCAGTCAAACGTAACCATGCTGCTTTGGTTTATTAGCTCAAAAGCTGCGGCTTAAAGAGACAAAAACATCACTGTGACACTGGGAGATCAATTTAAATCCCGTAGCAAGTAATATAACATCAGTACGTAGTCACATTGATCAGTGTTTATAAAGTATTGCTCTCATGTCAGACCAGTAGAGTACGGCACAAAGCTCACTGTAGATGTCCAGATGTGGGATTATTGGTCAGTCCTGCTAGGACGACTGGTAAAAATGAGTAGTTTCCCATCGGATGAGAAAACACACGGCTTATCAAACAGGTTAATAAATAACTGGAGTAGTGTATCAAACATCCTACACAATCACAACTGAAACATTGGGGTTTAAAAACAGAAGTGAAACTACAGGCGACACACACCCTTCCTAACTGATCATCAGATGCACGAACCATGAGAAAAATGACATGCAACGAAAATCCAAGTGTTTGGTTGACAATCCGAATTCACACCAGCACTAAGACTGTGAGTCCAAACCCTGAGGACACTTACTTTCTGCCTTTGACGCGCCGGTAGCGCCGGTTCCTGCAGGAGATCATCTGTCCTCGCACCGCCTGACGGGCTTCAGGAGGACCGCTCATGTCTGACACAGAAGCGCTCGTCTCGAGGTCTGCTCACTTCCTGTGCTCACGCTCGCGCTTCCTCGGGAGCCGCTGTGACCCCATGACACCGACGCTTCCTGTCGTCCTACAGCACACTCTCTACAAGCGCCCAACGCCACTTTTGTTTTGGACAGTGTACCGCTGTCATTAGCGTTGTCCAACATACTGGTACCAGTACCAGAACCGGTAGTAGGAGGGTAACAATATATGGAAATACAAAAATGCAACAATATGTATTGTCTGTAGTTCACCCAAAATAAAAATTACTATATATATAAGTTGAAAATAATGTACTGTATAATAATGCAATGGGGGAATACTGTATGTGTGGGTTCTGCCAGGATAATGCCACATGTCTGATGTTACCAGTAAAAAGTGATTGGTTGATTGAAAAATGCAAGTTATGTGGAATTGTCAAGTTCGCACAACTTAAAATTATTAAGTAAATAAACTCCATGGGAATTGAAAAAGTTAAAGGGGTCATGAACTGGCTTTTTATATTTTATTACATTGTTGTCTGAGGTCAACTTATGACGTGACACTCGGTTTTTGCGTTCAAAAACATCAAAATTATTTATAGGGTTGGGTATCGAGAATCGAGTATCGATTGGAACCGAGACTAACTTTTCGTTTTTCCCGGAATCGTTCAAAAGTTAAAAATTCGATTCCTAGTTTCGATATTCACAGTCCGCCGAGCGGAAGAAGAAACCGCTGAACAACACCAACGAAGAAGCGTCTACCGGAAGTGTTGGCATAACCGCGCGAGTCGAACATGAGTAGCTTACGTCCGCGATCCAAAGTGTGGCTTCACTTTTCTTAAAATAACGAAATCTCGGCAAAATGCAAAATTTGTGACAAAAGGAGTATTTCCTTCAGAAAGGATTATTTCCTTCAGAAAGGCCGTTGGTTAGCAAGGTTAGCTAAACTTTTTTGACCCTGCCTCTTAAAAGAATCAGAATCGAGAATCGTTAGGAACCGGAATCGAAACAAGGAATCGGAATCGGAATCAGAATCAGAATCGTTCAAATTCAAACGATACCCAACCCTATTGATTTAGTAATAGGCTATATTGTACCCAAGTTTTTAGCCTAGCTGAAAAACGCTGGGTTTTTATGGGCGTCTCGCACTGAAGACTTGGAAGTAAACGCCCACCGCTGTGAGTGGATAACAGTTTTGCATATTATAATGAGTTTAACTCACCCGTCGGTGCACTTGGGGGAAATTGTTTTGAAAACGTCCAATGTTGTAAAATGGCAACCGGAATGATGTACTTTTATTGGACTAACAAGGACGTTTTCAGTTCTGAAACTTACAGGATAATCTTATAATATGATGACCTCTTAGATGTCAAAAGCTCAAGGAAAATTTGATTTCTCAGTTCATCACCCCTTTAAGTTGTGTGAACTTGACAATTCCACATAACTTACATTTTTCAATTACGCATGACATTTATTTACTTAACAATTTTAAGTTAACGGGTTTACTCACTTTTTATAAGCTAAGTCAACTAATCAGTGTACCAGTAAAAAGTGGCCTTTATTTTTTAAATATATATATAAATATATAGTGCAAGCATATTTGTCTAAAATTGCTTCAGAATCATGAATATCCTGGTGTCTCTATTGTGTGTGCATTGGGTTTCCAGCACCAAGTCCAAGCCTATTCATTTACACACACAATTTAATACCAAACTTAGCATTTTAATCAACAACACATTTTCCTGTTAATCTTTTATCATATGTCTTGGAGTATCGCAATTATAATCGTATCGTGAGTTCAGTGTCGTGATGTGTATGGAATCGCGGCATGAGGGTATCGTTACACCGCTATAGTCGGTACTAAAACAAGTGCTGACAGAACCAGCATTTCTTCAGTGGCGGAAGCAATAGGTCAGTATTACAGTTCTGTATGATTTCCACAAATTATTTCAGTTCAGTCAAAGACCTGAGCAAAAGAGCCTAAAACAACAAAGACACAGACCAAGCAAATAAATATGACAAAAAACTGAATAAAAACTAAAAGAAATGTACGTTCTCCCTATGAATTACATGTTATTATCTATGCAAGGGATTTTAATAATGGAAACTAGAACTTTAGACATTAATTTGATATGTTTACAGGTTAAAGGATCAAAAATATCTATACAATTGAAGATATGTAGGTAAACACAGCATATTTATATTTATGAAAAAGGATTCAAACATATTTTACACGTCTTTAGCTGAACATACTATACTTGATACTCCTTCACCAAGGAACTGCCACACAACTATATTTAATACTATATTTAATTACCTTTTTCTGCGATGCCAGAACGACATCAGATTATTTTGAGGAGATAACTCGAACAGACGTTAAAATCCAGTCTGACTATCAACTGAAAGTGGTCCCAGTGACGGAAGCGGAGTGTGTAGTTCCTCAAGCTGGTTTCAGGTCAGCTGATCTGTACTCAAAGCCCCTGCCTGCCATTCCCTCCGGCACTTCCCCAGCGAGGACAGACGCACTGGACACACACGTCCTCATTTTTTTACGTTAGGATTTGGTCGAATTAAGATTCGGTTCAGTTCCAAAAGTCAAGGCACAAAGAAGAGAAATTGCAGTGGCAGATTTGAGACATTTGAGCAAATGCCTAACTGAGGTTGTACTGCGAATGTGAATGAAAGAAAAAGTGCAAATACTCACTACGAGTGTGTGTCCGTCATTGTATTTCTGTGAATATTGTCTGCGAGTGCAAATCTCAACATTCAACTTTAGATTCTTATTGGTAACACTTTACTTGAATGGGTGTGCATTAGACTGACATGACACCTTCATGATATGACATACGTCAAGAATATGAAGGAGGTTTTATGCATGTTTGTGACAACTGTCATTAAGTGTCATTGACATTTTTAATGCAAATATGACATTGTTTGAGATGTCTTTGACATAAACCAATACATCATAACCTGTCAGTGTCTTATTTATGACAGGTTGCATTGTCAATGTCAAGTTGTCATGACAATGTCATAAACATGACATTACCTGTCAGGTGGTTGGTTTTGACATTGGCTGTCATGAGGCATTATAACTGTGCCACCTGACAGTTTAATGTAATGTTAACCCATAAAGCTAAGTGGTTTCTTAAGTTTGATAATTAATCTGCTATGTCATGTTTATGACAGGTTGTGTTGTCAAGTTGTCATGACAAAGACACTGACAGGTTATGATTTATTGGTTTATGTCAAAGACATCTCAAACAATGTCATATAGAGCCAGACCGATATATCGGCCGATATTAGGCATTTTCCATAATATCGGTATCGGCAGTTATAATGGCCGATAAATGAATATTTAAAATATAAAATAAAAATGGACGAAACACGCTTCAATCATCTCTCCTTGGCCTGTTATATTGAAAATGTATGTTTTACAATTTGCAGTATGATGTTATCTATTGCTAATCATAGACTAGCTAACCACAAAGCTAGCTAACGCCACACTATCATCAGTGGAAGACCGCTAACGTTAACATTAATGAGCTTGGAAACCACAATGAACTTTTTCTGCCTAAATAAAGTAATTATTACTGTATTTATAACTAGCATATCTCTAGTTACAGTCCCTGCATTGTAAAATGTAAGTTATACTTGCGAGGAGTGAACATTTAGACATAGAGAAAAAGTATCAAACGTATCTTGTGCAGAAAAGTTAGCTTTTCATTTACACGTGTGTGAAATCCAACAATATTTAATAAAAAATAAAAAAATATCGGCCGATATATCGGATTTTAAAACCCAAAAATATTTGTATCGGTATCGGCCTTCAAAATCCTTCATCGGTCGGGCTCTAATGTCATATTTGCATTAAAAATGTCAATGACACTTAACGACAGTTGTCATAAACATGCATAAACTTCCTTCATATTCTTGACATGCGTCATGATTATGACAGTGTCATGTCAGTCTTAAGCACACCCCTTCAAGTGAAGCGTTACCCTTTTGGCAAACAGGTTTTCACACTGGAGCTGTGAGAGTAAATTTTAGTACAAGTCCTCAAATTCGCATCTACATGTTCTCGATTTTTGCTACTCATTTACTTTCAAAGTTATGACCAGGTTCTTGATCATAAGTAAAAAAGCATGAAACTCAAGAGTAATCGGACTCGTTCGATCTGTGGCAGTCATTCTTGACTTCCATAGTCCTCATCATCATCATCCTCCTCAAACTACAATGGCTTTAGGTTTTCAATCCAGCCAGTTTGTTTTCAGCGCTGAGGCTAAACCTCCTGAATGAACGGGTCGCAGCAGATGTTTGTGTGGCTGCACCCTCCATGAGACTAACTTCATGATCGATTGATGCTCCAAGAGGAACTGATGTTCTCATGACACTTTCCCAGCGGCGCGGATGGAAACTCCATTCATTTACATGCTGGTTTTAACTATGGCAATTACCACAGAGCAGCATTACAGGGGTTTGGGCTGAAATCCTTTTGGGAATGAAAACAAGGCAACGGTGGCAGGGTAAAAACTCCCTGAAAGTAAGAGAGAAACCTCAGGAGGAAGCGGTGCTCAGAGGGGAAAGTGACTGTCCTGTGGTCATGATGTCACTGGAAAAACACTGGAAGTATTTCTAGATGCGTTTCGCAACACGTGTGGACTTTTGGGGACAAATGACAATAGTGTCCATAGTAGAGTCGTCCTAATAAAGACAGCTGAGAGATTGTTTTGGTGTTGGCTAAGTCAAACCTCACTATTTCCAATGCTCATATTAGTGTTAGTGATTTGAATAAACCTTTGATCCCAAGTCGAATGGTGCGTTCACACCGGATGCGAATAGCGCGTCAGGGCGCAAATGATTTCAATGTTAAGTCAATGCAAAGGCGCGTTACGCGCGTAAAAAATTCCTGCGGCGCGAATGAGGCATCGAGCGCGGCAGACGCGAATACGCCTCATTCATGCGTCAAGTTTGCGCGAATGGCACAAACTGAGCGTCTGGCGTGTAACGCGAATGATTTAGTTAGTGCTGTTTGTGCATTCACGCGTTTGATGTGACAAATCTGAACTTTGGCGTCAATTCGTGCTGCGTTAACCAATCAGGAGCCTGCTGCTTGCTCATGTGGTGAAGGATCTGGATGTTTCAATAAATCATTTTGTAATATGACTAAATACATGGTGGGATTATGCACAACAAAGCAAATATTTGATCACTTAAAACTTTATTTCAATATACGACACATGTTCATTTTGTATTGAATGTTATTTATTCCATATCTAGATTATATGAAATATTATTATGATATCAAGACAACCAACATACATGTGCATAAGTTCGTGTCTGGACGTGAGAGGAAAAAAAATAAATAAATTAAAAAAAAAAAAAATCACAGGACAGGTTAAAGAGTAACTAAACACTAAACCAACATTTTTTAGTTAATGATCTGTAAGAATGGATCTTTATTAATAGCAGTCATTGATTCGAGTAACTTTTTTGACATTTGTGTATAAAGTGTTTTATTTCTACAATGTATGATGTAAAAAACGTCTTAGTGCTGCCCTCTTCAGGTTGAACGGTGGCTACTGCAGTTGAATTTTCCTATTGGATGTTCCGCTCTTCGTGACGTACACAGGTTTCAGCTCTTGGTACGAGCGGCAGTATAAAAACCATCTTGTGTGGTCAAAACCACTGTAGGGCGTCAGGAGTTGGAATTGTGATTATTGAAAACGATCAGGATAGAGTGTTTTAGCGTCTATTTCGTCCCCTCTATCTCCGCTGGGGTCTGCCCACTTTTTCAGCATTTTCAAATATTGCCAGTGGGTGGAGTCAGGCTCTGACCAGGGGTTTTGTTACCCTTTAATAACTTTTGGAGGCTGGCTCTATTTATCATCAAAACAAAAGACAGATTAGATGGATGAGGGCGAGGGTGATCCTAACTGTGATGCGGGACAACAGGTCATCAAACTGGGCGTGTGACAGGCGGAAGTACCGCCGTCATCCAGCGCAGCTCCTGGAGCGAGCAAATGGTGAAACTCGCCAAACGGTTCGCCTCCGAAGGGTCCGGTGGACACAAATACGGCGACGATGATCCCCACGCGAGAAAATACAGAGCGGTGACTCTCTCGATGAATGCTCGATCAACATAAAAAAGATGGCCGCCAACGGGGTGACACGTCAGTTTCACTCTTGACACGCAAATTAACACAAAGTGGTCAAGCGTCAAACTAGACGCGGTAGAAGCGAATTTGACGCGCTATTCGTGTCCGGTGTGAACGCACAGTATCTTTAGTGAGTTAGACAAGACTGGTGGATTAGCAGAAGGCAAAACTGGTGAAAACCCCCACAGGTCGAGGAGCCATATCTAGACGGTTTCGGCCAATCAACAAGCAATCACCCAGAACACCCTTACCCACGTCTAGGACCCTTAATTCATTTAATATGAAGTTCATCTAATTTCATGAGCTCAGTAAAACGGCCTGTTGTTTGACAATCTGCCCCTATAGTAACTCCATTGTCTGTGTACGCTTTATTAAACTCTGTTGTGAAATCCTACTTTTTCTTCACTATCTCTGGCTATTTTCTCATGTGATTTTGGCCCCTGCTGAGAGTTCGGGAACAGAAAACTTTTACATCAGAGCCATTTTCCCATGGAAATAATGCCCTATTTACGTCGTCCAAGGAAAACTGTGCTTTCGCACCCAAGGGACAACTAGCATCCTTCCAAATAAAGCACGTCACAAAGGCGTTTTACACAAGTGTTGCTCACTGTTCACATGGACAATGAGTTTCTTTCGATCCCTTTCATGACCTGAAATCTCACCAGAGCTTTATCTCAGTACAGTTATAAAAGAGAACTATACTGATATTTAAATGAAGGCAAGTTTATTTACATAGCACATTTCATACACTATGGCAATTCAAGGTGCTTTACATAGAGGATACAATCACAAAATAAAAGCAAAGAAAAGTTATTCAAACGCTTTACATAGAAAGGGATTATTATAATGATCATACTAAAGCAATTCATAGAGCTTTGCATAGACAAAAAAAATGAATTAAGTAAAATACATTAAAATAGTAAACAGACGATCTGGCAAAACAGCGGTGTAAATTGAGAAAAAGTGAACTTAAGCCATATTTGCATGTCCTATCCAGGGGCTGTAATAAACCCTGCCAGGTGTGGCTCAGGTGTAAGCTGCTTGTGTCACAGATGGGAACCAAATGACCCCTTTAATCAGTCTTCCCCGCAGATCTCTTTCCCCCTGACCCAGATGTCCTTGCCAAACGTCCTCCATCTCTGCAGCTCAGCCCTACCACTGAGACGGCTTCACAATCTTGCCAATTTCCAGATGCTTTTGCAGACTTACGTAGCAGAACAAAGGATATGCCCATGAAAACACTCCAGTCATGGTGGTCATAAGACAGCATTCCTGTCCCCTATACAGTACACCATATTTCATGACCAATAAACAACACCAGCTTCAAAAAATTAGAGGGATCTGACTGAAGCGCCTTGGATTTGTATGATGCTTTGACGTTATTTCCACTGAAACAGGAAGCTAAGGCGGGACATATTGAATGGCTCCTCCTCCTTTTCAAATAGCCAATAGCGTTTAGTTTACCTCACAGACTGCACTTTGTACTTTAGCTGATGGTCACATGATTTTGCCAAGTCATCAATAGATCTTTTGTTTGCTATGGATGGAGCAACATTCATCCTAAAGCCATCAATCTCTAATCCCAACCGTAATAATGAACTCTCCCTAAAACATTTTACAAGCGATACCCCGATATTAGATCGTTATTAACGCTTAAAATGTCTCCACGATCTGCCTTTGAAGAGAGATTGTAGTATCGTGCTACAGTTCAATTTGTATCTTGTATATGTCCTATTATTCGTGATTGGCATCTTTGTTCTTATTTTTAATAACAAAAAGATAAAATAAAACAATATTTCCACCCCTACTTTGGCCTACTTTTGGTTTTGGTCTTTTGTTTTTACCTTGTAAGGCAATTTTTATTTTTTTAAATAGGGAAATTAATTTTGCAGTACTGCTCATTGACTTGCAAAGTAGTCTTAAAAAAACAACATTAAAAATAATCATAATATTATTGTGGATTATTATTCAGCCAAAAACAGAAAAGTGCTACATTTTTGCCATATCGCCCACCCCAGCCTTAAAGGAGTAGTTCACTTTAAAAAAAAACTTGTGCTGATAATTTACTCGCCCCCATATCATCCAAGATGTCCATGTCTTTCTTTCTTCAGTCGAAAAGAAATTAAGGTTTTTGATGAAAACATCCCAGCATTTTATCCATATAATGGACTTCATTGGGAACCAAACGGTTCAAGGTCCAAAAGACAGTTTCAGTGCAAACTGTTCAAAGAGCTTTAAACGACTCCAGACGATGAATAAGGGTCTAATCAAGCGAAACGATCGCTCATATAAAAAAATAAATAACAAAGTTTAAGTTTTATAAGCTCAAATGCTCGCCTTGCTCTGTTCTGTGATGCGTGTTTATGAATCCCCTATTCGAACTCATTCATCAAAATGAACGAATCTTTTCCCGAGTCAATTCGTTCATTGAATGAACCAAATGACAAAAAAATTTGTTCATTTTGATCATTTTGACCATTTGATTCCCATTGAAGTCCACTATATGGAGAAAAATGCTGGAATGTTTTCATCAAAAACCTTCATTTCTTTTCGACTGAAGAAAGAAAGACATGGACATCTGGATAACATGGGGGTGAGTAAATTATCAGCAAAAGTTTTATTAAAAGTGAACTACTCCTTTAACTCTCCTTAAAACTGATCACAGGACTGCAGATCTATGAACAACACGGACACCAATCGAGAAACAGATCTCAATAAAAGTATCCAGTGTGAGGCAAATTCCCACAACCAGATTGAAAAGTTTCACCATTAAAGTGGGGGTTTCTGGGATGCCTTATTCAAATTTTAGGTACTTTGTTGATGTTTCAAATAATTTGCAAGAATGCCGTCAGAACGAAATTCAAAAGGGCAAATGAAAGTGTTACAACACAAGAGAGTAAATTCCCCTGAAATATTCTTCAATCTAAACTGGAAAATCTGGTTGACACCACAAGAAACGGCACTTTTATAAAACCAAACACCTGCCCTCGTGAGAGCTCAGAGCTAAACACCTCACACTGATGCAATTATTTCCTCATGATTAGAGCTGATGATTAGCCAGCCTAGTGATCGCTTGGTGATTCCAGCCCTATTGTACAGTGTCATAAACTCGGCAGCTGGCACAAACAGATCCGGCTATTTGTTCAACGGGTACCTAAGCGGATCTAGAAAGGAAAAAAGTAAGAACTGATCCTCCATCGCCGGATTAAAGCGCGTCAGACTCAGGACATTAACAGACGTGATGGAAAATCACCGGCTCTCGATCTCACACGGAAGATGAGGGGGCAGTTCACCACTATTGGGGAAGTTCAACTTCTGCATTTGGTCATAGCTTTTTGACAGATTACAATGCAACACCACAAGTCTAAAAAAAAACACCAGCCCTGTCCACTGCTGTAACGGAAGTGATGACACAGTGAGGTGTTGTGTAGACAAACCTTTGTTTATCTGCATAAGGCCCACTTTATTACATACATTCACACTGTGCGTTTTTGGGATTGACAACTCCATCTACTTAAAGGTGTGAGTCTCGAAATGTCCCGTTCAAACAGCAGCTTACAGTAGGGTCTCGAATACTGTCTGAAAGTGCAATGGGAGTCAAGCCCGTATTCTCTTAACACTAACAATATGACAATGACCAAAGTATATGGCGACGTCCATTAAACTGAAAAGTTTAAACACAACAAGAATCCAATCCTACGGTGGCCTAGTAGTGCACAACACACAACACTTAAAAAGCAAACACAAGTTCACAACAAAACGAAATTAAGCCACAGTACAACTAAATGAATCCAGAACACAACGAAATAAAGCCGCAACACAACAAAAATGCTACCGACCACTAGAGGGCTCTCGGAGCGTGTTAAAGTTAGTTTTCCTTGCCGTCTAAAAATAAATATCAACACCACGATTAGTTTTAACAGTATGTACCATTGTACATCGACATTATTAATTCAAAATCAACTACGTGCATTATAGCTTTGACGTGCTTCCACATCGCATGATCCCTAAAGGGAACGTCTGCCAAATCCTCCAAGTTGTTAAAACGTTTAATTTGATTTAGTTAAAATCACTTTTAACATTCAAAAACAGACATGTTCAAAATCCAAAGCTTGATTGTATTGGTAGCGGACTGATATTATTTCCAATTCCCTTCATTTATTTATAGTAAACAATTATTTTTAGGAAATTTCTGTAGTATAATAAATGTTGTTGTTTTTTTTGTTGCTTTTATCATGTTTCAAAGGTTGTAGTTCCTATTAACCAGACTGACTTCCAACAGGTAAAATTGTGGTAATAGCTCCCTGCATGCACAGTACACAATTAGATTTTTTTTTTTTTATTAAAACATTAGGATTACTGCAATTCCCAGTGTCCCAAAGCTGGTAGGTTCTCAGTAACCAGCCTGACTTATTACACGTGAAACTTTGCCAATACCTTCCTGTAATTCTGCAATTCAACAAATGTTTTTTTTTCTTTTTCAAATTATATTATAATAAACTATACGTTTTAACCACTTGGTGGAATTGCCAGACGTTCCTTAATGGCTCTTTCAGACTGCACGATTTTCAAAGTAGTCAGGTCGCTGCTCTTTTCACACTGCATGACTATCTTGGCCAGCATTCAGTCGCTGCTGTGTTCACACTGGACGATGGATCGGCGACAGGTTTCACACTGCATGACTTTAGAAAAATCGCCGACAGACTCTGTCTAGCACGCTGCACGCAAACTACATTTCACAACAAACACGCGTACGTGAGATATGAAAAGGAAACAACGCGCGACACCACACGTGCAAGACCGGAGTTCTCACGTGAGACTTTTTTTTTCGACCCGGTTGTGGTACAGCTGGTGAAACAGACACGAGTGCTCCTGCCAAATTTCTACTAATTTTTCTTCCATTTATTGTGTCCAAATAGACCGAGAAGAAGCTTTTTTTGTTGAAACAATGCCATATCATGTTGATATGTGATCTATAACTCCTCCCCGAACTCCCTGCTGCTCTGTATCTTGCTCTCTCACTGGCTGCCGGTGATCGCCGATGTAGTTTTCAGTCAAAACACTTTTCACACAGCAGGATTTTGAATCGCCGACAGGTCCAGATATTTAGCATGCCAAATATCTCACGGGCGTCGGCGACTCGTCGGTGATTCTCTCAGTTCGCGTCTTTGCTCATTCACACTGCGTGATTGTCACTCGCGTGAACGAGCGCCGATTTGCCTGTGATTTCGGGCATTTGTCTGCGATTTCTCAAAACCTGTCGGCGAGCCAAAATCGTGGCTAAAATCATGCAGTCTGAACTCGGCATTAGGGGTCATGCGCTGTGGTAGCACGACAAATCATTCTCGCGTATAAATACGCAGCTATAATTCATGTAGGTGATTTTGAAGTATATTTTATGTCGATATACAATGGTTACATACTGTTAACCCTTGTATGGTGTTCGGGTCTGTTGGACCCGTTTTCATTTTTTATCAAAAGAAAAATGATACGATTAATTATTTTTTTAAACTCAGACTCATTGGCCTTGGCTCATTTTATGTGAAGAATATATATCAGAACACATTTTCAATGAAAACACACTGTACACCCCACTACACATTTACATTACACACAGGATGTTCGGGTCCACTGGACCCGAGGCTAATAAAAGTGTGGAAACTATAGGTCCTGTGTACCTTTACTCGGTCCTCCTCATGTCATTGTGTGCGTGTGAGTGTGAATTTTGTGTTTCTGCACCTGACGTTCCCACAAAAGGTCACAACATTGCTGCAAAATTCAAGCACGGCCACCGCCTGCTCTACCAGTCCCGCACATTTTACCCTCTGCCATTAATTCTTAGATGTGATCTAACAAAGGTAAAGAGAAAATCTTAACCATAAATGCTGTTTGTATTGCATGTAATTGGGATGAAGGAAACATCTGTTGAGTAACATGAAATTGTTTGATTGTGTTGAATTAAAAACCCCAAAAATGCAGCGGGTCCACCAGACCCACGAACACTGGCTGAATAACAAAAATAATTAAAGCTGCAAGCAGCATTTAGCGGGGTTCAAGCAGTTTAGGCCTTTAAGGCCTTTAAGCACAAAAGCATCAAAAGACATTAAGGTTTAAGTTTCAATAATGGCAATTTACCATAGGGAATGCATTGTTTTTAACATTTTTAACAGTGATAGCGCCACCTATGGTCCGATCTCCATGAAACTTTGCATGCTTGTTAATGATGTCATTACACATATGCTCATCAAATTTTGTGAAGTTCTGAGTTTTCCTTTAGGATTTATAGGCTTTTGGGTGCATTTTTTTCACGCCTCCTTTTGTAAATGACCCTTTGTAAATTTCTGTTGTGTTGTGAATTTGTTTGCTTTTTAAATTTCGTTGTGTTATGCACTACTGGGCCACCGTACAATCCAGCCTCAAGTTCATCCGTCAGATCTTCATTGACCGACCATAGCTTTTAAATCTGTGTGGAGAGCGGAGAGTTTGAGTCACGCGTCACAAAACAGATCCGCTCTGCTGGAGAACAGAGGCCGCGTTTCCATTACCCTTCAAATTGCGCAAATTGAAATTGCGAATTGAAAATGAAAACACGTAAATTTTGCAAAAACTCCCATATGATCGGAAAAAAGTTTGTGCGCTCACATGAGATGTTTTTCAGGCAATTCGAAAAGGGAATATTTAACAAAATTTCAATGGAAACAGTTTTTGCAACTACAGGTCATCTGGTGTACATAACAGTCAATCATTCGTTAAAGAAGACGCGGTGTGTTTGGACAGAAGACGAGACATTGTTCTTCTTTAAACTCATAAAAGACTGAAGTATTACAGGAATACTGGACTATAAACCACAAAAAAATGCCACAATTTATCAAGAGCTTGAAGCAGGAGGGGGGAGAAACTCCTCATATGATCCACTCTCAGTATAATGGTCTTTCCTTGCCATTAATGCTGGATAACACACACACACACACGTCTCTTTCATTAACAATAATGGCTAGTGCGGTGGCTGAGATATACGTAAACCTGCCAATATCCGTCGCCATGATTGGAATGAGGTAAAAATTATGTTTCAGTCGCATAACATCGGTTAATAGAAACACCTTCATTTCACAATGTTTTTTTTTATCGCCATTTAGAAAATATCGCTAAAGTTTTGCGCAAATTTGTAAGGAACCAGATACCAAACAAGTTTGAGAGACTAAACTAAAGCCATTTGGTCTGAAGTGGTGTCGGAAAAGTCAGTTCTGTCAGGTCTAATATTGTCAAATACGTTTTTTACAGTTTGGATTGGTGGTATGGTTCTGTTCTGGGCAAGAACTCACTGTGTATCCATGCAGCCTAGCATGGATAAGAGCAGCAACAACTCCCCTTATGGCGCGTTCACACCGGATGCAAATAGCGCGTCAGACGCAAATGATTTCAATGTTAAGTCAATGCAAAGACGCGTTATGCGCGTAAAAAAATTCTTGCAGCGCCGTAGACGTGAATACGCCTCATTCGCATGTCAAGTTTGCATGAATTGAGCGTCTGGCGTGTAATGCGCGAATGATTTAGTTAGTGCTATTTGTGCATTCACGCGTTTGACGCGAATTCGCGTCTGCCGTCCGAGTTGAAAAATCTGAACTTTGGCATCAATTTGAGGAGCGTTAACCAATCAGGAGCCTGCTGCTTGCTCACGTGGTGAAGGATCTGGATGCTTCAATAAATTATTTTGTAATATGACTATGCCTGGTGTGGCTCTAATGCACAACAAAGCAAATATTTCATCACTTAAAACTGTATTTCAATATACGACACATGTTCATTTTGTATTGAATGTTATTTATTCCATATCAAGATTATATGAAATATTATTATGATGTAAAGACAACTAACATACAAGTGCATAAGTTCGTGTCTGGACGTGATAGAAAAAAAAAAAAAAAAAAAAAAAAAATCACAGGACAGGTTAATAACTTTTGGAGGCTGCCTCTATTAATCATCAAAACAAAAGACAGATTAGATGGATGAGGGCGAGGGTGATCCTCACTCTGATGCAAGACAACAGGTCATCAAACTGGGAGCGGGACAGGCGAGTAAATGGTGAAACTCGCCAAACGGTTCGCCTCTGAAGGGTCCGGTGGACACAAATACGGCGACGATGATCCCCACACCGCTGTTCTGCTCTCAACAGCAACAGAGCGGTTACTCTCTCGATGAATGCTTGGTTGACATAAAAAAAAAATGGCCGCCAACGGATTTCGCTTCTGATGCATGTCGAATTCGCGTGTCAAGAGTGAAACTGATGCGCGTAAAAACAAAAGTTTGAAGCGAAATTTACACGCACGAATTAACACAAAGTGGTCAAACTAGACGCGGTAGACGCGAATTTGACGCGCTATTCGCCTCCAATGTGCACACACAGTTAGGGTAAAAAGAACAGAACCAATATGAATGTATAGCAGATATCATTAATTATTATGCCACACTAACTGGACGAGAGGAGGAGCTGGGGATGGATGAGGGTAATTAGCTCCCCAGAACGCGATAGCTGCGGATAACACTGAAGGAGCTTATGCACCGTGGTAGGCGTATGTGTTCTGGGCAAGAACTCCTTGCTCTTATCCACGCTAGGCTGAAGCAATAACCCCCCAAAACAAAACCATATGCCAGTATCCCCCAACACAAACTGACAGCGAAATTCTGGACATCTTTCACGCACTACCCCCAACACGACTGAGGCTGATAGAATGGTTAATACATACTATAATGGTTAATACGCACTATAGATCCAATCTAATGGGGGAAGAATCACCCCAAGCTGGAGCAAGCAAGGACACATTGCAACAAGCGTGTTGCTGTAGCCAATTTAAAAGTCTATTGGGGGAAGCTTACACCCCCAAGCGGCAGCAACAGATGATACAACAAGCATGTCATATAACCATAGGACTAGTATTAAAACTAGTGTAGTGCGGTCAGGGAAGCATACACCCTGCATCTCTGAGTCATATGCAGTGCGCAGCTAAGCTATGAAGTACAGTGTGCTTCCTCATTCATGAACATGATTTATGCTCTCGTCAGGCTGAATTGCATTGTTGTGGAGGTGAAGATGACGACTCCCATGATTACACACTCATTCATCAATGAGTTACATCACCATCAAGCTACAATGTTGTTAGTGTTGAATTACAGACCTCTGCGCTGAATATTGTGTTTACCAATAATCTAGATAAGCTTAAGACACACAGCATTTGCAATAATCGGAATGAAAAAAGGCTCTTTTTTATGAAACCAGATTAGTCTAAAACAATGCTTTGATTACCACTTAATACAGTTTGTGCTGTATCAATACAAGTAATGAGCATATATTCATTTGCATAGCATCCTGCAGAGTTTGTGCTCCAGACTGATTCCTCATACCACACAGTAGGCCATATTTCTATCGCCAACATTAAATGATAGCGAAACTATTGGGATTAAAATTTATGTAGGATAAAGGATATAGACTCTGATGTTGTAGAGTTAAAATAAGTACCAGATCTTTGATTGAAACTTATGTTACGCTTCAAATAAAGCTTTTATATACGTCACATTATGTACGTACCTGTACTACAGGTACATCACTGAATTATTCATTCAAGAGCTTCGTTCAAAACTCTACAAAACAAGCGACCACTATTCAGTAATTCAGTCATTTCAAACGATTTTTTACATAATGAATTCATTTAAATTAATAAATATTTTCAATACTCATTTATACAATTCTAGACATTTATAAATAGACAAAAATTTATACATTTTTGACATTAAAATAGAACATTTTGTCAGAACCTCAAGTTAATCACATACTGGTTTGTTTGGTTGTCTAGTGTTTCGTTCTCAGAATGGTGGACAACTGTGATCTCGATTCTTAGTAAAAAAAAAAAAAAAATTATCCATTATCCAGACTCATAAACTAAAAGAATATAGAGAAATATATAAAAAGCAGGTTTTTGCACATTACTATTGTCAATAAAAGTTTTATCTGCATCTCAGTTCAAACTCAGTGCTTTACTGACAAATTTCCAATAAAGAAACATGCAATATTATTTGTAACTGCACTTGTTAATGCAAAACATTAATAATTTTATGATTATACATATTCACACACACACACACACACAAGTCCATATTGCATTAAATATGCAGCCCTATGTCTGATTTATTCATCCAAAATGTGCTAAATATTATGTTTATAATTACACAATGAACTGACGTCCATGTTTTTGTTGAAATCATAGGGCCCTATATACCAGAGAACAGGTGAAAAATCCCACAGACACACATGAAGGAGGAACCCGAGTCACATCTACAGCAGAGACGCTAGGAGGAAGAACTCTTAATCGGGTCAGCACACAGCAACCCTTTCAATCGCCCCAAACTTCACCCCACCTCTGCTCACTCAAGTACTTATGTTCACAAACAAACACATTTATTCAGAGTTACACAAAGAGTCTTTCATGCATTCACATGTTTCCCCAATGCCTCTGTTGATGAAGCGGAGAAGAGGAACTGTGTAACTTTAAATCACTTTCATTATCCTGAGCATGTTTTCAGCAGGAGCTGCAAAGTGGCGTCCACACACCTGTGCTCAAGTAACACCAAGAGCTTCCCAGTTATTGACTCAAGAAAGCAAACCCCAGTGTGCACTGAAATGTGTGCAGCTGTCAGGATTCCTCCCGTCGGCATGGCTGACCAAACAGCGGCCTTAATGGATTATTGGGAAAGAAGCAATTTATAAAGAAAACGTCTAAAAAACAAGAGGAGGACTCAGCCAGCAAAGACAAAAACAGCCGTGTTCCAGCACTAAGAGCTGAGTATCTGTCCTGTAAGCACCTTATTTCTTACGGGTTACCAAAGGGATTTTTTAGTGACCTAACCGTTCCCATGCAGCCGTGACCTAACCGTTCCCATGCAGCCGTGACCTAACCGTTCCCATGCAGCCGTGACCTAACCTTTCCCATGCAACCGTGACCTAACCGTTCCCATGCAGCCGTGACCTAACCGTTCCCATGCAGCCGTGACCTAACCGTTCCCATGCAGCCGTGACCTAACCTTTCCCATGCAACCGTGACCTAACCGTTCCCATGCAGCCGTGACCTAACCGTTCCCATGCAGCCGTGACCTAACCTTTCCCATGCAACCGTGACCTAACCGTTCCCATGCAACCGTGACCTAACCGTTCCCATGCAGCCGTGACCTAACCGTTCCCATGCAGCCGTGACCTAACCTTTCCCATGCAACCGTGACCTAACCGTTCCCATGCAGCCGTGACCTAACCGTTCCCATGCAGCCGTGACCTAACCGTTCCCATGCAGCCGTGACCTAACCTTTCCCATGCAACCGTGACCTAACCGTTCCCATGCAACCGTGACCTAACCGTTCCCATGCAGCCGTGACCCAACCATTCCCATGCAGCCGTGACCTAACCGTTCCCATGCAGCCGTGACCTAACCGTTGCCATGCAGCCATGACCTAACCGTTCCCATGCAGCCGTGACCTAACCGTTCCCATGCAGCCGTGACCTAACCGTTCCCATGCAGCCGTAACCTAACCGTTCCCATGCAGCCGTAACCTAACCGTTCCCATGCAGCCGTGACCTAACCGTTGCCATGCAGCCGTGACCTAACCGTTCCCATGCAGCCGTGACCTAACCGTTCCCATGCAGCCGTGACCTAACCGTTCCCATGCAGCCGTGACCTAACCTTTCCCATGCAACCGTGACCTAACCGTTCCCATGCAGCCGTGACCTAACCGTTCCCATGCAGCCGTGACCCAACCATTCCCATGCAGCCGTGACCTAACCGTTCCCATGCAGCCGTGACCTAACCGTTGCCATGCAGCCGTGACCTAACCGTTCCCATGCAGCCGTGACCTAACCTTTCCCATGCAACCGTGACCTAACCGTTCCCATGCAGCCGTGACCTAACCGTTCCCATGCAGCCGTGACCTAACCGTTCCCATGCAGCCGTGACCTAACCTTTCCCATGCAACCGTGACCTAACCGTTCCCATGCAACCGTGACCTAACCGTTCCCATGCAGCCGTGACCCAACCATTCCCATGCAGCCGTGACCTAACCGTTCCCATGCAGCCGTGACCTAACCGTTGCCATGCAGCCATGACCTAACCGTTCCCATGCAGCCGTGACCTAACCGTTCCCATGCAGCCGTGACCTAACCGTTCCCATGCAGCCGTAACCTAACCGTTCCCATGCAGCCGTAACCTAACCGTTCCCATGCAGCCGTGACCTAACCGTTGCCATGCAGCCGTGACCTAACCGTTCCCATGCAGCCGTGACCTAACCGTTCCCATGCAGCCGTGACCTAACCGTTCCCATGCAGCCGTGACCTAACCTTTCCCATGCAACCGTGACCTAACCGTTCCCATGCAGCCGTGACCTAACCGTTCCCATGCAGCCGTGACCCAACCATTCCCATGCAGCCGTGACCTAACCGTTCCCATGCAGCCGTGACCTAACCGTTGCCATGCAGCCATGACCTAACCGTTCCCATGCAGCCGTGACCTAACCGTTCCCATGCAGCCGTGACCTAACCGTTCCCATGCAGCCGTAACCTAACCGTTCCCATGCAGCCGTAACCTAACCGTTCCCATGCAGCCGTGACCTAACCGTTCCCATGCAGCCGTGACCTAACCGTTCCCATGCAGCCGTGACCTAACCGTTCCCATGCAGCCGTGACCTAACCGTTCCCATGCAGCCGTGACCTAACCGTTCCCATGCAGCCGTGACCTAACCGTTGCCATGCAGCCGTGACCTAATCGTTCCCATGCAGCCGTAACCTAACCGTTCCCATGCAGCCGTGACCTAACCATTCCCATGCAGCCGTGACCTAACCGTTGCCATGCAGCCGTGACCTAACCATTCCCATGCAGCCGTGACCTAACCGTTCCCATGCAGCCGTGACCTAACCATTCCCATGCAGCCATGACCTAACCATTCCCATGCAGCCGTGACCTAACCGTTGCCATGCAGCCGTGACCTAACCATTCCCATGCAGCCGTGACCTAACCGTTCCCATGCAGCCGTGACCTAACCGTTCCCATGCAGCCATGACCTAACCATTCCCATGCAGCCGTGACCTAACCGTTCCCATGCAGCCGTGACCTAACCATTCCCATGCAGCCGTGACCTAACCGTTGCCATGCAGCCGTGACCTAACCATTCCCATGCAGCCGTGACCTAACCATTCCCATGCAGCCATGACCTAACCGTTCCCATGCAGCCGTGACCTAACCTTTCCCATGCAGCCGTGACCTAACCATTCCCATGCAGCCGTGACCTAACCGTTCCCATGCAGCCGTGACCTAACCGTTCCCATGCAGCCGTGACCTAACCGTTCCCATGCAGCCGTGACCTAACCGTTCCCATGCAGCCGTGACCTAACCGTTCCCATGCAGCCGTGACCTAACCGTTGCCATGCAGCCATGACCTAACCGTTCCCATGCAGCCGTGACCTAATCGTTCCCATGCAGCCGTGACCTAACCGTTGCCATGCAGCCATGACCTAACCGTTCCCATGCAGCCGTGACCTAATCGTTCCCATGCAGCCGTAACCTAACCGTTCCCATGCAGCCGTGACCTAACCATTCCCATGCAGCCGTGACCTAACCGTTCCCATGCAGCCGTGACCTAACCGTTCCCATGCAGCCGTGACCTAACCGTTCCCATGCAGCCGTGACCTAACCGTTCCCATGCAGCCGTAACCTAACCGTTCCCATGCAGCCGTGACCTAACCGTTCCCATGCAGCCGTAACCTAACCGTTCCCATGCAGCCGTGACCTAACCGTTCCCATGCAGCCGTGACCTAACCGTTCCCATACAGCCATGACATGACCTAATATTTGTGTTTAGTAGTCTATTCAGAATCGTGGGAGAATCGAGATCTGTATTTTAAAAATAAAACATTCCCAAACTGTCCCCAAAACAGTTGCAAACTCCCCAGAAGTGAAGGGCTAGGCTAGCTCCAAGAGCTGATACAAACACCTCCGAACTCTTTCCATTTGAAAAACAACTATTCTTAAAGTGAGATTTGCATGTTTTCTGAACAGACAGGATAGGCTGCACCAGTTAGCGTGACGCACAGATGTTGAGCAGTGAGCTTTGATTGGCTCTTACCTGAAACACAGCGTGTGCCAGTCAGTGTTGAGGGCCTGTAGATACTGATCATCATAGATGTGCCGACTGCATCCCGCACACTCCGGCAACCTCCCTCCGGCTGAACAACACAAACACAAACACATTCACTAACATCGTCCATAATGCCATAATGAAAAACAACCACAAGATGTTTGAAGAGAATATATCATTCTTTGTGAACACAGAAAGTGTTCATGATCCGGGCCGATGGGAGCGACTGCGTTCGTTAAACGATGCTGATTATATGGAAATGGTCAGATATCAAAGGATTGATTAGTTTGAACATCCGTCTCTCACTAATAAAAACGTGACTTGTTTATCTCTTCCACTAAGGGAAGTCAAAGGACGGTTTCCTCGCTCTGTTTATTATCACGGCTCAGGTGCTCCTGCCACTAACATCTACAGGCAAAGGTTTACTCATAGGAGAAGTCAAAGAAATCTGCATTTTAGGGCTATGTTAAGGACCTATATTATGCTTAATGTGTGTGTTTCTTTAGTGTGTAATGTTGCAGTTTAATAATGAAAAAGCGTCCTTCTCTACATCAATGCCAGTGTTTCTGAACTCCATTGTAGTCTTGAGCTTCTTCCGGCGAACACGCCACAATATTCCTCATTATAATAATCCATAAGCAAAAATAAAGGGGCGGGGCCTGGTGAGTTAGTTAGTGTTGTGTTGAAACTGGTGGTTATGGTAAGGGGCGGGACATTTCCCAAACACACTGACCAATCACAACACACCAGCAGACCAATCAAAGCGCAGTGTGATTTACAGAAGGAGGGGCTTCATCGAGACAGGAACTAAACAGAGCGTTACTGACAGACTGGGAAGAGAGGGGCTGCAACAATGAAGAATATGGAGAAATAATAATGCGTTTTTGAACATTCAAGCGTGAAACCTGTCCTAGTCGAGCTTAAAAACAACATCAAGACTTTGTAAAAAGTTATAAATTAATTTATAAATAAATCAGCTATATATTTATATTTAATATATATTTATTATATATAGCTGTATAAAATATATTTAAAGCTTATTTTCAAACAAACTCATTGTCTTCGACAACTCTACTTTTACATATAGCTAAAAAATATGCATTTATATCTTAACAAAGTAGTGATGTGTCAGTACAAAAAAATGACAGAAAATAGTGATTCAGGGCCAGAATTTCGGCGTGCGATTGCGCACTAGGACTGGGGATCGTTTGAATATTAACGATTCCTATTCTGATTCCTAATTTCGATTCCAATAAGGTAAAAAAATAAAAAAAACTAAGATATTCACACTTAGTCTTATTGCAAAACATTTAATTGTAGCTGAATAATAACACATGCGCGAGGAACGTTTGCCTGTGGTTTATAAATACCATAAAACAACTAGCCTAACTAATACACATTTCAAGAATTATTAAAGACAAGTAAACACTCAGGATTAAACAAATAGATGTACAACACAAAGATACGATTAAATACACAGTGCTTTAAGATTTTCAGGTAATCATGTGCAGAACCTGTAATCAGCACTTTATAATTAAAATATACATTACAAATATAGTTACAAAAGTTATTCAGTCAAGAGCGAGTGAATCTTCTCTTTGTCTTTAGTAGAGCCCGACCGATAAAGGATTTTGAAGGCCGATACCGATACAAATATTTGTTTGTTTTAAAATCCGATTTTACTATATATCGGCCGATATTTTTTTTTTTTTCAGAAACGCTCAACAAAACATTAACAGATTTCCCTAACATTAGTTATTTGTAGTTATTTATGAGTTTTAACTAAAATAATATGATAATGCATTTTAAAAAGAATCTTGTTACTTTTATTGTCACAACAGAACAGACTGATGATAGTGGCATTAGCTAGCTTTGTGGTTAGCTAGTCTATGATGAGCCATAATTTAGCAATGGATAACGTCATACTGCAAATTGTAAAACATTTTCAATATAACAGGCCAAGGAGAGATGATACGTCTCATTGCTATAACTGTCACGCGCTATTAAAGAAATACTTCAGTCACATTGTCAAAAGTTAAAAGGACAGTCAGTCAACTAAACTGTAACAACGTAACGTAACTATTACTAGCTAATTCCGCTTCACTCTCGGCTTATTTAACAGCAGCAAAACTGGACATGATAATCACAAATTTTGTCATGCTTATTTGAGTTAAGAGAACTTTAATTGTTATTCGAACAATGTCTCGTGCCCAACTCAACAAGTGTTGCCAACAGGGACGGTGTAGAGTGCCCTCTGGTGGACAAACTATACAACTCCAACACTCATGACATGGTTGAGGCGTGTTTCGTCCGTTTTTATTTTATTTTTGAAATATTCATTTATCGGCCATTATAACTGCCGATACCGATATTTTGGAAAATGCCAAATATCGGCCGATAATATCGGCCTGCCGATATATCGGTCTGGCTCTAGTCTTTAGTTGTTTGATTAGTGTTATTAAAGAGACATCTGCTGCTGTCACTTTAAGAGTTGCCCAATATAGTTAATTATGGAAACAGCATGCAAGTCTAGCGCCTGAATGGTTTAAAGTGATATTGAAGTGCTCACAAAGGAACTGATAAGAGGAATCAAAATTACAATTTTAAATCTCATCTTCATTGTTATTATTACGGTACACATTATAAATACATCCTGCAGCTGAGTGATGATCGGCAGCCCAGTGTGTGACAGACTGTGAAAACATTTAAAACACATGACCTCTCAGACTGACCAATCAATCGTTCATAAATTATTCATACTAAATACATCAACATAAAAACTCATTGTGTTTCCATTTTTACAAACGCAGGTGTCCGCAGACCAACCTCACTGACTAACGCGTACACTTTATTTTATTAGGGTAAGGTATTAGTGAGTATGCATAATATTAAGTTATTACTTTAGTAAGTACATGTACGATGTGTAACAGGAACACTATAAAATAAAATGTTATGGGAATTGCTCTATAATTTTGTTACTGGATGATCACATTTCCACAGCAACAGGATATGAAGTGGTGAATATCATGTGACCATTTCAGTGTAGTTCATTCACAGGGAACGTGATCAGATGTGAGAAAGCCTGTGAGGATTCCCTGACCAACTCTCGATTCTCCAGCACCTCTAATATTGAATATTGAAATATTAATATGATAGTTCAGCACAAGAAAGAGCTGGCGTTCAGGTCAGCTGATGTTACGGAGCTCTCTTTTTGTCAGTCTTTTTATCTTTGCTTACCGTTTTCCGGTTACCGGTGTTTGTATGTGTTGAGTGTGACAGACAGTGAGTTGACGACTTCCTTCATCAGTGACGGGCGTGAGGCGCCTGACAGACCAAACCTCATTCACTCCATCACACACACACTCACATGAGGACCAGATGCAGATGAATCATTTACCAGAATAACATTTATGCAAAATGTAGCTAAAAATACTGTTAATGTACTTCCATGAGACTTCGTAACAATGTAGTTTTAGATGTCCGCTTCGGAATAGCATGAAAATGAGTTTTGATTCTGAAGCAAATATTAAAGTACTGTAGTATTATCATGATCATGATGTGTTTACACAACTTTTTCATTAACTCTCACCTCATTTTACAAATAATAATCATTTTACAGAAATCACCAGATAGTTTTAAATGGGATTTCACTGACATCATTTTAGGTAGAAAAACAACATTTGAATAGTTATAGTTTTTAGTGTCCCTTCATTTAAGCACTCGACGGAGAGACGAATGATGTTTGTTCTACCTGTAAGTTAAATCTCAATACGTCACTGCAGGATTTATGTGCTAAAACCCAAAACATGATATTAATATCAAACATGATAATGGTATGTTTGTGTACCAATATCCACAAACCCATGTCTTGGCTCTTTATATTAAACAACTTCTGTAAGTAAGTGAAAAAGAAATGAACACGAGAGTGAGTGTGTGTGTTGCAGCTGCAGCAGAACAGTGCGGGAAAACCCTCACAGGAACGCAAGTGTGTGAGTGTTTTCTCGACGGTTTGTTCTAACACACACGTTGACGCGGACAGTTAGTGTCGGACTGAGTGGAATAGAGAGGCTGTTTGTTGTGCGCGTGCAGGCGAGGCAGCATCAGCACCCGCGCGAGCTCTGCTGAAGATGATGAAGAAGAAGATGCGCACTCTGTATTATCATGACACTAACCTTCGTCCTCTCCCATGCGTTCGTCCTTCCAGGTGCAACAGAGCAGCATCAACCTCATTCAAGCCTCGGACCGCAACAAAAACTCCCTCTGCGATCAGACTCACTGGAGAAATGTGGCCAGCTGCTGCCACTAACTAACACACACTACGGGAAAGGCGCGCGCCTCATGAATATTACAGACGCACGCGTATTAGCTGGAAGCTGTGCGTGAGTCCGCTGGCGCGTTGCGGGATGTTGACGACGAGCATGGGCGCTTCCCGAGTAACTTCACACACACATACAGAATACAGCCTTCGCCATAGTAGGATTCCGGTAGAACGGGCCAACTGAACACTATCCCTGGAAAATAATAGGAGTTGCCTGCGCATGCGCGGTCACAATCGCCCTGGAATGAGGTCATATCAAACTCTGATAAAATAACTTAAAATCATTTCAAGGATAATAATGACCATGGCTATTTTGTTTTATTATTACATGAAGCCTATAGGCTATATTAAAAATTAATCTTTTGTTTAGGTAACACTTTTTTTTTTAAAGTTTCTCTGTACATTGCATGCATAATCGTAAATTATTTTTAAAAAAGCAACTGACCCTAACACTAATTTTATATAGTAAGTACATGTTGTCAATTAAAATTACCCAGTACTTATTTGTATAATTACACTGTAATAAAGGCACTTTTAAATAAAGTGTAACCAATTTTTTATTTTATAATGTTATAACAAGACATCATTGGTTCATTCATACACTTCATGGAAAGAACACAGCAACTGTTTGTCTTTTTCATTTAATGTAATGTCATTCAACTATCTTAAAAAATTAAACTGTCTTAAAAAATGAGTGAGACAATCTTTTATAACTTAAAGTCCCCCCGTGGTCAATAACCGTATCATTTAACTCATCTCTGATCACCAAAATGACATATTTAAACTTTTTTCCTTCTTCATGCCTTAAAATATCTTGAATGTAACTCGACACCCTTGCCTTATTTAGTGTACGCGGTTCTATGAATATGCAAATGAGCCCCGCCTCCACTCACTCACTCAGCTCAGAGATCCACTGGTCGACGATCACACGTTGATCTGATTGGTTAAGGTAGTGTGTGACGTCAGAAACACCAGCGATTTCAAACCATATTTTGAGACTGTCTACCAGTAAAGGACTCTGCCATACCTTGGCATTCATATTTCTAAAAAATAAACATATAGTACGTGAACAATTGAATTTCATGCCCAAAATTAAAAAGACTAAAAATATTTTGAATAACTGGTTACAAAGGGATCTGACTTTGTTTGGGAGAGTTTTGCTTTCCAAAGCTGAGGGTCTTTCCAGATTTGTTTACCCAGCTCTCTCCCTTAGTGATAAAACTTCTAAAGTAATTAATAAAACCTTTCTCGATTTTATTTGGAAAAATAAACCTTGCAAGTTAAAAAAGGACATTATTTCCGGCAAAAAAATTGATGGTGGCTTAGAGATGTTAGATTTTTTTTTTTTATATTAACAATACCTTTAAACTTAATTGGTTAAGAAACTGTCAGAGGAATGAAAATTCACTATATGGTTCTTTATTCCTCAGTCCATCTTCAAAGAGCTTGGAGGCTTACCTTTTCTATTGAGATGTAACTATATCCCTGGGAAATTACCAATTTAACTATCCACATTTCACCAGCAAGTGTTATTGGCTTGGAAAATTGGTTTCCATCACAATTTTTCGCCTCACAAAATGCTCCTCTGGAACAATTGTCTTATTACCTCTAGGAAAAAAATCTTTATTTTTACACAAATGGTTTGAAAGAAATATATACTTTGTCATGGATTTGTTTGATGAAAATGGAAATGTTTTGTCTTATGAAGCATTTATGTTTACCTACGTACAATTTCCCCATTCCAGCGAAAGAGTTTCAGCTAGTTGTAAAAACAATTCCAGATGGGTTAAAACATTTAATGAAAAGTCACCTTACTTATGGAAGTAACGAAAGGAAACTTCCCGAGTCAATAATTGATGGTATCAAACTATTCTCTCATTCCTGTAATAATAAAAACATAAGATTCATTTTTCAATCCAAATTTTTTTGAATGCACTAATTGTTGATATTCATTGGAAAGAAGCATGGTTAAATCCATATAAATTTTGTATGCTGAATAAAGTTAAAGAGGTACATTTCAAAATACTTCATAAAATCTACCCATGTAAAGCTTTGTTATCCAAATTCATGGACATTGACAACAAATGTTCTTTTTGTAATGTGTACGAAGAAGACTTGGCTCATTTGTTTTATGAATGTGAATTATCTCAAAAATCTTGGTCTGATGTTAGTCATTTTCTTTTTGCCCCAAGAAAAATTAATTATAAATTATCTCTAAAAGATGTTATTTGTTCTTATACACACAGAAGCAAGTTGTGTGAATATGTGGTGAATTTCTTCATTTTGCATGGCAAATATTACAGTATATCCATAAACAAAAATTTGCAAAATGCATTCCAAAATGTAATCTATTTTTATTAGAGATTGAATCGCTGAGGAAGTCACTTAAATTAGTTAAAAATAAAAAGAATGAAATGTTGTTAAACTTTATGGAGGAATTCTTCGTATAGTAATTAATGCCCCTACTTAGTTTACCAAGTGTCTAGGAAAAGAAAGAAATATTGAGCTTTTTTATTTAATTTTTTATTTATTTATATTATATATTTATTTATTCAGTTACTATTTGTTTTGTTTTTTTGTTTGTTGTTGTTTTTTCTTCCTCTTCTTTGTTTTTATTATCCCTGGTTACTGTCACCGTTTGCCACTATATTTTTAAAACAATAATATCTTAGTAAATACCTTAAATAATATTGACAAACTATATATCATTTGAAAGCTTACAATCTCTAGTTTCCATATTTGGTGACTGATTTTCAAAATATATTACAGAGGAGCCATAATTTATCAATATAAAACAAGAATATTTTCATACTCATAAAGTGTGTTCAGACCTTTATTTTAAAATAGCAGTAAACATGAAAAATCATGAAAAAAAGGTAGATACCTCAGTTTGTTTTTTTATGCCAAAAGTTCAAAAGATAGAATCCATTCAATTATTTTGGGAAAAAAGGTCTGAAAAGTTTGAAGTATCAAGAAAAAAATAATAAATTCACCATTTGTGACGTGGCAGCTAGCTATGACTTACATGCGTGTTCTTTGTATGTGTTTCTTAGAGGTTCAATTCATATCAAAATCTGCCAAACTTCCCATGCTACTCCTGAATAGGATTTCTACTTCAGAAATTGTATGAAAATTGTGAAAATAATGGTTCATATCACTCAAAACACGAATGGAAATGCAGGCGCCCTTATATGGGCAGTAATGGAGTCTGATTGTGCCCTAGTGAAAAAGTTTGGTACTGCGCTCAAACAAAATCTTACTGAAAGCTCATTTTTTGAGATATCAACCTAAAATTTGAAACACAACTTGTTCAGATTTTTGGCTTTGATCTTTCTGCCATTTTAGAGTAGCCCAGGTTTTGAAAATATATATTTTATGTAAAAAATGAATAATTAATATTTTTACATTGTACATTTCCATAAACTCAAACTTCTATAACTTTTTTTCTGTTTCACTTTCTTAATTTATTTCACTTCTACAAAAATCTGCCAAATGTCTTCTTTAAAACAAGACCAATCATATGTCTATATTCCAAAGCATTCTTGAATTACAACCATTTAAGTTCGACATGTGCATTTTCATGTCTATTCAAAAAAGGGGGGGTGACAGTTAACAGGTTAAAGTCCCCGTGAAATCAAAATTGAACCTATTTACTTTGTTAGCGCATATTACTAGTCTTGTGGTGAACAATTAATCCGTGCAAGTAAAAATATATTAAAAAATGTTTTACCTTAGTAATCTTTAATCAAAATCTGAAAAGTTACTTCCGGTCTGGAACGGTTTCTTTTTCTGATGACGTAGGTTTCACAGTTTGGGTGGGGAAACGCTTAACCACTCCCCTCAAACCGTTAGTTTACTATGGGCGAGAGATGGAGAGGAGGAGCGCTAGAGTAAAACCCTGCCCTCTGTTCAATATTCCGTTTCACTTGGAAATACGTCACAGCACTGGAGAAAAATCGTTTGCAACTTCCGGTTCACGGGGACTTGCCATACATGTTTCAATATATTTGATATCTGTCAATATATGTGATTTCTGTCATGTGAAGCATTTCTGTTATATACTGTATTTTGTACTTGGATTTATTTCTCAATAAAAAAAAATAAATATATATATATATATATATATATATATTGAGACTGTCTTTGGTTCACTGCAGTTTTAAGGAGGAAATACTCGACTTATGAATTTACACATGGTTTGTCTTAAAGCATATTAAAAACACCACATAGATGCATAAACAACATTAAATGCTGGATTTCACGACAGCGGGACTTCAAAAAATGAAGTTGTATATTGCTTTATAAAATGGATACTTTCAGCTCTGGATTATATTGGCTGAGTCGCATTCGACACTGTTGTAAAACACTCTATAAACACACACCTGTGACCTCATCACATCAGTATTACTGTTGCTGTGTGTGTATGCAACATCGAAAAAAGAAAAAGAATTTATAATTTGACACAATTATACATACCAACAGACTCTTGTTTTTTTATTTAAAATATTTTATTTCATTTTTCACTAGAGCAGGTAAAAGGCCGGGATTTCCGGGAACTAGTCAGAATATAGGTTGTGGAAAAAGTGCAATAGCCCCGCCCCTTTATTTAAATAAGATGGAAATCCTACGGCACAATAGAGAAGACCTGGTAGGGCTCACAGGCAGGTCAAATACAGCACCAGGTATATTAATACATGATAAAGTGTCTCTCCGGATGGATCGAAAAACAGTATCAACCAAATATAGCAAAAATTGACACATTATATGTTTGATAATACATTGGCTAGTGAGGCTTTTGGGACGGACAAACACACACACACTTTGGGGGGATTTACGTACATAATAACCTACACACACACACACATACACTCACATCTTAAAATATCACACACAGTTTTGCAAGTTCCATAGTGACTACAATGCACAAGCTATTTAAAGCAAAAAAAAAAAAACAATGATTGTCATACGTGTACAAACTTGATAATTGGTCAACATGTCAAGTTCAAATGGTACAAAACAAACAACATAAGAAAAAATAACCGGTGTATAATGATCCAACCTACTGTAAGCGTATGATTTATGTATATTTTATATGTATATAATAAACTAACTCTATGTGAATACACAATGATTAAAGAAACACATTCTTGGTCAAACGATGGAAGCACCTGTAGGCCCCGGGTCCAGGGAAAAACATAAGCACATCTGTTAATCTTCCAGGTTTAAACATACATAATGTACATAATGATTACTATTTTACACGTTTACTTTTCAATTTGTTCCCTTCACCAGACAGATCCCAAAACAGATTTCCACAAGGTGATTAATATTAGACACAAGCCGCCGTTCACTTCTGCTCTTCATACTTCACACAGTGTGCAGGACTCGAGCCGCACGCGTGTCGCTCTCAGGGGTGTGTTCGACATCCGCGAGGCTCTCGTAGCATCCGCACGCATTTTATGGCCTACTTATAAAAACACATGGGTGGAGCGTCTCAAATCAAAAGACACGCAAATCATCGAGGGGTGAATCTCACAAAGAACATGTCAAGAACATGTCGAGAAATAATTACAAAACAACCCCTCAGAAGTAAAACGCATTTTTATATTCCTAATGTTCCAAAATGCTCCTAAAAATAGGATTTCTTTATGCAAAATATCCGAGGGCATTTACCCATAAAGGACTGTAATTGTAAGGCTCATCTGCACAGAAAGCCTAAAAAGGGTCAAAAATAACAAGCAAACTGCTAAGCTGAAGCACGGCCAGATGTGAAGTGTTTCAACCCAGAGTTTAATCAGCAGTATGACAGGACTATCACGGCAGGGACGTTAAAAAACCTCGTGCGGGCGAGATAGCCAAGAAATGCTCTTACTTTAAGAGTCTCGAGAGCTAGATCGTGAGCTTCCGGGGGTGTCTTGAAACCTTTACAGTTACACAGCACAAAAGCATTGGCAGCTAATGAACCCGGTTACATATGCAACCCTACAACCGGAAACAGTAACAAGATGGAATGTGCCATAAACAATCAGGACTGGAGTTAATGCCACAAAACACTAGGCGTTTTATGGACCTGGATTTGGATTCGTTACAAATATTTACTATCAAAACATAACACTTGTGCATGATGGGATCGTTTGTTTGAGTATCAAAAGTACATTCTAGAGCATGCAGTAGCACCATGTTTCTTGAGGTCACTTCACATCTCAAGAGATCGTTTACTTTCTCCTCCTCCCGCAGTATTTCCCTTGGCAGCCCGCTCCACCTGCAGAACAACACCACACGTCAAGAGTCAAAACCTCGGCGCACATCAAATACTACAAATTACTTCGTTTGGGTTCCGACACGGTGCGAGGATTTATAAACCCTCGAAACGTGAAACGACAAGACGCTTTGTGGCTAACACTTTACAATATGGTTCCATTTGTTGATTTCCAAGATCTATCAATCAACATTAATCATAAAGATTAACGTAACAAATGTATTTCTAAATTGTACCTTTGACACGATTTCCTCTGTTTTGTGTTTACAAACTATCATTTTGAGGTACAGTGTATTTGATGTTCCTACTGTCCTGCTGTTTCACTCCCTTTGTTTAGTTGCAGTTTTTCTTTTGGCGCTTTTCCACTGCTGGTACGGCTCGGCACGGCTCAGTACGGTTCGGCTCGCTTCACTTGTCCACTGCGCGGTACGACTCGGCACGGCTCAATGCGGTTCGGCGCGGCACGGGTCGGCTCGCTTCACTTTTCCACTGCTGGAACGGCTAGGCTCAGTACGGTTCGGTGCAACGGTTCGGCTCACTTTGCTTGTCCACTGCACGGTGTGACTCAGCACAGCTCAGCACGGTCCGGCGCGGCAAGGTTTGGCTCACTTCGCTTTTCCACTGCTGGTATGACTCGGCACGACTCAGTACGGTTCAGCGCGCAACGGTTCGGCTCACTTTGCTTGTCCACTGCGCGGTATGACTCGGCACAGCTCAGTACGGTTCGGCTCGCTTCACTTGTCCACTGCGCGGTACGTCTCGGCACGGCACAGTACGGTTCGGCGCGACACGGTTCGGCTCGCTTCGCTTTTCCACTGCTGGTACGACTCGGCACGGCTCAGTACGCTTCGTTGCGCTACGGTTCGGCTTTTCCACTGCTGGTACGGTTCGGGGCGGCACGGTTCGGCTCACTTCGCTTTTCCACTGCTGGTATGGCTCGGCACGGCTCAATACGGTTCGGCTCGCTTCACTTGTCCACTACGCGGTACGACTCGGCACGGCTCAGTACGGTTCAGTGCGCTACGGTTCGGGTTTTCCACTGCTGGTACGATTCGCGCGGCAAGGTTTGGCTCACTTCGCTTTTCCACTGCTGGTACGGCTCGGCACGGCTCAGTACGGTTCAGCGCGCTGCACTTCAGCTCGCTTCACTTTTCCACTGCTGGTACAGCACGGCACGGTTCGGCTCGCTTTGCTTTTTCACTGCTGGTACGACTCAGCACGGCTCAGTACGGTTCGTTAAGCTACGGTACGGCTTTTCCACTGCTGGTACGGCTTGGCATGGCTCAGTACGGTTCGACGCGCTGCGCTTCGGGTCGCTTCGCTTTTCCAGTGCACGGTACAACTCGGCTCAGCATGGGTCGGTTCGCTTTACCTCGGTTTGCTTTTCCACTGCAGTTAACATTATTTACTGTTAGTAACTGTATCATGTTACCGCTTCAAAGTGGGTGGAATTGTAGTCTGACCGTTATAGTTTATCCGCTCCCAGCTACAGCAGTGGCTGTGACTGGCTATTTAAATTTAGCGGGTTTGATGTCTCGCAAATACAATGATGCTGGTGGTGACGATTCTGTCTGTCTGACCAATCAGTGATCTGCAGTGTGTTCACGTCACATTTTGGTATCGGTACGGTACGCTTGGAACCTCAACAGAGGTGGTACCATTTAAAGCGAGCCGTACTGTGCCGTACCATGCAGTAGAAAAGCGCCACAAGTGAGCTGTACCGTGCCGAGTCGTACCGTACCGTACCATGCAGTGGAAAAGCACCACAAGTGAGCCGAAGCGAGCCGTACTGTCCCGTACCATGCAGTAGAAAAGCAGCATTTGTTTCCATAGATGCCTTGTTCATTTCCATAGTGATTGATTTCTCACATCTGTTTCTTGTTAGTCTCTTGTTACATCTGTTTTTCAGTTGTCCTTCCTCTTTACACATCCATATTGCTGTGAAGCTGTTGCGTTTCTGTTCTTATCTTTGGATTGTCATCTTCCTTACCTCTTTGGATTAGATCCTGGCTTCTCTTTGTCCCTGCCTAACCGTAACAACCTTATTGTAATGTGTTGCCAACATTTTGAATGGGACTTTTTATCCATCAGAAATCGGGATATTTCAAGTCTGAGTGGAGTCAGAACTGAATGTGAGTTTGGAATGATCTTCATCCTGCATCTCGACTTCTTTCTGACGTCAACCAATGTTCGCTGAATCCAAACTTTTGAAGAAGTAGGCCAGTGTTTGGTGTGATTTAGGATCAGAACGTTTAGTTGAGGACATCAGAAATGAGAGCAGTGATTATGAGAAATCAGTGATTATGTGGCGGCAGGGATTAAATCCGTCTCATCAGTCGACTGCAGACTCGGATCATTCTGACATACCTCGATAACCTCCTCCCAGGAATCCCGTCAGTCCACCTCCATATTTGGCTGCTTTGGCTGTGGAAAAAAAGTACAAGGTCATTTTATGCTGTGTTCCCCCACAAACATAAGCATCAAGACTGAAATTTAGCGGTAACATTAAAGCTCCTTTTCGCACATGATCTCTAAACTCCAATTTAATTATAATAACAAAAAAGCCCATATTTTCATTGTCTTTTAAAATACACTGACATCAAAGCTAGCGTGATAAGCTTTTAAACTGAATGTACAAAGCTCTTGTGTGAGTTCAGAAGGCTTGGAATATAGTGCATGAGTTGTATGGACCACTTGCTTTACTTTCAGTGTATGGGAATTGACAGATTGAAGATTCTAATGTATTCTATCTATATAGTTATAGAGACAATAACTATATAGATCATATACAAAGTTATACAGGGTGGTGATGGCGCAGTGGATAAGACACATGCCTTTGGTGTGAGAGACCCGGGTTCGAATCCACTGTGAGACACCAATGTGTCCCTGAGCAAGACACTTAACCCCTAGTTGCTCCAGAGGCATGGACCTCTGACATATATATCGATTGTACGTCGCTTTGGATAAAAGCGTCAGCTAAATGTAAGCGTAAATAGTTTAGAACGGGGTGTCAACCTGTTGTTGGCCTGCATAGTTCAGCTCCAACCCAATTAAACACACCTGAACCAGCAAATCAAAGGGTGTTGAGGCAAGCCAAAGCTGAACTCTGCAGGAGCAGGATTGGAAACCCCTGGTTTTGAGGTAAGGTCCAATAACTCATACAACTGTAACCTCATGTGCATGATTTGGGGGTTTGGAAGAGCTTGTACCTTGTTGTGGTGACAGTCCTGCTCCATATCCTCCTAAAACACAAGAAAACATTGCATTATTATGAGCCGTTCAAACCCCATGAGGGATTGAGTGTCATTGACTCTGAGTCTAAATGAAGAATAACGGTGTGGAATAGATGCACACAGGAACGGTGAGTCAGCCTTAAGAAGAGTGTCAGGATTACTGTTTGTTCCAGCTGGAGATTTATGACCAGCTGTGACCAAGAGCATCTGGACGGAAATAATAATAAACCCACCGAGCATCTCCACGTTGTGATTATATAATGACTAACGCTTAAAAGCGTGTCGTATGACGGCAGCTTGAGCGTGAGAGCTAGCAGGCCCTGAGATGGACTTTATGGTCAAAATGCAAATACGCTTTGCATGATATTTGCACTTCAACCCACACTTTTCATAGCAAGCAGATTTCAATGGGTCAATGTCTACATGCCCTTCCGCAATGAACAATGGCTCTTTTTAGTTTATTATCTGTCAGGATATACTTTTTAAGGTTACACTTTATTTTACACTACTAGCACTTACCCAAGAAAGCACTGTGGGTAATATAAGGCAACTACATGGGTTGGGTTAAGGGCTAGTAAAGTTATTACCCATTATTGTAATTACCAAGCACACGGTATGTACATGGTGAACCGGACTGTAAAATAAAGTGCTACCTTGTTTAATTTATGGGTTCAAGTATCAGGTACTGATATAAGTACTGGGACGTAAAGATAATGCCTAAATGTTACAAGCAAGCCTTTGTTTCTGCACTGTACTGTATGTCTCAGGTTCAATCAGGTGTCCAAGTACACTTTGACTACTAACATGATCAACTAACGTTTGGTGGGAACGGCATCTATCACATGTTTTATTTGGTAATAAAAAAATAAATACAAATGTCCAGATTAGAATTGAAATGTTTGAACTAGAAATAGTAAGTGAAATTAAATTCTTAAGTGACAACAAACTCAGTTGGAAATCCCACATAACTTACATAAAGTCAAAAATTGCAAAAACTCTGGCTATTCTGTCCAAAATAAAATTCATTCTTGATTCAAAGGCCTTAAAAATATTGTATCAGTGTCTAATAGTGCCATACATGACTTATTGCGTAGAGATTTGGGGAAATACATACAAAACAACAATAAAACCAATTCTTCTTTTACAAAAACGTGCAATACGACTAATAAATAAAACAGATTATTATCACCCAACAAACAAGCTATTTATAAATTCCAACCTACTAAAATTTTATGATTTAGTAGAATTTAAAATAGCCAAAATAATGTTTAAAATCATAAATAATAAGTGTCCGGAACCTGTTTCAAATGAAATCTACTCCTTATGAACTCAGAGGAACACTCATGTTCAATAAACCACAGATTAGAACAAATGTTAAACAGAGATGTCTGTCTGTTAAGGGGGTTAAAATGTGGAATAGTCTCGATGATGAACTGAAAACATGTAAATCTATAGGCAGCTTTAAGAAATTGTATATATATATATAAAAAGATTACATTATACAAAGCTGAATAAGTTTAGCTTTCCTTTCTTTTAGTTATTATTTTCGCAAAATGACTTACTGTACGGTACTGTGTGTTAAATAAATCAAATGTAAAAAGGATCGGCGCAATAAGCATAAGCTTCAGCCGACAACTTTCCGGTCAAGCATCTTTTTATTTCTTTATGTTTTTTATTGTTGTTTATATTGTATTTTCACTTTTGTTTCTATATTTGTTTGAAAATTTCTTTTTGAAGCTGACCGAAAGAAAAATTATGAATGAATGAATAAATGTCTGGGCTTTCTTTCTGTTACCCTTCAGCTTGCAATGTAGTGTATCCCATTCCTGTGTCAGAACAGCAGTGAATGTTCTCTATTATCACCAAAATAATTCTGGGTTAAAATTACTATGGTTATCATCAACAGAGCTGTGATTCAAAGACTGAACGGTTCACTATAGGTTCTGCTCCTGTCCTGTCTGATCCTGTGTTAAATACAGCACACTATTTAGTCGAATGGAGCTAAAGACAGCCGAGTTCTTTGATAAATGTGAACATAGTATGAATTTAGCCAGGGATTATCTCTATAAAAAGCTACCTGGATATGCTTGTGGATATCCTCCATATCCTCCTGGAACTGCACCACCTGTAGGAAGGAAAGATTCAAAGATTTAGTTCTTCAACTCAGTTTATCTAAGACACAGTGTTTATCAAAAGAGTGGGATAAATATAGATTAAGATTTTAATTTGTAATCGTTTACAAAGACTTTAGAATCTTTGCAAATGTAAACAAAGATTGAGATTTCATCTGAAACTGTAAGAGTATTTGGGTAATTTTCTCAGGAGAAACATCAGAGTTTTGTTGCGACTCTTCTCTACAGCAAGTATTCTGACAGATGGCTTTTGCCAGGTTTGCTGGATGCTGCGTCTTTGCATAATCAGAGAAGCAAATTTGATTTGGGAATATGTTCTGAAAGGATGGTGCTAGAAGGAACACAGTGACACCAAATCACACGAGGGCTCACAGGATTAATGCAGACAAATCCATGATCCCAGCCTCAGCCTGCAGTGTGTGTATGAGAGAGAGAGTGAATACAGAAGTGTGTGTGTGTATCTGTAATGAGAAGGACAGGAGGATTCTGGTGTCAAAAGAGAACCGACATGTCATAAGACCAGTTGGTACTGGAAAATCCTTGCTGGTGTTGTTAACAAAATAGCATGTAATTGGCAGTGTTGTGTAGTGATGGGGACAGGGCCGCCTTTGCCGAGTCCGAGTCAAGACCGAGTCTTTGAAGGGTCGAGTCCGAGTCGAGACCCGAGTCCATTGGTTTTCAAGTACAGTCGAGTCCGAGTCAAGACCGAGTCTTTGAAGGGTCGAGTCGAAGTCAAGACCGAGTCCATTGGTTTTCAAATACAGTCGAGTCTGAGTCAAAACCGAGTCTTTGAACGGTTGAGTCCAGGTCGAGACCGAGTCCATTGGTTTTCAAATACAGTCGAGTCCGAGTCAAGACAGAGTCTTTGAAGGGTCGAGTCCAAGTCGAGACCGAGTCTGTGAAGGCTCGAGTCCGAGTCGAGACCGAATCCATTGGTTTTCAAATACAGTCGAGTCCGAGTCAAGACAGAGTCTTTGAAGGGTCGAGTCCGAGTCGAAACCGAGTCCATTGGTTTTCAAATACAGTCGAGTCCGAGTCAAAACATAGTCTTTGAAGGGTCAAGTCCAAGTCGAGACCGAGTCCATTGGTTTTCAAATACAGTCGAGTCCGAGTCAAGAACGAGTCTTTGAAGGGTCGAGTCCAAGTCGAGACCGAGTCTGTGAAGGGTCGAGTCCGAGTCGAGACCGAATCCATTGGTTTTCAAATACAGTCGAGTCCGAGTCAAGACCGAGTCTTTGAAGGGTCGAGTCCGAGTCGAAACCGAGTCCATTGGTTTTCAAATACAGTCGAGTCCGAGTCAAGACCGAGTCTTTGAAGGGTCGAGTCCGAGTCGAGACCGAGTCCATTGGTTTTCAAATACAGTCGAGTCCGAGTCAAGACCGAGTCTTTGAAGGGTCGAGTCCAAGTCAAGACCGAGTCTTTGAAGGGTCGAGTCCAAGTCGAGACCGAGTCTGTGAAGGGTCGAGTCCGAGTCGAGACCGAATCCATTGGTTTTCAAATACAGTCGAGTCCGAGTCAAGACAGTCTTTGAAGGGTCGAGTCCGAGTCGAAACCGAGTCCATTGGTTTTCAAATACAGTCGAGTCCGAGTCAAGACCGAGTCTTTGAAGGGTCGAGTCCAAGTCAAGACCGAGTCTTTGAAGGGTCGAGTCCAAGTCGAGACCGAGTCTGTGAAGGGTCGAGTCCGAGTCGAGACCGAATCCATTGGTTTTTTTATATACAGTCGAGTCCGAGTCAAGACAGAGTCTTTGAAGGGTCGAGTCCAAGTCGAGACCGAGTCCATTGGTTTTCAAATACAGTCGAGTCCGAGTCAAGACCGAGTCTTTGAAGGGTCAAGTCCAAGTCGAGACCGAGTCCATCGGTTTTCAAATACAGTCGAGTCCAAGTCAAGACCGAGTCTTAGAAGGGTCGAGTCCAAGTCGAGACCGAGTCTGTGAAGGGTCGAGTCCGAGTCAAGACCGAATCCATTGGTTTTTAAATACAGTCGAGTCCGAGTCGAGACCGAGTCTTTGAAGGGTCGAGTCCGAGTCGAGACCGAGTCCGTTGGTTTTCAAATACAGTCGAGTCCAAGTCGAGACCGAGTCTGTGAAGGGTCGAGTCCGAGTCGAGACCGAGTCCATTGGTTTTCAAATACAGTCGAGTCAAGACCGAGTCTTAGAAGGGTCGAGTCCAAGTCGAGACCGAGTCTGTGAAGGGTTGAGTCCGAGTCAAGACCGAATCCATTGGTTTTCAAATACAGTCGAGTCCAAGTCGAGACCGAGTCTTTGAAGGATCGAGTCCGAGTCGAGACCGAGTCCGTTGGTTTTCAAATACAGTCGAGTCCAAGTCGAGACCGAGTCTGTGAAGGGTCGAGTCCAAGTCGAGTGAGTCCATTGGTTTTCAAATACAGTTGAGTCTGAGTCAAAACCGAGTCTTTGAAGGGTCGAGTCCGAGTCAAGACCGAGTCCATTGGTTTTCAAATACAGTCGAGTCCGAATCAAAACCGAGTCTTTGAAGGCTCTGACGGCAGTATCTTTGCATTGCACCAGGGGTTGTCATTTTCAAATAATGCCCGTCAACATTGCATTTTATTATTATTGTTGTTATGTGTTGTTTTTTTTTTTATATGAACAAAAAAAAACGTGCTGGAAAAAAAATCTCGAGGACTCGGTCCTTCTCCTCCTACTGTGGTCCGAAACCGAGTCAAGACTGAGTCTTCGAAGGGTTGAGACCGAGTTCCTTTGAAGGAACAAGTCGGCACGAGTCCGAGAAAGCAGAAATCGGTCTCCAGACCAGACTCGAGTACTACATCACTAGTGTGGTGCGTACGGGTCCACTTCAAGCACTATTTTTTGTTGATTGAAAATATAACTATTCTCCACAATCATTCTTTGTACCATTAATGGTTGCCTTACCTGGCTGTGCATATCCTGTACCCAAAGAGCCGTAGCCTGTTAATGGAATAACATGGTAAATATACTCAACACAATCTTAGCGCACACAATTTAGAGAATGAAAACAGTGAACATTCAGTATAACTTCCTTTTATCCTCTACAATTCCCCAGTGGAGAAAATGTGCAGTTAATTAATACATCTATAGCTATTGGGAATACATTTGTTCTTGGAAGAAAATCTCTTAAAATGAACTTGGCAATGGTTTTGCAATACACTGTGGCATTATGGTGTGGAGCCATGTTGTGGAACATGGATATGTTTGAGTATAGTTCATTTTGCTACTGTACCTGGTTTAGGGGGTTTAGCTCCAGTTCCAACACCACCAGCTCCCAATCCAACACCTGCTGGATACCCCCCACCTGCAACAAGATGATCTTAATGTCTAACAACAGTCCAATAACACAAATTGGCACTGGCATTGTTTGTCACATTACAGAATCAAGGCTGTACGTGTGGAGGACATCACAACTGATGTAATTACCAACATCATTCTTACACTTTCTGTCTGGTCTTCACATTACTAGGAAACAAATATACCATTGGTTTGCTACCAAAGCAGTCACTGCACTATTGTATTATATTGAGATACTGTTGATATACCGTTGAAATATTTTGGTACTGTGTAGTTTGCCGAATCTTAAAGTAAAATGTCACATTTGCTTTAATTTATTTAAATCTTGACAAAAAAAATCACAGGAGCTACACTCCTCTGCTTTGAGTCCTGCCTCACAAGTAGATCCTTTGTGGTATCTTGTAGGGAAGACTAAATTACATTGACTATCCATTGGGAATGGGGTACCTCAGGGTTCGATGCTTGGCCCCCTCCTATTCCTGATATACACAACATCCCAGAGACCTATTTTCCTACAGCGATGACATGCAGCTCATCTTATCGTCCCAGTCTGACAATCCTAGTGTGGCTGCACAGATCTAGGCTTACCTAGTAGACATTTCAGCCTGGATGAAAGAACACCATCTAGCAAAGACAGCATCACTTTAACACTACATGAATGAAAATGCCATGCAGGCCAGCCAGGACCTTGGGGATCATGCTTGACGACAGACCACATCTCAATAACTGCTCAATCATAGAGATTTGTGCACTACAACAGGGTCTTGTCGTCTCTCTTATGCTCCCCAGTAATTGATCCAGGATAGGGGGACAAACTCTTCCCTCTGACACCTTTGTGTAAGACATCATGTCCAACCCACATAGAAACATTGTGACGGCCCAGATCCGGCCCACATCTGGCACATGTTGAAGCTTCCTACTGTCACTAATTATCTGCACATCTTCTGTACAGAAGTCTATGGAGGGACCCTTCCAAAACCATTTGACTCGCAGCTGTTAATGCGTTTGGCATGCAAAGTGACTTACACTGAAAACATGCATTTTATAGGTTCACATATTCCCTTAGGGATCAGGTTTCAAGTCGTCATGCAACAGTGATCAGGTATCAAGTAATGTGGATTTGCATGACAGCTCACCTGCTCCAGCTATGAGTCCAGGAACACCTCCTGCCCCTCCAACACCTGGACCACACAAACACACACAGTGAGATTCATTTACATTTATGCATTCGGTAGACGCTTTTATCCAAAGCGACTTATATTGCATTTCAAGGAATACATTTACATCCTCATCAGGTCTTGCTTTTCTCTGGGAATCGAACCCATGACCTTGGCGAGCCAACGCTCTACTGTTTGAGCTACAGGAAAGCAACTATTCAGATTGGGGAACTCTTCTACACTTGCATGGACAGCATTTTCCAAATAAGGTTGAGGTCAAGATATTATTCCAAAATATAATATATTTACATGTGTACAGCAGATATTCCTCTATACGGCGATGAGCATTTTCTGATTAACAATTCATAAGATCCATAGTATTGGAATGTGAATGTAAACGTGTGCATGTATTCATTTAAAATCCCCCTGTGGTAAAAATCCAATATTTAATGTTGTTTACGTCTATGTGGTGTTTTTAATATGCTTTAAGACAAACCATGTGTAAGTTCATAAGTCGACAGCATTGCTGAGTATTTTCTGCTTAAAACTGCAGTGAACTCAAAAACACGGTTTGAAATCGCTGTAACCAATCAGATCAAAGTGTGATCGTCAACCAGTGGATCTCTGAGCTGAGTGAGTGAGTGGAGGCGGGGTTCATTTGCATATTCATAGAACCACATGAGGCAAGGGTGTCGAGTTACATTCAAGATATGTTAAGGCATAAAGAATTTTATTTTTTTCAAGGAAAAATCGCTTAAATATGCAATTTTGGAGATCAGAGATGAGTTTTAAGGGGTAAAATGATTGACCACAGGGGAACTTTTGGGGGATTGTGTTTACAATTAAAACTGGTAAACGTGTTGACCAAATGATTCAACACAGATCACTCAGGGTTATTGTTCCCTGAGTAATCTGCAGCAAAGATACTTAGAAACGTCAATCTTACCAGGGGCTTTCAGAGGTTTGGCTCCAGGTAACACACCGGTTCCGATTCCAGAAGGCCCAGTGCCGCCATAAAATGGGCCTAAAACAGCAGGAGGAAGAAACATTCAGCGTGACTTTGACTTTGGTAAGTCTTTAATTTGTTTTTGTCCTTAATGATCGACTAATAATATTTACCATAGCCATAGGGGTTAACCCCACCAGGAACCCCACCTGTGAACACAAAAGTGTACTTTACTTCTAGCCATGTTCGTGAATCTCCTGTTCGAACTCGTTCTTAAAAATGAACGAATCTTTTCCCGAGTCAATTCATTCATTTCGTTTGTTGATTTGTTCATTTTGATGAATGAGTTCGAGCAGGAGAGTCACAAAGAACAGAGCAAGGCGAGCATTAGAGCTTATAAAACTTAAACTTTGTTATTTATTTATTAAATGAGCGATCGTTTCGCTTGATAAGACCCTTATTCATCGTCTGGAATCGTTTGAACAGTTTGCACTGAAACTGTCTTTTGGACCTTGAACCGTTTGGTTCCCATTGAAGTCCATTATATGGAGAAAATCCTGGAATGTTTTTATCAAAAACCTTCATTTCTTTTCGACTGAAGAAAGAAAGACATGGACATCTTGGATGACATGGGGGTGAGTAAATTATCAGCAAAAGTTTTTTTTAAAAAAAAGTGAAATACTCCTTTAAATCTCATCACACTCACTTTCTTCTTGAAATCACAGGGATATTATGAGGTCAGTGATATTTCAGGTCACAAGTGGGTTTACACTGCCCTCTAGTGATACATACAAGAAATGCAAGTCATGACTCTCTCTCTCCTTTATTTTTGTGTTCACTCGATATCCACTCTCTCCCCTGCTCTCACTTTTCTCTTGATTCCTCCACTTTTGCTCAGTTTCTTTGCCAGTGTGTTATGTGCCTTCCACATTTCACACGTCTTTCTTCCAGAAAACCTGACGTAATTGTCCTGTGGATTATGTGTTCTGAACATTTTGTATTTTCCCTCACTGTAGAGACGGTACATGACTATACAACTTTGGGCAGTGACTTTTGTCTTCAATATGTGTCTGGGGGTTTGATAGGGAATGATACATTGCCTTTTAAAGAAGGCCGTCCCAACTGCTCTCACGGCTCAGGGTGACTAATGTATCTGAGGACATTGCGCTGTATATTGAGGAAGCCGCATGTACTCACCCGCACCACTAGGCCCTCTTTGCACACCACCTGAGTAACACAACAGGCCATGATTATAAGCTCATATACAGACCAGATATAAACACAAGCTACATTATAACAATCAATATAACCCCTATGTGTCCATCTGGGTCATCCTCAGGAAATTCAAGCCTGTTATGCTGCAATTTTTCACATCAATATTTAAAGTCATTTTAACAACATTGTTTTATCTTAAGTTTCTCTTTTCATCATGGTTACACTTATATTGGCATGGTCAGTCTTAACAGTGATCAGATAAAGTTGTTTTAATCACAAAGCACAAGAATGTCCTGAATGTAAATATAAAGGTGGGGTGAACATATTAGCTCAGGTCATTATTAACCTCTTCCACACTTTCCAATATTTTGGTAGTAACAGGGTTGGTACAAAACGTGTTTAAAAAGACAAATGTCACAGGTTATTATTATCTTCTATTATAATATGTGATTAAAAAGCACATTGTCAAATGGCACAGCATCCTGAGAATGACCCATCAGGAGTCTCATTATCAAACAAGTTTCATTTAGTGCACTGAAGACTTTGAACCAGGGTCCAAAATTAACATTTTGCCTCCCCTGCCACTGGAGGGTGAATTGAGAAGAATGATTGCCCATAAAAATCTCTTAATGAAACTGCATTTTGCAATAAAATGGGATCATTTAGCTGATTTCTCCTTGTATATTTGTGTCACTTGCAGTGTCATATTCAAGACGATGATTTTGTGTCACAAGTGTCACCACATGGAGTTCTAGAGAAAAAGAAAACTGATCCCAGAAAATGTGCAATGGTTATTTTCCCACTGCACTGTAAAAATGTATACGCTTTATCTAATCAATAAAATTGTGGCAACAGATTACAAGCAATATTATTAACTAGAATGTACATTTCCAGAAGAAAATGTGAAGTGGTGCTTGCAGTGGCAAAACTCACCACCCGGTTGCTCGAGTGTGGTACATGATTGCATACGAGACACCAAACACGTCTGTACAATGTTTTGTGATGAGATATGGCTTATTCAGCTGAGACATGGCTTTTTCATGTGTTCAGGTGGTTACTAGGGTACTCTATATGGTTGCTATGGTATGCTTATACAGTGTATGAGATTATATTTAATGACTAGTTGACAGTCTAAGTAAAAAAAGGCAAAATCCATGTTTCTTCTATTTTTTGGAGCCGAGATATGGCTTGAACATGTTGTTTTATAGTTGCTAGGCTGGCCTAAGTGGTTGCTAGGGCGTGAATATGAAGTTAATATGTCACTACTTGTTAGCTGCATGATAGGCTGAGTCAAAAGAGCCCAACCCTAAGTCTCTATGACCTTCTGGTAAAAAGATATGATATAACAAATCTTGTGCTAATGTTAAGTCTATGGGAATTTTTTCGTCTGATTTATCGCCCGCCAGACGAACATCGTACACCCGATCGCTTAGAAAAGTCATAGCACACCTGTCCTAAATAAGCCGGTCGATTTGACACCTCATTCATGGGTCTACGACAAAAAATACAAATTAGAATTGAGTAATAATTAATCCAATTAATTAAGTTAACCATTTAAAATGAGTAAAGTTTGCACCCAAAATATGTAACTAAAATATCTCACTAACAGACAGACGTCAAAGATTAATTAAGAAGTATTTATATTTTATTGCCAACATTGAAGACACCTGATGTTAACAAGCAGAATCACTGAAGGAGAAAACTGTAATTTTAAAACAATCCTAAAACAAACACTGATCACCATAATGGTGACTTCAATGCACGTTTTTTTTTGCTTGTTCGTTGTTGTTGTAAGTTTTTCCTCATTTTAAATGGTTAACTTTTAAGGAATTGATTTGATTAATTATTACTCAATTCTAATTTGTTACATTTAATAATATTGCTTATAATCTGTTGCCACAATTTTTTTGATTAGATAAAGCGTATTCGTTTTTACAGTGTGGGGTCGCTAATGACAGATAGTTTTGTCTCTGATGTGAATTAGATTTAAACCATTTACAATGTTGCAGTTCCTAATAAAGTCTCTCTGCAACTGCAGAAGCCAATTTTTGCTCGCATCGAGTTAATTTTGGTCCCTGCTCAGAACATGTTCTTTCTTAATACTAAGTGTGCGTGTTGTGTTTCGAAGACACAAAACATCACTTGACCATATCCTGCTACAGGTACAGATTGTGAGTAACACATCAGAGAAAACGCAAGCGCAGATAGCAGCGAGGTTAGGAAGGCGAAAGAGAAATAAAACAGGCGCTAAACGCTAATGAAGTTCCGCTACATTTAGACGAGACATTTGCACATGCAACACAGTAGATCTTACTGAGCTCAGGGGCCTTGCCAGTGGCTACAATAGCTGTCGGTCCTGCCAAGAAACAACATGTTCCACCTTCAACCCTTGCGGTTCAAAGACAGGCAGCATAGAGGTGACTAGCTTAGAGGACGCAGAGGTGGAGGTGATGAAAGAAACCAGCTATCAATTACTATGGTTATCGTCATTCGTAGGGCTCAGACAGGGGGAAGAGGGAAGTACCAGCAAGCTGACAGATGTTTATACAAGTGATCAGTTAACACATACAGTAATAGTCACCATGTAGTGTGAATACTTTGTGATAGTGATATATTTCTGTCCTGAATTCTCTCAATGTTGAGATTCTCCCCAAACACAAGCAGGTTTCAAAGTGCAAGTTCTTGAAAACAGTCTCCAAACGCGAATCTCTGAAGATGATGACGTCATGGCCATGCGTATTACGTGTTCATTCATCGCCAACTAATGGCCTGGCACAGAATATAGCGTCTTTAGTCGTTTTAGCGGATCCGTGTGAATGGGATCGTTTTGAAAACTCAAGGAAAAACTTCTCAGTTCTATATAGTATATGGGTAGTATGAATGAAATTCAGATGTACTATATCCGCCATTTTGTCATGTGACCTTTGGTTTGGTTTGCATCGCTTCAGTCCTCTCCTGTGGCCTAATAGAATAATTAAGTGTCTTTTCGCCTACTATGCATTTACTCGGCTCACATCCTGTTCTTCATTGTAGGAGACGATGCTGAATTTAGAACCTATAGTACACATACTACTTTTAGGTTATTATGAGTAGTATGCGGTTCTGAATTCAGCAAGATCCACTATAATACACACAGGTGATTGAGACACAGGTAAAGTCAATAACACTAATTACAAGTGGGCATGAGGACCTTTAGAGGCTGAAAAAGCAACACAACAAAACCAAGTACTGACACAGCTCTGAATATGCCACAATAATGGGGAAAACGCAAGAAGTCTCTCATTCAAGTAATGGTTCTGCAAACAGTTGTACAGACAAATACTAGTAATTTATTGTAGTCCTTTAAAAAATATGTATAATTTCATGGACTTGTTCTTAAAGGAACTCTCCACCATTATTTGAAATAGGGCTTATTCACAGTGTCCCCTACATCAAAATAGTTTGCAAAAACATTTTTTTCAAAGTGCATGCATTGTCTTTGTTTGGAAGCGCCGATGCTAGCTTAGCTTAGCATAATGAATGGAATCCTATATTGCCAAGTAGCATGTCGTGAGTAAGTGTTTAAAAAAACAAAACCTACACAGCAAAATCCCCAGTGTTAAAATAACTCTCCAAAGTGTTTATATGAGTCCACACTCAGAGAGTGTTAAATGAACACTGAAGCAGTGCTAAAGTTAATGAGAAAATTAAGTGAATAATTGAGTGATGATTGAGCATTATTGAAGACACCTGATGTTAACAAGCAGAATCACTGAAGGAGAAAATCGTAATTGGCATGTTACCATTATTGAGATCAGTGTCTGCTTTAGTTGGTCTCTTGACCCTTAAATCATTAACTTTAGATTTTGTTTGGCTGCTGTATGTGACTTATAACAGCCAGATGAACAAATAGAAAGGGTGATTTGATAGTGGCGATTGTGTGTTAACCTTATCATTATTTCACAATCATTTCACCTGAATACAGCCTGATTTTTAAGTTACATTTACTTTATTGATTATACCAGCACTGTCCTTGAAAATCATAATATTTGCAGCTTTTACAATGTAAACCAAATAATTTCTCAAAACTTAATCACATACAAAACTGTTTTTTTAAAAACAGACATCAAGAATCAGACTGTTTATCTCGACAATGGTGACAATTTTAAAGCATTTTGCAGCATATTATGGATGCCACCAATCAAAACTCATTCATGGCTCCCATCATGCATTGCTGCATGAATAAATAATGAGCTTATGTTCAGAGGTCATCTGTTTGTCACCACTGTTGAGATTAATACGCTAATTATTGATGTCTGTATGTGCCTACCTGGAATATTTTTAGGAAGGGTTTTTTTATATATGGATTTGATCATTTGGATTTAATTGAAATCGCTAATAAAAATGCATCCTCTACAACAACAGTGCTGCTATAATCCATAAGGTAAGTTTAACTCTAAATTATGCTCTCAATGAGTTCAATGATTCAGAACAAGCATTGATTATGTTAAAACACAATCAACACCAACAGATCACATTTCTATTTGTTCATCTGGCTGTTATAAGTCACATACAGCAGCCAGACAAAAATCTAAAGTTAATGATTTAAGGGTCAAGAGACCAACTGAAGCAAACACTGATCTCCATAATGGTAACATATCAATTCTGGTTTTCTCCTTCAGTGATTCTGCTTGTTAACATCAGGTGTCTTCAATAATGCTCAATCATCACTCAATTATGCACTTAATTATCTCATTAACTTTAACTCCGCTTCAGTGTTCATTTAACACTCTCTGAGTGTGCACTCATATAAACACTTTGGAGTGTTATTTTAACACTGGGGATTTTGCTGTGTAATTACTTGTGGCCTGTGTATTCACAATGAATACTAATATCATTTCAAATTAAGACTAGGCGATTAAATAGGCAGATATTGACTTGGGACTTCGTCTACACAACAACGATATGCTTAACGTTAATTTCAAACCAAATGTTGTACCTTTCTAGACAGCATATGATTTGTGACACAGCTCTAGTTTCTTTGTTTGGTGTTTAGTTGTCCTGAAGACACCTGCCTGTGTAAGTCTTCACAATCTCCCCAGTAATAAGTCACATTTTCAGACTCACGCTGTCGACCTGAGTTCAAGTCTCAGCTCTGACAAGCTTCCTCTCAATTGTCTCTCTCCTCTATCTCTCTCCAACACACAACTGATTGGTCAAATGCCAGTCTGACTGTCTCTCCCTGTCCTGTCGGCAATTCTTGGCCACAATGAAAATATAAAGAAGGGCAGACTTTATGCTATGACCTTTGACATTTTTATACTATAGTCGATTAATGACAACAGAAGAACAAATGTCACTGAGAGGACATAGAGGTCACCCATTTTGTACTCACCAGGTAGATCTGTCCCTGAGGGCGTCAGGGTTGGAAGCTTTGCTGTGGAATGAACACATATTTACTGTAACTCAAGCTTGATATAGTTTGTGCTTCATGGCATTTGTTTGAGTAAGGCTATTTTTCGTACCTGGTTTTCCACTTGGTGCAACGGGCACCCCAGTGCCACCCGGTGCGACCACCACGTCACCACCAGGTGTTGCACCAGGACCTGCTATACCAGTTCCAGTGATCCCAGCACCTAACACACATTCGGAAGAAACCAACAGGTGCTATATTATATGTTCCATTTCCTTTATTAAAATGCATAACAAAAGACAGGTGAACACAGGTATGTGAAGCTATAAAGCTATAAACTACCATACCAGTTTTAGGAGGTTTGACTCCACTAGGATATCCTGTAAAAAATGAAATGAGTATAATAAATAAATTATTATCTCACACTGACAGTGACCTGTTCATGAGTCAGTTGAACCGTTACCTCCTGGTGTCAATCCTGTCCCAGGCAGTGGTGCTCCTGCACCGGGTACCGTTCCTGCACCTCCCGCGACTCCTGCGGGCAAACCATTCAAATCAGTGCCAACGAGTGTGTACTAACATCTCTTTCAAAAATGGTATTTATTTGTTTTTGTGCAAACAAATATTAAGCAAAAAAAAAAAAAGAATACCTTTAAAATGTATTTAGATAAAGGTACAACATGTTAATGTCTCTCACCGTATTTTGGAGGTTTAGCTCCTGCTGGGTATCCTGTAATGGCATGAATTCAATTTATAGAACTAATCTTTAAGATGACAATTTATGATATACACTCACCTAAAGGATTATTGGGAACACCTGTTCAATTTCTCATTAATGCAATTATCTAATCAACCAATCACACGGCAGTTGCTTCAATGCATTTAGGGGTGTGGTCCTGATCAAGACAATCTCCTGAACTCCAAACTGAATGTCAGAATGGGAAAGAAAGGTGATTTCAGCAATTTTGAGCGTGGCATGGTTGTTGGTGTCTGAGTATTTCACAATCTGCTCAGTTACTGGGATTTTCACGCACAACCATTTCTAGGGTTTACAGAGAATGGTGTGAAAAGGGAGAAACATCCAGTATGCGGCAGTCCTGTGGGCGAAAATGCCTCAGAGGAGAATGGGCCGACTGATTCAAGCTGATAGAAGAGCAACTTTGACTGAAATAACCACTCGTTACAACCGAGGTATGCAGCAAAGCATTTGTGAAGCTGCAACACACACAACCTTGAGGCGGATGGGCTACAACAGCAGAAGACCCCACCGGGTACAACTCATCTCCACTACAAATAGGAAAAAGAGGCTACAATTTGCAAGAGCTCACCAAAATTGGACAGTTGAAGACTGTAAAAATGTTGCCTGGTCTGATGAGAAACCGAATGAGAACATGGAACATCATGCCTTGTTCCCACTGTGCAGGCTGGTGGTGGTGGTGTAATGGTGTGAAGGATGTTTTCTTGGCACACTTTAGGCCCCTTAGTGCCAATTGGGCATCGTTTTAATGCCACGGCCTTCCTGAGCATTGTTTCTGACCACGTCCATCCCTTTATGGCCGCCATGTCCCCATCCTCTGATGGCTACTTCCAGCAGGATTATGCACCATGTCACAAAGCTGGAATCATTTCAAATTGGTTTCTTGAACATGTCAATGAGTTGACTGTACTAAAATGGCCCCAACAGTCACCAGATCTCAACCCAATAGAGCATCTTTGGGATGTGGTGGAACGGGAGCTTCGTGCCCTGGATGTGCATCCCACAAATCTCCATCAACTGCAAGATGCTATCCTATCAATATGGGCCAACATTTCTAAAGAATGCTTTCAGCACCTTGTTGAATCAATGAGACGTAGAATTAAGGTGAAAGGGGGTCAAACACTGTATTAGTATGGTGTTCCTAATAATCCTTTAGGTGGGTGTAAAATGCTTGCCTAATTATTCTGAGAATTCAGTTTAATTTAAACCTTTAAAAGACAAGCAAAAGTTAGCAGTAATCTTTAAGCAATAAATGTCTTGATTAAATGGTCAGCAGTCATTGAAAAAAAATAAAAATGAGGTACACCTCCAGGTACACCGCCAGGTACTCCACCAGGTACACCACCAGGTACTCCACCTGGGACACCTCCCGGAACACCACCAGGTACTCCACCGGGTACTCCACCAGGAACACCACCGGGAACACCTACACATTCAATTGTCATTAAAATTGTGATGAAACTGAAGTAGCTACAGATCTTTTCCTCCATACTGTGATGTATAACTGAGTGTAACATTATCAAAAGAGATTTTTTTATGGCACATAAAACTGAAGGCAGATGAGTGAGTTTTAAGATAACCAAATTAGAAAAGTCCTGCATACGTCAGAAAGACGTTTTCACTGGAAGATCCAGTTATGACTGTGGTTTTCAATCCTGGTCCTGGGGACCCACAGCTCTGCACATTCTGTCACATCTTTTATCTGACACACTCAGATCACCTAATGAGCTGATGATCTGAATCAAGTGTGTTCAATCAGGAAGACAAAATATGCAGAGCAGTGGGTCCTCAGGACCGGTTTTGCGTTATTACATTTTGATTAAAAAAGTATATAAAAAAATAAAACATATAAACCAACAAACCATTCACGATAAGATCTACAACATGCATTTAACAAACTGAGAATTTTCATTTCATGCTGACTTTATTAAACATTGATTTCAGTTTAGGAGGGAAAACATCTTGCAGAGTTTAGCTCCAACCCAATCAAACACCTGAACTAGCGAATTAAGGTGGATTTCTAGAAACAACCAGCAGGTGAGTTGGAGCAGGGTTTGGACCAAATACTGCAGGAAGGTGACCCACCAGGAACAGGATTGGGCACCTCTGGTCTAGAGATTATCTAATGCAGGGGTTTCCAAACTCACTCCTGGAGGGCCACTGTCGTGCAGAGTTTAGCTCCAACCCCAATTAAAACCCAAGTAAGACACAGGCTGAATCTGAAATCACCCCCTATTCACTATTCCCTAAGTTAGTCCCCTGATACCGTTCACTTGAAGGAGTGAATGGAAAGGAGTGAGCAAATTCAGACAGCCGTTGAGCGTACATCGGTTGTACACTCGTTTTTGCAGTGCAATGTGGGATTGAGTAAGTGCACTTAATATCCACTGTGACGCCACTACAAAGGCCTGTCCCCTTAAATAACACACTATTTGAGGGTATGGGGGGCGATTGATTAGCTGGTTCAGGTGTGTTCAGTTGGGATTAGAGCTAAACTCTGCAGGACAATGACCTTCCAGGAACGAGTTTGGAGACCCCTGATCTAATGTGGTGAAATTTCTGTTTGTGTTTAAAAATTAAAACCATTTACCGTATTTAGGTGGTTTTGCCCCGGTTCCATATCCTGAGAAAATATTGAATCTATGTTTACATTGCTGTACAATTAAGAAAATATTTCCTAATTTTGTAGCATAATGGGTAATGACTTAACCTTTGCAGTGTTTCTCAGATAAGGTTACAGTCATTAGCAATCAATTCTCAGCATAACACAATTCATAACCACCTAGTACACCACACAATGCAACTCGCCTAGTACACCACACAAATGCAACTGTGGCCCTCCTCTTTTCTCTCCTGTCACAGAGGCTTCCAAATATATCTCCTACCACCTGCCCCTTCGCCCCATCTTCAACAATCAACAATGTAATTTTCCTTTAGTAGAATATCCTCCTAGACAACAATTCTTTAGGCAGACATTCAAGGAATAATGTATTGCTATTTATTACCCTGTGGTTGGTGGGGATGGGGAATCATCCACTTCATTCTGCTGGACCAGTCTAAGTCAGGTAACAGTCAGTCAACTACTGGGAACCTCAGAGTTCGATTCTTGTCCCTCTCTACTTCTTCATATACACCAGCTCTGGCACCTATCATCCAGGCAGATGGATTTTCCCTCCACTGTTATGCTGATGTCAAGCAGCTCTGTTTCTAATCCTAGTATGATAATCACACAATGGCTGCATCTTAACTTGCCTGAGCCTGGATGCAACAAAACCGCCTCCAACTCAGCCTAGTGAAGACTGAGCTCCTTTCCTTGCCACTCCGGCCGGTCTAATTCAACACAGCATCATCACTGATCTAGGCTCATTGACAATATAAGATCAGACCCTTTCTGTCTGAACTCCTTGTCCAAACTCTTGTCATCTCTAGACTGAAGAATGCTCTTTTAAGTGGCCTTACAGCTTGCTCAATAAATCCACTGTAAACAATACAGATTGCAGTGTCACATTTGGTTTTCAATGAACCCAACAATCAGACTGCATGTTACACCAAGGTGTCAGCTTCAAGACTATGATGCTTAGCTACTAGTTTAGAACTCGGCGTGTACTACGACACATCACGTTGTTTTCTCACTGGGATGAAAATTGTAGTGTACTTTATTGGCTGAATATTTGAAAATGTAATAATTTCACCTCCAGTGGGATATCCAGTTCCTGTTCCAACTCCACCCAAGACTCCCCCAGCTCCGCCCAAACCTAATGACAGAACAAATGCAATTAGACTAAGGCTATGTTTACACGGAAACGATTCTGAAGAGAAAACGCAAATGTGGCGTTGCGTTATCATTATTCTGCGTTTAGACGAGCATTTTAGGTGAGAAATCCGCGTGCATATGATGACGCAAAAGTGCGTGAAATTCAATGTAGTATGCACTCCAGGCGGCTAGGTGGCGATGTGGAGCACTGCCACACAACAACACCAAGTCCACGCGCCTGCGTACAACCTTCACTGTCAAGCAGACTTTTGCGTTTTTACCCTTTAGATGGGAACGCGGCGGTGGAGCGTTTTTAAGATTTCCACTCTAGAGAGTGGTTTCACTTTTTGCATTTTTAAGCCCCAAAAACGCCATCGCGGTGTAAACGAGTCGCCTGGTTCAACCAGATTCTAGTACATTTCATTTGTACATAGAGTCTGGCTTCTCTCCATTGAGAAACATTTACTTCCTTGTAGGCGGGTTCACTATTAAAGTTCAAAACTATTGGATCTGCCCAAAGTCACTCACGATCTGCCATAACCAATCGCTAACGTGTGGTCGTGAGTGACGTATGTCATGCGCCGAAACGGCTGGAACACAAGTCCGAATGATCAGAGGATTATGTTTACAATAGGATTTCAGTCAACGAGCGCCACAGGTTTTGTTAATCTAGGAACAATTATTAATTCAAAATGTATATTTGACACGAAGGACAGTGATATATTCATTCAACGGTTAGCTGTGTCTAATCATTACAAATTCGCCGCTGTGGTCGTTTCCTGATCTGCTGCAAATGCTGTAGCAGCTACAGTGAATGATCAGTCTCGTCTCTATCTGCAGATGTGTAATAAACAACAATTTTTCATATTACGTCTTATTGTTTCTTAATTACCTTAATTATGGTCTTCAAAGTATGTGTTTGTACATTTTTATATGGCATTTTTTTTATTAAAACAAATTAACCATTGCCATCTAAAACTGAAAATCTTTCTCCGCTGCCATTACTGAACTCAAACTGATGCGCTACATCAACGTCATCGTTCTCAGCCACTCCCTCTATTCGCTGATTGGTCCTACAAAAAATTGATTTCTGGAAACCTAAGGATATGCAGCAATCCCAGACGTAGTACTGAAGGAAAATGAAATTGAGCGGAAGTGCGTAGGCGGGCGCAGCCAGGCTAGTAAACGAAAGGCACATCCAATAAAATATATTTTCGTTTTCACCCGAGAGCGTTCTCATGTAAACAGGACCTTTAGGGAGGTAATACTGCCATGGCTGTAACAGTTTTTAACTAGCAAATAAAAAAAAATAGGTATCGCTAAAATCTTAGCAAACCAAATTTTTATAAACCATAATAAAAAATAGAACATTTCCAAATTTCAAGGCTCTGTAACTGCTCTTTATGTCTTTCCATCAACACATTCTTACTTGTAACCCCCTTGTAACCCCCCATTAACACATTCTTACTTGTTACTTGTAACCCCCCCCCCCCCCAATGTAATTCATATTCTATGTGCCCATTACAAGTCACAAACGTGCCACACAACTAAACAAAGTGCACCTGTGTAGTTTAGAGGTATGAGCTTTTATCAGTGTGGCAAGCAGGGTGGGGCCGAGAGCTGTGGAAACGGAGCGATGCCGGTGGTGGTGACCAGTTTTGAGTCACATGAATGATCTCCAGAAGGATAAAAGGAGGTGAAAGGTGAGAGAGGACTAAGCCTGGACTTTGTGTTGTATTAGTTTATACGGCAGTCATCTGTGAGGGGCTACCACTTCACTTCACTTTGTTTATATTTATTTGTGATTAAAGTTATGTTGAACATTTGCGGGTTCCATCCGAGTCTGCCTCCATGGAAACTCGATGGGATGGAGTGACTTGCCAGGTGGACAGCAGCAACTTCATCCCTCCCCCCCCAACAAGTCACTCCAGCCTATCGCCTCAAGCGTCCACACTGCCACAAAAAGGTCCACAATTTACTACACCTGAGAATAATATCCAGGGGCTGTTCTTAACTTACTTAGGGGTCTGGCCCCAGCTCCAGTCTCATACTCCATAAAACAAAAGTGGAGCCAAATCCTTTCACAGCAGCAAGCTTAATTTGAGGGAAGCCATGTAGTATTAATGAGACAAGCATGCTCAGTCATGTTTCCAATTAATTGAGCATGAGCTTTATTTTCAAACATCCAAATCCAAATCTGTTTCAAGGAACATGGTTACAGTACAAAAAAAATGGATTTATGCGTTCAAAGCCTAAAGTAATTTAACAAGCTATTTATTTTGGTGTTGAACAGACTCTTCAGATGTTAAATAGATGGGTTTTTTGTATATAGCTAGGCAAGCTTGAATACAACGTAAACCAGAACAAGTAAAATTACTGAAGAAATCATATATAATTTCTCTAAATGAAAACTTTGTTGTTCACCTCAATTCAAACTCGGTAACTTGATTTGTCATTTGTTTTAATATCCTTGTTTACTCACAATGTAAACAGCTGTTATATTAATTGCCTAATATTACCTGGTCTCTGAAGCCCAGGGACAAATCCAGTCCCTCCTGGTAGACCACCACCACCACCCAAACCTAGATGAAGAATTTTGATTTAGAGGAAACAATGCAATGTTCCTAGTCTCTGGTGTATATTTAAATACTAAGCTAATATAAATACCATATTTAAGAGCTTTGGCACCAGCAGGGTATCCTTAAACACACAAATATAAACAGATGAGCATTAAAATGTAATTCTGTAATGTAATGTAACACTGCTGTCTGTTGCTTCAGCAAAAAAAAAAAAAAAAAAGATTATGTCTAACATGTCAGCTAATTCAGTTTTTCCATCATGCTTTCCAGAATAAAGCATTGATACCTCCAGCTCCGGTTATTGGTACTCCTCCAGGTACTCCTCCTGGGACTCCTCCTGGTACTCCTCCTGGTACTCCTCCTGGTACTCCTCCAGGTACTCCTCCTGGGACTCCTCCGGGGACTCCGAAACCTGTTCCTCCTGATACTCCTAAGGCCACAACAGCATTATCTTTAACTAAGCAATACTCTACTGGCAGTACTGTATGTATCTACGGGGTAGTAATTTAAATAGTTCATATTATAATATCTCTACAATAATTGTCTATTACAAACAACATTCCAGCACAAATATATGGCACAATAAAAAGTGCCAACTATTTTTCTCATACAGAGCATTGCCAATGCACTCTAGACAGTGTCTAAGAAAAGAGTCAATCAACCTCATACCGTATTTAGGAGGTTTGACGCCAGCTCCTAGCCCTGAAAACATTGATGATCACTGTTATGAAATATTAACCAGAAATAAACTACATCGAGAAACAAAATGAGCTTAAGTTGTGAGAAATTGAGACAAATCAACATATACTGCACCTCCAGCCCCAGGCACAGCTCCAGGTCCTCCGATCCCAGCAACAGAACCGTAGCCTGGGAAAACACCAGCCCCTCCTGCTGCTCCTCCTACAGACAAGTCACGGGCAGCCAATCAGTGTCATTTTGCACACATAATGTCTGGTAAAAGTAGCACTTTTTACTGCTTAGCACCAACTATCCCAGGTGCTTGTGATGTGAACAGATTCATTTTTGGACTTTTTGGAAATTATACTTTGTTTATCATTCTCTCTTAAATATATCATGGCAAACCATGATACTCTGATGTACAGTGAAACATACTGATGTGTAGTAACGAAGTAGAACTACTTAAGTACTAAAATGCTGTATCTGTACTCTACTAGAGTATTGTTTCTTTCTCATACTTCTACTTTTACCTCAGTAGATATTTTCGATGAATTTAATACTTTTACTTTGATATTTTTTTTTAATGTTCTGCAAGTTACTCGTTACCATTTGTAAAAAAAATTACGAATCATTTGTTGCAAGTTGGCTTTCATGCTGCCTAAATCACACGCCAGTTTTATAGGGTAATGGTTTTGATTGACACACACATTGTTAACTAATGCAGGGGTTTTCCTGCAATGACATTTTTTTGGCGGCCGCCAAATTAAATTTGTATCCAGCCAAAGCGCCTTATTTGATTGCTAGTTCAAACTTTTGACTGCTTTCTTTAATACTTACATGACATAATACTTGTACTTTTACTTTTAGTACTTAAGTAGTGAATTTTTAAATAAACTACTTGCAATGCTTAAGTACAAAAAATGTTAAATACTTTAGTACTTCTACTTAAGTGTGCTGCTTAAAGAGCACTTCAACTTCTACTCAAGTCACTTTTTTGATAGAGCACTTGTACTTTTACTCAAGTCCGGGTTTCTAGTACTTTATACATCTCTGAACATACTACTTAATGATTACTATCTTAGTGTACCAGGATATTTACTTGACACTTAAAGGTTCTTCATAGAACAGTGGCAAGATCCAGGTACTACTAAGTTCAAAGATCCCTAGCAGCCCATTGAGGCAAGTTCTTGCTGTTATCCTTGCTTCAACTAAAACCTGTACTGTACATACAATCTCTGAATTAAACCATGCACCGATAAATTGTAATTAATACGTTTCTTACCATATTTAGGAGGCTTCACTCCACCTGGATACACTAAAATAAAAGGAATTGGTAACGTAATTTCAATTTAATGTTAATAATTTACAATTATTAACATAGTTAACCTTCATATTTTTTATTATAATTTATAATAAAATTACTTATATTTTTTATTATTAGCAGCATTTTTACCTCACAACATGAATTTTGGCTTTTGTCAGATGCAATATTAGTCTGATGTAAAACTCACCTCCAGCCCCTGTTCCAGGAACTGCTCCAGCTCCCCCTGCTACTCCACCAATTGGTACACCACCTGCACCTACGAAAAAAGACACAAGTTGTTTGAGATCATCTTTTTTCAAATGTCTTAATATTTGTAAAATATTTTAATAAAATATGCAGTGAACCACTTGGCCACAAAAAATGGCTCTGAGACTCTCAATCCAATGGCAATCCAAGCTAATATTGAATCCAATAACACCCATTTGAGATTTGATGAGAAGGAGCAATTTACAGATGGGCTCGTGGATATTTTGTTAACCAAGTGCCTCAAAAAGCTAATTAGTTTCAATTGTTTGTTCCCCCTCACCTCCCGCTCCAGGGTACAGTCCTCCAAAACCAGGAACACCACCAGCTCCACCTGCCCCACCTAAACCTAGGAGATCAGAGAAGAATACATTATAAGATGCTTTGGATATCTGGCCTTAGACTGAATCATTCAAATCAATCTTACCGTATTTAGCTGCTTTGGCTTGAGCGGGCGTCAGACCTTGTAAAGAAAGCAGAAATAAATGTTTTGAGACTCTTTGTCCATTGTAATGCAATATACGAGAAAAATGTTAGAGATATGAACATTATGCACATAACTGGCCATGCCCAAATTAAATGGACTAGAGATACCAATTGTCCAACCTCGAGGGTTCGGGACATGGTGGAGGATTTCACTGAGCCCAACCCTCAGCCAAGTCCTCATTTCCTGACTCAAGCTCATGTTGTTAGGATTGACATCTGTTACGATTGATCTGATCAGCAGGGGGAGCCCTGAATAAAACGACTGGCCGGTCATGAGAGGGGCCAGCGTGCTCAGCTGGAAACTCCACGGGTTGGGGGTTTGAGAGGAGTGAGGGGCGCACAGGGATTGGGTACTGGGCAAGGAAGCCCTCACTGTGGTCCCCAAGTCATTCAGGCTAATCGTCGAAGTAGCCCTCTTTTGGGGTTGGCCAAAAGAAACACTAGATCAAGGCATAGGTAAGGGGACCCCACCTCGTTTGATTAATAGGAGTCTTTACCGTAACACCGCGATGGTCACCTCAAGACATGAATTTTTAGGTTTCCTCAGATGCAATATTAGTATGATGTAAAACTCACCTCCAGCCCCTGTTCCAGGAACTGCTCCTGCTCCCCCTGCTACTCCACCAATTGGTACACCACCTGCACCTATGAAAATAAGAAGTTGTTTGAGATCATCTTTTTTTTAAAGTCTTAATATTTGTAAAATATTTTAATAAAATAAGCAGTAAACCACTTTAAGAAATGCCACTGAGCCTCTAAAATACATCCAGTAACTTTTGATATCGCGGGCAATCCAAGATAGTGGCCAAACTAACTGTGGCACAAATTTTAAAGCTAATATTGAATCCAATAATAGCCATTTGAGATTTGTTGAGAAGGAACAATTTACAGATGGGCTCGTGGATATTTTGTTGACCAAGTGCCCTTTAAAAAGCTAATTAGTTTCAATTGTTTGTTCCCCCTCACCTCCTGCTCCAGGGTACAGTACTCCAAAACCAGGCCCACCACCAGCTCCACCTGCCCCACCCAAACCTAGGAGATCAGAGAAGAATACATTATAAGATGCTTTGGATATCTGGCCTTAGACTGAATCATTAAAATCAATCTTACCGTATTTAGCTGCTTTGGCTTGAGTGGGCGTCAGACCTTGTAAAGAAAGCAGAAATAAATGTTTTGAGACTCTACGATCATTGTAATGGAATATATGTGAAAAATGTTATAGATATGAACATTATGGACAAAATTGGCCATGTCCCAAATTAAACGGACTAGAGATACCAATCGTCCAACCTCAATGGTTCGGGACACGGTGGAGGATTCCACCGAGCCCAACCATTTCGGCAACCCAGGCAAGTTCAACCATCAACTCTGGATCAGGCTTGGCAACACAACTCTCCCAGGAGGAGGAAACGCAGCCGAGTCCTCATCTCCAGACTCAAGCTCACTCTCTGATGCTACGATTGACATCTGGTCAGCAGGGGGAGCCCTGAATAAAACGACTGGCCGGTCATGAGAGGGGCCAGCGTGCTCAGCTGGAAACTCCACGGCTTGGGGGTTTGAGAGGAGTGAGGGGCCCACAGGGATTGGGTACTGGGCGGGAAAACCCTCACTGTGGTCCTCAAGTCGTTCAGGCTATTCATCGAAGTAGCCCTCTTTTGGGGTTGGCCAAAAGAAACAATAGATCGAGGTATAGGTAAGGGGACCCCACCACGTTTGATGTATAGGAGTCTCGACCGTAACACCGCGATGGTCAGTTTTACCTCACAACATGAATTTTTAGGTTTCCTCAGATGCAATATTAGTATGATGTAAAACTCACCTCCAGCCCCTGTTCCAGGAACTGCTCCAGCTCCCCCTGCTACTCCACCAATTGGTACACCACCTGCACCTACGAAAACAAGAAGTTGTTTGACATCATCTTTTTATAAAAAAAAGTCTTAATATTTGTAAAATATTTTAATAAAATAAGCAGTGAACAACTTTAAAAAAATGCCCCTGAGACTCTAAAACACATCCAGTAACTTTGAGTGGCTTGATCTCCGGCGCTAGTCTGTCGTTGTCTATTGCAGGAGTAGTTTTTATTTATTATTTTAATCAAAATCCAAGACCGTGGCCAAACTGTGGCACACATTTTAATTGAACTGATGAAATGCCAATAACTGCCATCAGAGATTTGACGACAAAGCAGGATTTACAGTTGTGCTCGTGGATTTTTTGTTTCCCAAGTGCCTTAAAAGGGTAATTAGTTTCAATTGTTTGTTCCCCCTCACCTCCCGCTCCAGGGTACAGTCCTCCAAAACCAGGCCCACCACCAGCTCCACCTGCCCCACCCAAACCTAGGAGATCAGAGAAGAATACATTATAAGATGCTTTGGATATCTGGCCTTAGACTAAATCATGCGAATCTATCTTACCGTATTTAGCTGCTTTGGCTTGAGCGGGTGTCAGACCTTGTAAAGAAAGCAAAAATAAACGTATTGGGACTCTACGATCATTGTAATGGAAGATATGTGAAAATGTTATAGATATAGACATTATGGACAAAACTGTCCATTTCTCAAATTAAATGGACAAGAGAAACCAATCGTCCAACCTCGAGGGTTCGGGACATGGTGGAGGATTCCACCGAGCCCAACCCTTTCGGCGACCCGGGCAAGTTTAGCCATCAACTCTGGATCAGGCTTGGCAACACAACTCTCCCAGGAGGAGGATGCGGAGCCAAGTCCTCATCTCCAGACTCAAGCTCACTCTCTGATGCTACGATTGACATCTGGTCAGCAGGGGGAGCCCTGAATAAAACGACTGGCCGGTCATGAGAGGGGCCAGCGTGCTCAGCTGGAAACTCCACGGGTTGGGAGTTTGAGAGGAGTGAGGGGCCCACAGGGATTGGGTAATGGGCGGGAAAACCCTCACGGTGGTCCTCAAGACATTCAGGCTATTCGTTGAAGTAGCCCTCTATTGGGGTTGGCCAAAAGAAACAATAGATCGAGGTATGGGTAAGGGGACCCCACCTTGTTTGATATATAACGCTGCAATGGTCCTATTCCAGAAATCGGAACATGAGTCATCCACAAACGCTGCTTTAGTGTGCTGAATGCCCAGACACGTGATGTAGTTTTTGTGGCCCTCAGTCACACCTGTGTTACTCTCTCAGGAAATAGCTTTTCTAAGGTGCCGAAGCACACAGGAGAAATGGCCATGGCAAACACTGGCAAGGCAAGGTGTAGCCTGTACTGCGAAGCACCACTCTGAGCACCCTCTAACCAACCAACAATCAAAGATTGAAAGCGCTAAAAGCTCACGACAACCACTGTTTCGCAATGTCACACCGACACCAGATGTGAGGCTTCTTCCAGAAGAGGTCAACAAACTCGCTCGTTGCAAACCAACACTCTTCAGAGACACACAGAACTGTTTGGCTCCGAAGCGAAAGGCAAATGGTACGTACATCAGCTTCCTATTTATACACGAGCTGCGCGGTAGAACGCAAGATGCAAATCTCGCATTTAAGATGCAAATCTCTGTTAACACTCGAATATGATTGGCTCCCTGGTGTGATCCCAATAAGTCTGTGACGTCGACGTAGCGTTGAACGTGACCGACTGAAAGGGAACTATAGTTGTTTGTAATACTTCTCTTACCATATTTAGGAGGCTTCGCTCCACCTGGATACACTAAAACAAAAGGAATTGTTAAAGTAATTTCTACAGCTATTAATATAGTTTACCTTAATTTCTTTAGATTAACACATTTTTACCTCACGACATGACTTAGGTTTCGTCAGATGCAATATTAGCTTGATGTAAAACATCGGTTCCCAACAGGGGGGGTCGCAGCCCACAAGGGGGCCTCAGCGAGCTCTGTTGGGAGTCGCGTCATTTCAAGTCGTGTCAAAATTTAAGAAGTTTTGAGCAATGAGCATTAAATCAAATTTCTTAACTTTATTTTGTTCAAAATTTATATAACGAGTGAGTTCATTATGAATCCATCAATCCGTGTTTTTGTCTTATCCTGAACCACTATGGTACATTGGGACTATTTTACACTGGTTCGGATGACTGCCGCTGCGGAGTAGCCCAGTACCTGCGTGACTCGTCATCAGAGATGTGTAGTAACGAAGTAGAACTACTTAAGTACTGTACTTAAGTACTAAAATGCTGTATCTGTACTCTACTAGAGTATTTTTTTTTCTCATACTTTTACTTTTACTTCAGTAGATATTTTCGATGAATTTAATACTTTTACTTCGATATTTTTTTTAAAGTTCTGCTAGTTGCTCGTTACAATTATAAAAATTTTACGAATCATTCGTTGCAAGTTGGCTTTCGTGCTGCCTAAATCACACGGCAGTTTTATAGGGTAATGGTATTGATTGACACACACATTGTCAACTAATGCAGGGGTTTTCCTGCAATGACATTTTTTTGGCGGCCGCCAAAGCAAATTTGCGTATTTGATTGCTAGTTCAAACTTTTGACTGCAAGTTTATTATCGCTCGCTAAAGCACCAAAAACGTAAAAAAAAAATTTGTTTTTGCATTTCAAATAAAGCCAATATATAAGCTTCTCCTAGGCTTACGTTTTTAAATTAAAACAAAGAGCCTACTGATGTTTTTGTTATATTTTCAATATTATAGGCTATTATTTGTGCATAAACATCTGGTTATAGTAAACATACCATTTGTTTGAAAACAACATATTTTGTCATCCTTGCTGCAAGCTTACAAGAGCGTTAATATCATTAAATGTGAATGGGGGGTCCTAAAATATTTTCTTTGGAAAAAGGGGGTCTCAGACAAAAAAACACTGATGTAAAACTCACCTCCAGCCCCTGGTGCTGTTCCAGGAACTGCTCCAGCTCCCCCTGCTACTCCACCAATTGGTACACCACCTGCACCTACGAAAACAAGAAGTTGTTTGAGATCATTTTTTTTAAAAGTCTTAATTGTAAAATATTTTAATAAAATAAGCAGTGAACAACTTTAAGAAATGACACTGAGACTCTAAAACACTTTTGAGTGGCTTGATCTCAGGTGCTAGTCTGTCGTTGTCATTTGCATTTATTATTATATTTTTAATCAAAATCCAAGATCATGGCCAAACTAACTTTGGCACAAATATAACTGCCATCTGAGATTTGACAACAAAGCAGGATTTACAGTTGTACTCGTGTAACCCCTCCATCCGGGTCCAACTCGACCTGCCCCGAGCGGGCCTCGAACCCGGGTCTCCGGCATGAGAGTCGGGCGCTCTAACAAGGAGGCTAAAGACTGCAGCATCTAGCGTCTGTTGCTAGAGCGCCTATTGAGATCGGGTAGTGAGGTTTACTTGCACAGCAACTACTAGCTGGCCTCCCCCTAAACCTCACTCTCATCCGGGTCACGGCACCAATGTAACCCCTCCACCCGGGTCCAACTCGACCTGCTCCGAGCGGGCCTCGAACCCAGAGAGTCGGGTGCTCTAACAAGGAGGCTAAAGACTGCATCTGTCGCTAGAGCGCCTATTGAGATCAGAGGAGTGATCCTACTAGCTGGCCTCCGTTACACTCGTGGATATTTTGTTAACCAAGTGCCTCAAAAAGCTAATTAGTTTCAATTGTTTGTTCCAACTCACCTCCTGCTCCAGGGTACAGTCCTCCAAAACCAGGCCCACCACCAGCTCCACCTGCCCCACCTAAACCTAGGAGATCAGAGAAGAATACATTATAAGATGCTTTGGATATCTGGCCTTAGACTAAATCATTCAAATCAATCTTACCGTATTTAGCTGCTTTGGCTTGAGCGGGCGTCAGACCTTGTAAAGAAAGCAGAAATAAATGTATTGAGACTGTTACGATCATTGTAATGGAAGATATGTGGAAAAGGTGGGGAAGAGGTTAGGAATAGTATTAGGATAAGGGCAATGTTTATTTGACAGGAAAATAGTTCTAGGACTGATAAAAATGTGAACTTGGAGGCAGACTGCAAAGATTGAGAATGTCATTTGGGAAAGGGCTGTTACTGATGACAACTACAGCCACAAGGCCCTGGTACTTCACTTATTTTATGATCTTCTGGATATATATTACACAGACAGACTTTTACCTCCTGTTGCAGGGTAGACCCCTCCGGCTCCTGGCACAATCCCAGCACCACCAGGAACTGCTCCTGCACCTGGAGCAAGGCAGAACCCATTATCACTCCGTTTGACATTGCCAATGCTCTACGAGGACCGCTGTCCTGCAGAGTTTAGTTCTAACCATGAACTTTTGCTTGTACTTTCCTGGGAACCATAAAGTCACTGAGTGGCTTGTTTGGGTGTGTTTGATTTGGTTTGGAATCAAAAAACCCTGGTATAGCTGGAAAAAACCCTGGGGTTGTTTTTCTTCTTCTTTCGTATCAGTGCAAAAGAGACGCAAATAACACATTTGATTTTTGTCATACAGACAAGTCTTATACATAATTTAAAACTGATAAATGTCTACTTTTATTTGTGTACATTTCTAATAAAAACAAAATGTCGAACTTTTCGTGAAATAAAGAAAATAAACATGCGCATGTTTTTCTAAAAATGCGACAGAAAATGAACCGTAACTCAGTGAATACTTGCCACACAGAAAAGCTCTTTAGAAAGCTTGAAGTGTCTACAATTTTAAAGGTTGGTTATTCATGATCATTTATGACCTCCTCACAAACAGCTTTCTACGGAGCCCCTCTAGTCCCACTTTGGTCAAAAAAATTAATTATAACTATCTTGTGGCCTCAAGATAGTAACTCGTGGCCTCAAGATAGTAACTCGTGGCCTCAAGATAGTAACTCGTGGCCTCAAGATAGTAACTCGTGGCCTCAAGATACTAACTCGTGGCCTCAAGATACTAACTCGTGGCCTCAAGATAGTAACTCGTGGCCTCAAGATAGTAACTCGTGGCCTCAAGATACTAACTCGTGGCCACAAGATACTAACTCGTGGCCACAAGATATTAACTCGTGGCCTCAAGATACTAACTCGTGGCCTCAAGATAGTAACTCGTGGCCTCAAGATACTAACTCGTGGCCTCAAGATAGTAACTCGTGGCCACGAGTTACTATCTCGTGGCCACAGGGTTACTATCTCGTGGCCACGAGTTACTATCTTGAGGCCACGAGTTACTATCTCGAGGCCACGAGTTACTATCTCGAGGCCACGAGTTACTATCTTGAGGCCACGAGTTAGTATCTCGAGGCCACGAGTTACTATCTAGTGGCCAAGAGTTACTATCTTGAGGCCACGAGTTACTATCTAGTGGCCAAGAGTTACTATCTTGAGGCCACGAGTTACTATCTTGAGGCCACAAGATAGTTATAATTAATTTTTTTTACCAAAGTGGGACTAGAGGGGCTCCGTAGCTTTCTTACACAAAACATCTTAATAATTTTAAATCAATTATTGTATAAGTGATTTTTTTATCAATATTGTATCATTCTACTAAACCGTCTGTCATTTAAGGCTAAGGCACACATATGTATCTCACCTCCTACCCCAGGAAAGAGTCTGCCAGTGCCTGCACCACCAATTCCAGTAACACCAGGACCAGCACCTAGTCAAACCGTGAAAACACTTTTTCAAGCCAAAACCATCGGTTTATCAGTTGATAATGTGATAGGGAAGACTGACTTGAAATCAGGATATTAATCAGTGTACTCACCATATTTAGCTGCTTTAGCTTGAGCTGGTGTAAGAGCACCTGTTCCTGCTCAGAGGGAACAGTTTATTTGGTAACACTTCATGTTGATGGTCCATTTTCGACATTGTCAACTAGCAGTCATTAGAGTAGACTGTCTGCTTAATATCGGACAACACTATATTTCGATGCTCCCCCAAACAGACTACCCAGATAGCAAACTGACATTGAATCAACGTGGAAATATGACATCGAAACAACGTTGATCTGACATTGTTTTGCTCATCGAATTAACGTTGAACCAACGTCAGACGCGTCATTCTTTCAAAACTAACGGAAAATCAACTTGAAATCAACGCGTTGTTTCAAAGTTATGAAAGCAAACCAATTTTCGATTTTCATTTAGCTTTGAAGAATGCCGCGTCTGACGTTGGTTCAACATTAATTCGATGAGCAAAATCAACGTTGTTTCAATGTCATGAGAGACGTCGTTTTCACATTGATTCAATGTCAGTTTGCTGTCTGGGTAATCTACTGACTATTAGTAATTTTGCAGCTACATGTCAACTTACTAACCAGACCCCTAACACATAACCTAACAGTCCACTAATACTCTATTGCATGTAGCTGCAAAGTTACTTATAGTTAGTTGTGTCTAAAGTGGACCATCGAAATAAAGCAACTGTTTACTCTGATGTACATAAGTGCCCACTCTGCACAAAGAAATACATGCAAACATGTTAAAGTGGGATTTATAATTTGAAACTACACTGTAAAAAAGTGAACTAAGTGGGTATTTCTACCTGATTCTGTCAACAAATGCTAATTTTGTTTTTATAGCCTTCAATCAGATTGATGCTGTTCTAACTTAATTGAGTTATATTGACCCAACATACAATGTCCATTAAAGCTTAGGATGGACACATTCGACACTTGTTGACACTTAAATGAGAAATTGTGATTTGGAGTTTTAAACATTACTGCATCAAAGTGAAAATCGCAATTGAGAGCACTACTCTTCACCACAATGGTAAACACAACACTCAATAACAGAAACTTGCTCCTTTTTTCTGTTCCACAACTTTACTCATGAGTGAGTGAGTAAATTATTTCCATTTTGGGGTGTTCCATTTCCTTAAAATGGCTGATTGCCGCTCTTAAATCATTCTTAAGCTAGATGATTTCGTACCTCCTGCCCCCGGGTATAGTCCCCCAGCACCGCCTGGCAGACCTCCAACTCCACCTAAACCAGCTCCAATACCTGAGGAAATATATAAACACTGAAGCAGCTGCTTGAGGAAATGACTTCCATTTCTGAACGGACTATTACTTTAATATGAAAATGCAGTTTTGTGGGATTACAAAAGCAAAGGCATCTTCACCTCCTGCCCCTGGGTAAAGTCCACCTGCACCACCCGGGAAAGCTCCAGCTCCAGCTCCACCTAAACCAGCTCCAGCACCTTCAGAAATGAGCAGAGTGAACTTTCCATACTACATTCATTACACAAATAAGCACAAAATCTTAATATCGTCTGTGGATAGAGCTTATGCCATATGGCTATTAGAATAATTGAATGAGTATTACCATATTTAGCAGCTTTGGCCTGTGCAGCAGAGACCCCACCTGCATACAGACACAACAGATCAAACACTGACCATGCATTTCCCATGCCTTGATTTACGTTCCCCAGACAGCAAACTGACATTGAATCAACGTGGAAACGACGTCTCTCATGACATTGCTCATCGAATTAACGTTGAACCAACGTCAGACGCGGCATTCTTCAAAGCTAAATGAAAATCGAAAATTGGTTTGCTTTCATAACGTTGAAACAACGCGTTGATTTCAAGTTGATTTTCCGTTAGTTTTGAAAGAATGACGCGTCTGACGTTGGTTCAACGTTAATTCGATGAGCAAAACAATGTCAGATCAACGTTGTTTCGATGTCATATTTCCACGTTGATTCAATGTCAGTTTGCTATCTGGGTCTGAACGGACTTTTACTTTAATATGAAAATGCAGTTTTGTGGGATTACAAAAGAAAAGGCATCTTCACCTCCTGCCCCTGGGTAAAGTCCACCTGCACCACCCGGGTAAGCTCCAGCTCCAGCTCCACCTAAACCAGCTCCAGCACCTTCAGAAATGAGCAGAGTGAACTTTTCATACATTCATATTACAAAAATATGCACAGAATATGAAACAAATCTTAATATCTTTGCTCTATGGATAGAGCTTAGGCCATGTGGCATTTAAAATAATTGAATAAATGAGTATTACCATATTTAGCAGCTTTGGCCTGTGCAGCGGAGGCCCCTAAAGATCCCACACCTGCAAACAGACACACCAGATCAAACACTGATCGTGCATGCACACATAAATATGAAATTATTTTTTAAATTAAAAAAATTATTTTTTTCGTTGTGTTTTTTACATTTTTGTTATACTGACTGAAACTCCCCAGATAGCAAACTGACATTGAATCAACGTGGAAACATGACATCGAAACAGCGTTGATCTGACATTGTTTTGCTCGTCGAATTAACGTCGAACCAACGTCAGACGCGTCATTCTTTCAAAACTAACGGAAAATCAACTTGAAATAAACGCGTTGTTTCAACGTTATGAAAGCAAACCAATTTTCGATTTTCATTTAGCTTTGAAGAATGCCGCGTCTGACGTTGGTTCAACGTTAATTCGATGAGCAAAATCAACGTTGATTCAATGTCAGTTTGCTGTCTGGGTCTCTTTACATCCTCATAGCAATCAATAATAATAGTCTAAATATTAAAACATGTACATATATCTTCTGTGGAAGTCTCAGGACTAAAAAATGTTCAGCCAATCATTGCATTCGGTCTAAATACGATGTCATCCCTGCCTGCCTTGAGAATCTGCTCTGGATGTGGGCGTTCATGTCTTTTGAAGGAGGCGTGGCTTTGGAGTCTCTCTTTAGGGAGGGTGGGATCTAATGCTTTCAAAGCTAGCTAGCTATTACTAACCTTTCTGAAATTGCCTACCCTACCTTTAAGATAACGAACCCTTTTTTTAAGGCTTTTAAGGTGTTAAATAGTTATTAAACATTAATAATTTTTGGGTAAAAGATATATATAGTTTTTTGTGTGTGTGTGTGGAATATGTTAGATTCACTCTGTAATGTATAACAATGATTCGAATAGTATAGCTCTGACATAACACACCAGTCCCTGTTGGATAACCCGGCTTGGAGCCAGCTCCTGCTTTCCCACCGGGGAGTCCACCACCTCCACCAAAGCCACCGTAACCTTTGGTACACCAGGTGAGAATCAGCACACAAGCTAATACACATCATGCACCAGGTATTTTTTTGGTATGTCCTCAACGTTGGTACTGTATCCTACCGTATGGAAGTTTACCACCAGTGTAGGGCAAACCAGCACCTGTTGGGACAGGCAATGTACTTTCATATGTCTCAAAATATACTACAGATATACCAAAAATGATTTGTGTCATCAAATATGTTGCTGTTTGATGTATCAAAGCTATCCACAACAATAAAGCGTGCTATGAACTAACACATGGCAAGTGTTTAAACAAAAAGTGCATTTTAGCTATAAAACTGCAAAATTGAAGACGATAAAGAAGCATCCAAATGATTTCTGTTGATGTATGAGCTCACTTTTATACAACACATGAAGCGTTAAACCGCTCAACCACACATTTTTTTATCAACGCTGTATCCTGTTTTAATCAGGACAAATATGCAAGTTTGGAAAAAGCTATGCTCCACCAGAGGCTCACATATTAATACCGCAATCAATTTCTCCTAATTTTACTGGATGGATTCCTAATCCTTGATTAAGGCTGATAGCTCACCGATAAGAGAGACGTGAAAATATGCATTTCATTTCAAGCTTTCGACAGAAACATTTACGAAAATATATTTCAGATATGACTATAAAAACTACGCCTATGAACTTTGTCAAGGCATTTTCCCAAGTGAGGAGTCACTTCCCAGAGAGCACGTCAATCTGAGGTTAGTGCGAAACAAATTAATTGAGCTCTTCAACTGTTGAACCAACGGAGAGCAATCTGCGACATAAATGGATGAATAGCAATGCAAGTCCAAGCAGTGATCCAATATAGCTGGGTTTCATCTAGAGCATTTGATGAAAGACATTCTTGCTTATTTCTAGCAACCTCATATTGAAATGCTTCATTGCTGTAAAACCACAAATGCAATCAGTCAGCAAATGCTTATTTTCGAGGGGTGGTAAAGCTGTGCTGAGCTGATTTGTGCAGTCTGATTAAAAGAATCGGAAATTTCACCTGGGGATTTGGGGGATTTCAGGGGGTATCCGTGAAAAACTCCTTGTTGCAGTGGTCCACCATATCCACGTCCACCTTTGATGGACAAAATACACTTCTAGTGTAAACACTTTTTTACAAATCAGATATCATTATTCTATTTATAGTGGTTGCTCATGTACTAACCAGCACCTGGTCCCAGACCCTGCCCAGCACCACCAGCAGCTATGGGAAAGATCCAGTCAGTCATATAGATATCATATAGCTTCTTTTTAGAAGATGTCATTTTCATTTCCAGTTTACCTGATTTGGGCTTGAGTCCATTTCCAGTGGCTACACCGGGAAGAACACCCCGTCCATTGAAGCCTGTAGTCGTGTAAATACAAGTGATCAAACAAACTAAGGCCATGTGTGCAATTTTAATTTGGCGTTTTTTCCAAATAACTTAATAGGTGGCCTGCACGAAATCTGCAACCACAGAAAGCTCCACAGATGTTTGCAGAAATAGTTCGACACATTTGTTTATGAGATGTCTTGGCTAATTTGATAATGGACCAATAAATGCAAGTATGTGACTGCAATGCGTCTAACCGCACAATATGCATTTCATGCGCCATTTCTATGCGAGCATTAGAATAAACTGTCTTCTGTGGTCTGTTTTCTTCTGAAGTCTTAAGTTAAAGGGATAGTTCACTTTGAAATTAATTTTTGATATGTTTTATCTTACCTCAAGGGCATCCAAGATGTAGGTGTCTTTGTTTCCACAGTATTTTCAATTTTGACATTTTTCAGTCAAACCGTTGTTGTCTATCAGTCATATAGTGGAGGCTAAGGGGGTCCACCTCAAAGAGCATGCACAGAGAAGTCCAAATTAAACTACTCGTAAACTAGACTCGTAAATGTAAGTACACATTGATGGCCTAAGACACGAAACGAGCGGTTTGTGTGAGAAAACAAACAGTATTTATATCATTTTACCTCTTGTAATCACAGCCATGACAAAATGATCTGACGGCATGGGCGCTTCGGTCTGGAAGTGATCGCTTGCGCGCCGACGTCACTCTTTGTTTATACAGAGATTTCGGAAGTTTTACCTTTCACTAAACATATTTAGATATACGGGAAACCGCAATGGAAGACGATTTCGGTATATCTAAATATGTTTAGTAAAAGGTAAAACTTCCGAAATCTCCGCGTAAATATTGAGTGACGTCACACGCAAGCGATCACTTCTGGCGTAACATTGAACTGATTCAGTTCGGTTCAGTTGGATATTGTACAACTGATTCAGATCACTGTGATTACACGAGGTAAAAACGATATAAATACTGTTTGTTTTCTCACACAAACCGCTCGTTTCGTGTCTTAGGCCATCAATGTGTACTTACATTTACGAGTCATTAAATCATGTTTAATTTGGACTTCTCTGTGCATGCTTTTTGGTGGACCCCCTTAGCCTCCAGTGTATTACTGATAGACAACACCGGTTTGACTGAAAAATGTCAAAATTGAAAATACTGTGGAAACAAAGACACTACATCTTGGATGCCCTTGAGGTAAGATAAAACATCAAAAATTAATTTCAAAGTGAACTATCCCTTTAATGCAACCGTATTTGGCTAGCTACCTGAAAAATCCATTACACGCTTTAAAGGTAACTATATCGCCCTTTTGAGTGTACCAAGAATTTGTAGGTTTCTGGCCTAGAAGTATAGTTTCTGCAGCTCTGTTGAACACATTTTGCCATGTGTAGATCCAATTCACAGAACTCGGCATATGTTCCCCACAATCAGCACAGAAAATGTCAAAAACGTTTGCAGATTCCTTTTGGGCCTGGTGGTCAAATTACAGCACATTAACAGAGGAAAAGAACAAACCTTGTCCAGGAACAAGTCCTCCTTGATACGGACCAGGCACTCCCACTCCTGCAAAAATCAAGATTGAAAAGCTGATCTATAATTGTGCATATTAACATAGGCCGGTCTATATAAATGTCCCACGCTTACCCGGCACTGGAGCTTTTCCAGGTTTTGCTGCTTTCCCTCCAGGTCCAACCCCACCAGGGCCCAGTCCTTGTACACCAGTCTGAGGAATGCCAAAGCCTAACACACAATACAAAGACAACACCATCGTAGACTGGACTATCACTGCCAGCTATAATCACTACGATGCCAGTAATAGCTAAAGAATATACATTCACTGCACCTGGGAGACCAGTACCAGTTCCTCCTACACCTGGCCCTGAACAAACATAAACACACACACATTTAGTTACATCATTATACACATCGAGTGCAAAGCTAGACTGCAGATATTGATTCCTCAGTGATTTAATTTGCCTCACATGCTCCGGAAAAAAGTCATCTTATCTGATTTCAGTGCCTGGAAGCTGATGTTTCAGGCTGTTCATTTATTTGTTTAACCCTTTTCCAACCGATATCAAACACAGAGGAACAGACATTGCATGCTGCTTTTAGATTGTGCCAAGGACAAGCTGAAGTAATGTGCTGGCCTTCGTTACACGAACACCACCAGCGGGGTCCCAGAGGGGACACGTTTGTTGATTTGGCTCATGATCTAAGTCTCCTTCATTCAAGTTCGAGCCAACTGGAGTACCATGAAAAGAGTCTTAGCCGTGTTATATGTAGTTATATGTAAGATGTGTTAAAAAGGGACCTGTGTGTTTGCACTGTATGAATGGTTCTTCTGAGAATGAGGCCAGTTCTCCACCTACTTTTTCCATTTTAGTTCTACTCTAAAGATGATTGCCTAAAAGAAGTTTACAATGTATTTGTACAATGAAAACGATGGAAACTCAAAGACAAGACATATATTACCGCCTTTAGGGGGCTTTACTCCAGCACCTGAAACAAGAAAATCAGACTTAGAAGAGAGCTATGCAGTTTGTGTTACTTAGCCACTAAGAAAATCGAATTAATCAATAGACTTGTTGAATGAATAGCACCTCCAGGTAGACCTCCTCCAGGCAGACCTCCAGGTAAACCACCTCCTGGAAGACCACCCGGTAGCCCAGTGCCTAAAGAGAAAGCCTAATGGTTATATGTAATTACTTGACTGCACATGTGTTGACTGGATATTCAATGGAAGATCACCTGATTTAGCTGGTTTCAGACCTCCAGCCATTGGGTAGAACCTTCCAGCACCACCATATGCACCATAAGCCCCATAACCACCTACAGTAGGAAGGACATGTGGCAACAAATTCAGAAAACTCACATGCAAGGCATGGACATTTATAGTCAATTAGTTTGTAGTGTAAGTAAAAATAAATAATAATAAGTCAATAAATAAATCAAGTTTAACTTTAAGTCTGGCAGGTCATATTAGTCAAGTTTGCATCAGCTGATCCACATCAGCCTATAGGAATACGACACCTACCACAACATCCCAATTTAAGGTCTATTCAGTATAATAAGCAAATGATCCTCCTCCAAGTTTAATACATCAACTAACCCTTATTATTTCTCAACTACAATTCAACTAACTCTATAGACTGTTACCCAGACAGCAAACTGACATTGAATCAACGTGGAAACGACGTCTCTCATGACATTGAAACAACGTTGATTTTGCTCATCGAATTAACGTTGAACCAACGTCAGACGCGGCATTCTTCAAAGCTAAATGAAATCGAAAATTGGTTTGCTTTCATAACGTTGAAACAACGCGTTGATTTCAAGTTGATTTTCCGTTAGTTTTGAAAGAATGACGCGTCTGACGTTGGTTCAACGTTAATTCGATGAGCAAAACAATGTCAGATCAACGTTGTTTCGATGTCATATTTCCACGTTGATTCAATGTCAGTTTGCTATCTGGGTAGGTTAGTGTTAAGTTGACATGTACTTGCAAAGTCACTTATAGTCAGTAGAATGTCTGTTTGGGAGCATCACAATAAAGTGTTAGCAGATATTATGACAGTCTACTAATTCTCCAATGACTGCATGTAGTTAATGTCAACGACATATTAGCTACTTGTAGATAGTACAATGTCTTAAATTGACAATCAAAATTAAGTGTAACTGAAGTAATATCTAATAATAATTATGATGATCTGCCCCAAACCCCAAATAACCTGGGCAATCGGATGATTTGGTAACTGGGAGGGGCTGGATGGGAAAGAATGAAGAGAGAGAGAGAGAGAATACCTGAAAAGAAAGTTGAGATGGAAAGTGAGGTCTCAGAGGCTACAGTGGATCTTTTGGCTAAGTAAATGAGGAGTTAGGCTTTATTGAAAATTATTGCTTCATTGTCCTCCTTTAACACAGAAACCCTAAACAAATGAGGTCACAAAGTTTGCATTCTCATATTATGGTAGAGGGAGGAATGCAGGAATGGAAAGGATGTGCAACAAAATGCTTTGCTTTTTGCCATTATAAATCTGAGAGTAGGTTTAAAATGCCCCTAAATCCTGGTATTCCAACTTCTGACTCAGGAGAAGAAAAAATAAGATGAAATTTATCACAGCACTGATGGAAAACAGAGGTCACAAACTTTTTGCTCTCCAAGCACAGTTAATTCATTTGCTGAGGTTCATGGACAACAGGCCACATCTCTCCACAGAACATTGCCACAGTTGTAAAGAGCTGGAGATGTAACTGTATTTTGGCTTGTTATAGACTGTTAAACTGCTTGTCTACATTTGGCTCTAACCTTTTGCAATTCTTTTGGATCAGTTAAAATGTCAAGCATCCACAGTCTGTTCACAGATGGTTACAAAAAATGCCAAGAAGTTACTGAATCCACTCGGTTCCAATGTGTTTTACTGAATCTCTGCATTTTTAGTTTACTGTGCATCATTTTACTACACAAAATTATCAATACTGGCAGCTTTACATTTCCAGTAACTGTGGCTTGGTTAGTGGCAGACCTACCTGAGTTATTAATGTCTTTATCTTGTTGCAGATCTGACTTTCTGTTTTTGGACACCCTGAAGACATCCTGAAGATGCCAATGCTCCAAACCATCATACTGCTCCAACTGTGCTTCACAGTCGGGATGGGTAAGTGCAGAATTCCAATCTATCTACTTATTGGTTCACAAAACATTCTTGTTCATCTACACAGTTTCAAGTTGGTAGAAATGTTGTTCTTGGAGAGCTGTGGCTTCCTCTGTGCTGTAAACTTTACACCAATAAACTTTAGCAGATGCAAGAAATGTCACGGAATGTAAGACGTGGATTCAATTGCAAAAATTTATTAAAGATGACCCACAGAACCGGAACAACCTCCAAGGCTCGGGAAACAAGCGGGAACATACAAATCACATGAACATGTACAACGAATCGGCACAAGACAGCAAACACAAGGAGATTAAATAGGCTACCAAACAAAAGAGGTAACAAGGCAAGCAGGTGGGGGAAATAAACCAATAACGAGATAACAAGATGGACGGGGTTGACAATTAGACAAGAGAGCACATGGCACAAGAAACAACAACACACTCATGTGCTTACACAGGACCAGACTAGATAAACATATGACAAACTGGGCGTGCCACCTGGCATTCCCAAGCAAGGACAGCAAAAACCAGACAAAAACACACAATGAGCAAGACCACAAAAACAAAACAAACAAATCAAGACCCCAATACAGAACAATCAAATAAACTGAAAACAGATAATCCAAAAAACAAGTCTTGACCAGGGAAGGATGGGAGGGTTAATCCAGGACCCTCAGGCTTCTCAGAATCCTGACAAGGACCAGAGTGGACCAGGCTGTGTAAGGTGGCCAAGACGGAACAAGCAGACCATTGGGCGACCAAGATGAGGCTGACAGTCCATCGGGCGGCCAGGATGAGGCAGATAGTCCATCAGGCAACCAAGACGAGGAACAGCAACAGCAGACACCGGGTCCAGAACAGCAACAGCAGACACCGGCTCCGGCTCAGGAACTGCAACAGCAGACACCGACTCAGGAACTGTAACAGCAGACACCCGCTCAGGAACTGCAACAGCAGACACCGGCTCAGTAACTGTAACAGCAGACACCGGCACAGGAACTGCAACAGCAGACACCGGCTCAGTAACTGTAACAGCAGACACCGGCACAGGAACTGCAACAGCAGACACCGGCTCAGGCACAGGAACTGCAACAGCAGACACCGGCTCAGGAACTGCAACAGCAGACACCGGCTCAGGAACTGCAACAGCAGACACCGGCTCAGGAACTGCAACAGCAGACACCGGCTCAGGAACTGCAACAGCAGAGACCGACTTAGGAACTGCAACAGCAGACACCGGCTCAGGAACTGCAACAGCAGACACCGGCTCAGGAACTGTAACAGCAGACACCGGCTCAGGAACTGCAACAGCAGACACCGGCTCCGGCTCAGGAACTGCAACAGCAGACACCGGCTCCGGCTCAGGAACTGCAACAGCAGACACCGGATCAGGAACTGCAACAGCAGACACCGGCTCAGGAACTGCAACAGCAGACACCGGCTCCGGCTCAGGAACTGCAACAGCAGACACCGGCTCCGGCTCAGGAACTGCAACAGCAGACACCGGATCAGGAACTGCAACAGCAGACACCGGCTCAGGAACTGCAACAGCAGACACCGGCTCAGGAACTGCAACAGCAGACACCGGCTCCGGCTCAGGAACTGCAACAGCAGACACCGGCTCCGGCTCAGGAACTGCAACAGCAGACACCGGCTCCGGCTCAGGAACTGCAACAGCAGACACCGGATCAGGAACTGCAACAGCAGACACCGGATCAGGAACTGCAACAGCAGACACCGGCTCAGGAACTGCAACAGCAGACACCGGCTCCGGCTCAGGAACTGCAACAGCAGACACCGGCTCCGGCTCAGGAACTGCAACAGCAGACACCGGATCAGGAACTGTAACAGCAGACACCGGGTCAGGAACTGCAATAGTAGACTACGGCTCAGGAACTGTAACAGCAGACACCGGCTCCAGCTCAGGAACTGCAACAGCAGACACCGGGTCAGGAACTGCAATAGTAGACTACGGCTCAGGAACTGTAACAGCAGACACCGGCCCTGGAACAGACACTGGCTCCGGCCCCGGAATGGACACTGTCTCTGGCCCTGGAACAATGGACACGAAAGGGGACACGAAAGGTCTGAAGGGTATCTCTAGAATCTGGACTAGATGTTCAAAATAGTTGGTCAGTGCCCTAGCGGCCACGAAAATGGGCATCTCCTGATCAACCGAGACGGAGTGGATGACAGGCTCAGTCACTTGATCGTCCACTGCTCTCCCACCAGGTGACTCAGTAAGCTGTTCGACCGAGCTGGTGTGGAGTTTAGGCTCGGCAGGGGTGACGAGGATATCAGGCTCAGCAAATCGGTGGCAGGCATGGTGTGAACCGTCTCTGACGGAGCCGACGTGACCTGAACTGTCTCTGAATGGGCAGACACGACTTGAACCGTTTCTGGCTGGGTGGTCAACTTCGACAATAGGCTGAACCGGCTCATTTGGTTATTTTTCAGTCAGACGTGCTACTTCGACTTGTGCGTATTGCGGTATCAAACCGGAACTAAAATTCGATTCAGTTTGATTAATAAACTGGCTCAACCGGTTACTTCCTATGAACCAGCTCAAAAGAAAGATTCCTTCAAGAATCGAACCTTGCTACTCAAGAATGCAGAAAACTATTAAAGGTTCACACATTTTCTTTTACAACTATACTTCGATGTCTAAAATGTCTACACTCATTTCTTCCATTAGTTGCAGAATGGAATCAATGAACAATCAACTGAAAAACTCACAAGTATTTGAATGAATGCTTTCCCAGACAGTCTAATATTGTGGTGTCCATTATTTCCCACACAGGCTCATTGGAGAAATTTGCTTCTACCTACAATTTTGCAGAACTCGAAAGTGTACCTATACATGGGTCCTCATATTCATAATTCATATTCTTTCCGACAGCAAAGTATTTGCATGTGACACACTTTATTAATTGTAATTATGTAAATAATAAGTAAAATACCCAATAGCACCGTAATTTCATTTTGCAGAAATGACACCAAATGCATGAAAAAATATCACTATTTTGCTGGACATAAATAAGTGGACAGTTCTAGGCCAGAATAAGCTGTAAAATTGGCCAAAAGCTAGGCCATGTGACACTACAGTAAATCCTACTAGCAAATCAAAACTCAGAGATGATAAAATGTGGAATGCTCTTGGACTTGACTGTGGCTAATGTCTGTTTGTTAATTATTATCTCAAATATTTAGCTGAACCTGTCGACCTGTTCCTTAGTGCTTATAATCTTCTCTAATATATCAGTCAGAGCAACTCTCAGACGTGTGGATCAGACACCCAGACAGGTGCGTCTGCCATTAGTTAATGATGCACTCCTCTGGTTTCCCGGTGTCAGACAGCAAACCTCCCTCAAGCACTATGAGTACTGCTTAGGCAAGGCAACTATTCCTGATGAATGTGAAGACTGTCCAAGTGCAGCTCGAATATTGCTATCATTACTCTCCATATTTCCATAAAGCACAGAGTGTATGAGGTTATCGAAACATAACCCCGCCCACTCAAAAAATGAAAGAGGAGGACAGAAGAAGCAGCATATTTAAACAGATAGTAGAGCAAACCACCACTGAATGTTTAAGCTAGATGCTTTTTGTCAAAGACAATAACCTGGTCTTTGTTTAGATTTATCAAGTATGAAATGATCAAGACAGCAGCATGCCTTCAGTTTCCAAAGCATGTGGCCATCCAACCTTTCTAGGTTTGTAGTTCTGGGTACCAATATGTGAATGACAGGTGTATTTTCAAGACATTTCATATGAGAAAGAACAATTCATCAATTATTTCGTACAAATCACCATTTGGGTAGAGTCCACACGAGAGAGGGATTGTTAAAGGGATACTTCAGGATTTAGCATTAAGCTTTGTATTAGTACTTTAGTATTTTCAAATTACAGTGCTTTCCACCCTCACATCCCCCTAAGAATAGAGATTTATGTATTTTTTGTCAGGTAAAAATCCTCCGATGACACAAAAATCATAATTTTGCGTCATCAGAGGATTATTTAGCCAGAGGCTACCCAGATAGCAAACTGACATTGAATCAACGTGGAAATATGACATAGAAACATCGTTGATCTGACATTGTTTTGCTCATCGAATTAACGCTGAACCAACGTCAGATGCGTCATTCTTTCAAAACTAACGGAAAATGCCGCGTCTGGCGTTGGTTCAACGTTAATTCGATGAGCAAATCAACGTTGTTTCAATGTCATGAGAGACGTCGTTTCCACGTTGATTCAATGTCAGTTTGCTGTCTGGGTAAAGACTACAGTCAGTAGTAGGGTCTGTCCTCAACCCACCCATAGAAAGTGGATCTCACTCACAGAATGAACACATAGTGTCGGCCATCTTTTTTTGGAAGCTAAGCTAGCAGGCTCTTGTTCTGTGGAGAAAGCTGAGTAGTAAAGGTTACCATCCTCTTTTTTTCTGGACATGTCCGGTTGTCGATGTCCGGGATTCAGCTTTTGCTTTCTGCAGTCGTCATTCATTGTTTACATGCACAGCTTTTGTTTAATCTAACTGAATTCATTCCGATTGGTGAATCTGAATGTAGTGTTTACATGAACGCTAAACAAGTGATCGGTTTATGTGCATTTTAACATTGCTAAGAAAATCCCCCCTCCTCCGTGAGAGATACGAGACCGGTGCGTCTCACAGGTGTCGCTCATCAGTAATCACGCCACCGGCCTCGCGCCGTTCTCCCGAGGCCCTCACTTGTCCCGCTCGCCAAAGGAAACATGACTCGCGCCGTTCTCCCACGGCCCTCACTCGTCCTGCTCACCACAGTAAACATAATGAATGGCGACTGTAGAACGCAAAAGCCAAATCCCCGACATTTTGGGCGATCTCGAAACACATTTTCGGGACTCATCACGGAGACTGACTAGTAGCCTAGACTTGTTGTTTAACTACTGTGCTCTGTTACCGGTAGGCGTGGCCTCCTAGGGCAGGGAAGCAAGTGCATTCTGGGAGTTGTTGTCTTTCATCCACATAAGCCTAAAATACATTTTCTGGCTTTTCTCAGTCTAGAAAGCTCCAAATTTAAAAATTATTTCACATTTCTTCAACATAAATGGCCTATTTTAAATACACATTCATCTTTCCAGAGGTGAAGTATCCCTTTAAAAGCAGCAGATAAATAGATTTAGTAGTAAGGAGCAGAAGCAAAATTTAATCTACACCCACAACCCCCCTTCAACCCTCTACCCGTTCTCGCTGGAACAGCTGGAAAAGCCTGACGATTTAATTTAAGAGAGCAGAGAATTCCGTGGCCCTCGTCCATGTAACTGACGGCAACTGCAGTGAACCGACTACAGCATCCTGGAATTCAAATGGCACGGAATTCTAGTGAGATTATTGGAAGGATCTCAGATCCAGTCATTTCCACTGACCTGTGAGCCTGGGATACCTCGTGAACCCTACGGCAAGCAAATGGCCAGTTACCAAATTAAGGGAAGAAAAAATAAAGGCTTGCATGGTCCTTTCCTTTTAAAAGGACTATGCAAAAACAGACGGTTCTTCTGTTAGAGGGTCCAAGGATGACATCAACAACCGCATGCTGGCTCATTCACATTCATTGGTGATTATCTGACAGTCTCTAGATCTTCTTGTTCCAAAGCATGAAAACTTGTATTCTATGGGCATTTCTATACTGCAAATATAAGCTACTTCTCTATAAACAAGGAGCTGTTTCAATTTCTGAACAGATTCTTCAACTCACTTAATGTTCAGTTGATATGAAGTGTTTTGAGAAAGCTGTGATTGGATCTGGTTTATAGGCCACTTGAGGTGAACCCCTGGAAGGTCAGATCCCCTAAAGAGAGCTATTCTCAACCAGTGTTTTTATACTACACATATGTAGAAGCAAATTGTGATGTGTTAACACACAATACCTCATTTAGTGTCAGGCCAACATGACTCTAGGCATTGTTCCAAGACTGAGTGACATTAATTGATTTCCAGCCTATGGAATCCAATGTAAAAGAGACATCATAAGGCACATACCAAACTATAAAACACTCACCCCATGTGTTCTGATACTAGAAGTGTTTTATTTCAAACGTTGGTGAGCGACTGCCACTCCAGTGGAGACTTCTAAACATCGATCACTGATCCTTTAGACAGCTTTTTTTAAATATTTTCTTCTCATTGTGCAGAATTCCCTGCAATTAATTCAGCTTAATCTACAGACACTAATATAACGCTGTTTTATAGACAATTTCAGTGATGAAACTATGAAAATCTCTACTTTGACGTCAACTCTTTGAATGGCCGTGATTCAATATCTAACCAAAAGCAACAACGTCATTATTATATATGCATACATAACTACGGCTGCTGTTTCGTTTAGTTTGCATACTCCATTTTGATGTTTTCATTCTTGCATCTGTCAAACGGCTCATAGCCAATGTCACACAGTGTATTGATTTTCATGCTCAATCGAGGGAAAATGAGACATGTCATGACAACAGCAAAACAGCGATCAAAAGAAATGATCCATTGCAACAATACCAGCCATTTCTGATACTGAACATTTGGTTTACTGTTATTCATTTTAAAGTGTAACTGAATGTCTCATAAACTTTGACTGTGAATGTGATTTGATTAAGTAGCCTACAACATGTTCCTGAATCAACATCTTAGCTGATCCTGGAACAACATTCCAATCAACCAATCGGTTAACCAATCAGTTAAGTTTAGGCTTACAATTAGGGTTAGGTGCTTCTACATCAGTGTTATTCACCATCATTTACCTCTGATTTAAGGGATAAGTAATGCGTATAGGGTTAATCTTATTTTAGGTCTCATTTTAGGTCTAACAGGAATGTTGTTCCAGGATCAACAAAATATGTTGAACCAGGAACATGTCTTACAAAATCACGGAGACCATGAGGGTATGGTAGCTACCCTAATTTGTTGTTTGGTGGACGTATATGACTTCATCTTCAGCTGTATAGATGTGACAGTCAAACGCTGACATCATTTGTCACAAACAGAAAGACATGCTTATGAAATATTTATGTTTTATGACAGATTGCAGTGGGGTAAAACGCCATCTGCTTCTGTCATCGTTTTTCATGTAATTCCAGAAATATGCCACAAACACGTTCAATCCATACCATCCCGTTAGGCAGAACACGAACATATCACCCCGGATGGGTTTACAGTGCAGCCTGAGCTGGCACAGACCAACTGATCATTTATTTCCATTATTTATCACAAAGAACGCTATTGTGCAAATCAAAGTCGAAAATGTCAATGCAAGAGCCAACTGTGGCGGTCTGATCAGTTGGCGATGCGGGAAACATGTCCCAGATGGCTCACATATGCATGTTGAATACTTTTCTGACAAGTCAGGGCTGAGATATGATATGACCGATAAACAGAGATCACATGATCACTCTTGCTCCTCACAAGAACCAGGGGTTTACAGTCACTGAGAAATAAATGTGTAATTAAATGACAGTTACTCATGAAAAATGTTAATGATTACAAAGAGGATTACACTTTCTGTAAAAAGCTAGAACTTGCTGAATAATATTTAGGTGTTGCTTTGCCTGTTTTTGATGTGCACAGTATATTGATAAAAACAGTAAACAGTATAACCAATCCTATGATCAGCCAATCATTCGTTCAAGTGCTTTTAAACCATTTCAGCGCTAAAAAGAACTTAAAGGGTTAGTTCACCCAAAAATGAAAATTCTGTCAGTATTTACTCACCCTCATGTTGTTTCAACCCCGTAAGACCTTCGTTCATCTTCGGAACACAAATTAAGATATTTAAGATATTAAGATCGCTCCTGCATACAGTCCATAGGCTTCTTGAGGGACTGGCTCTTGCTGTCCTCGAAAAGTCATTAAAGACATCGTTAAAATAGTCCAAGTGACTACAGGGGCTCAATCTTAAGTTTATCAAACGACGAGAACACTTTTGTGCGCAAAAAAACAACAAAAATAACGACTTTATTTCAACTATTCACTTCCTTCTCCATGGGCCTGTAGTCAGTTAACGTAGTGTGATTGCGTAGAGCTACGTCACACGTAGGCTCACTATTGGCCGACGCTGGTCATGTGTGTGTGATGCGTGTGACGTACAATAACAGAAGCTTACGCTATTAAACTAGTAACCTGACTCGCGCAGAGGGAGAAATAAACGAATAGTTGAAATAAAGTCCTTAATTTTGTTGTTTTTTTGCGCACAAAAGTGTTCTCGTCGTTTGATAAACTTAAGATTGAGCCCCTGTAGTCACTTGGACTATTTTAACGATGTCTTTAATGACTTTTCGAGGACAGCAAGAGCCAGTCCCTCAAGAAGCCTATGGACTATGCAGGAGCGATCTTAATATCTTAAATATCTTAATTTGTGTTTCGAAGATGAACGAAGGTCTTACGGGGTTGGAACAACATGAGGGTGAGGAAATACTGACAGAATTTTCATTTTTGGGTGAACTAACCCTTTAACTCATACTGGCATGAAACGGTTAACCAGTAAACACATCATCAGAGAAGAGATGAGACTGCAAGATTGAGGGAATGTTCCTTTGATTCAAGATTACGAGGGCGCATGAATTTAAAACATGATTATGTGCACAGATAAATAATTTAGAAAAAACACTGCAACGTTCCATTGAAAAATACGAATTTTAATTTCATGGTGACTTTAATGTTAATAATAGAGCCAAAGGAACAAAGAGAAAAGTCTCACTGCTCTTGACTGAATGACTTTTGTAGCTTTAATGAGGAGTCAGCTAAAATGAATCTATACAAAGAATTCAATGCTGTGTTGTTTGACATTTGATTTAGTATCAATATCAGTAACTTAACATGTTTTTAGTACTTCTTACTTGAAATAATCGATTTGTTCTTTGTTGTATTGTGTTTATTTTTACAATTGCTTGTAATTTGTTTATTTTATTTTATTTTCTTAAAACTGACTATTTACTTTGTCTTTAATCATGTTTAAACTTTATCCCCCAGTCTCACAGACAAGGCTAAAGTCTAGTCCCAGACTAAAATGCAACTTGCTCTGAAATACTGTATCTTAAAATATGTCAGTGTCACGAATCTGGTCCATTCACTCTCGGACATTCACCACCAGAGGTCTCCCACTCATAACATGGACTCTTGCACTTCACTACAATCCCCATCATTCATTGCACTAACGATTCACACAGCTGATTCCACTAATCACGCTCCCACTTGAGAACCATCACACACCCTCTCACACCCTTTATAATGGTGCGTTCTATTATACCCAACAAACCGTCTCGGACCTCGGATTTGACGTCACGTCCACACTTCAAGCGTTCTATTTGTTTTACGCGTCCGAGTCGGAGAAAAAAATGGACGCCACCCGGAAAGCTGTTATAATGGTAGCGCTGGCCGAGTACCAGGCACTTACATTAAAACGAAAAAATATTATGACTACACCTTATTAAAACACAGCCATTTGAACTTGAAAATGTTCACTTTATTAATGTTTTTCATGTTAATCTTCTGTTAGCAACGCTAGCAACGTCAGTAATTGCACTCACAACAACCGATTCCCATACCTACAGGGGACGCAGTAATACGAGTGATTATAACCGTCATTTAAAATACCAAAGCGGTTCAAAAACAATTCATTCTTACAAGTCACAGGGCGCAGCCATCTTGAATTCCGAAACGGAATTCTTTCTCGGTGTCCTCACGGTTGTCCGACGTCCGAGAGGAGAAATCCGAGGAAAGGGGGCGTGTTGCTAGGCAACGTCTGTCGTCCGAATCGGATCTCCGAGACGGATGAATAATAGAACGCACCATAAGCCTTGGACTTCCTCTCTCTGTTGCCGGATATTGTTTGTTTGTATGAACTGTATTGTCAGCGTTTAACACTCCCCAAGTGTTGGCTACTTACTGAGCCTTTCATGGAACTCTAGTCTTGCCTTGTCCTTCGTGTTTTTATCCCTGCCTGTGTTACTTGGATTCACCCTCAGCCTAGCCCTTCGGACCCACGCTTGCTGTCAGGATTTCTCTGTGCTATGCCCCTGCCATACCTGTCTGCTGTTCATTGACCTTGCCTGTACTAAGACTACGTTTTTGGGATAAAGCCTTGCGAATGGATCTGTTCGTCTATCCTCTGGTTCATTCTGTTACAGTCAGTGCCATTATTTTGTACCAGTAATTTATTTAAAGCATATTTATAAAAGCTAATTAAATGTCCTGGATTAATCCAAGATTAACCATGCCCAGATTAGTTAGGCTAATAGTTTAAGTTGTGTAAAAACTGAAATTCGAGAACTGTGGTTTTTAAAATGTTTTTTTGTAGGGCTTGTAAAAAAAAAATCTATACGTTGAACCCATTTATTATGTAAATTTAAATATTTTTATTATTATTATTGTTTTAAGCTGACTTAAATTGAAAGTTGTTATATTTTGTAAAAATGATTTCAATTGTACTGTAATGTTGAATGGCTATAATTGCTCATGTCAATTCATTCACACACTGTAAAAAATATTTTCATAATTTGTAATCACATTTTTTCTTTTGTCAAATCAACTTAAATAATTTATGTAGTTCAGATAACATAATATTTTGAGTTTCTGGTGATTAAATCAATCTCCTTCATTGTATTAACTCAATTTTTTTTCCATTTCATTGAACTTGAAATTTTAAGGCAACCAGGTTACTTTATTTTTTAGGTTAAACCAACAATATTTTTTTAATTGAGGAACAACTATGTATATTTTTTGATATCTTGAAATTATTATATATAATATTCATGTCATGGGACAACATCTACATGGTGCTCACCCAAAAGTATCCATGCTTGAGCAGGTTATGTTTTAAGAAATGTGAAAAGCATTGTCTTTGAAAGTAACTGTATTTGGGGAATAACCTTGTCTCATAAAAACATGTTGTTTTCCCCGCCTAATTTATTGCATCCACATTGCACAGTCCATATCTGACACAATTTTTCCTTCCTTTTACTTATTGGTTATTTATTTCCAGCATCACACTTTACACACATTTCTTGTGCCGTTAATGATGCATGCATGATTTATGGCTGTGTATCATTACTCAGGAAGGGAACTAAGAAGAAAAGACTTCTTGTTTTATGTTAAATCATACTCTAATAGTAGAACACTCTTATGATGATGACCACATTGTTGTGAAAAGCATTTGTTTTTTTGGAGCTGTGCTCTTCCAAAGCGGTTGCGCAAGACATCTTGAAACCGTTTGACTGTGACATGGCTCAATGTAAACATACAACCATATCGCCAGGAGTGAGAATGAAGGACTCGTTTGAAGGACTCTAAGGACTTGTTTGCAAATTTCGCTTTAGGAGCATATTGTCTGCACCTGGGGACGAGCACAGGAAGTGATGCGTGGCTCCTGAGGGAGTTGGAGGATGTCAGTGTGGACTCTGCAACATGAGGATCAGCCATTATTCACAATCAGAGGCCAGAAGCGAGCAGTTTGAGGACAGGTCTGAGCCAGCTAATGAAAAGCACATGTGCTTCACAAGACTCGCTGGCTCTTCCCAGCTCATCTGCCTGGCCCACACCCTTCATCCTCTCTGCGTTTACCCCTCGCTCCCTTTCAAGTCTGAAACAAACTGGCTCCTCTCACTGAGACAGTAGAAAAGCATGTGGAAAGCAAAACCTGACATACTTTCTCAGGGTTATGCTGTTCTGGTTTCTGTACAGATCAAAACATTATTTGGTTTTGAGATCAGGTAACTAAGTAAAATGCAGCTGCCTGTTTAGCCATTGCAAAATTAATCCAATAAATTCAACGCAAAAAGTATTGCGAGCCAAGTCTTTCCTCGTCACCTCCAATCTAAGCATGATGTTTATACGATCAAACTCACGCACATGTGCGATGAAGAGAACCGCCCACAGTTTCAGGTCATGCTAGCTATGAGACAGGAAGTTGCTATTCACCCAAAATGAGCCATTTTGTACAGTGTTGGCAGTGGGAAGCAACACAGAATCCTCCTTTGCTTCAGGCACTGGGGCAATCTGATGGTTTCCAAAAGTTACCCTCCCCAATTTCAACAATTCATCACAACAATGATGACAGGCTTCACTATTAGCTCTGTTTTTCAAGGCCTCGCATGAGTCAAGCTCATGACTCATATCACTCGTCTCAGCCATCACATTGCTTTAATTAAACACCAGGTATCTTTTCGCGTCCATGTGTTCACAGGAGTCGCCGTGCGTACAGTAGATGTCTGCAAAGGTTCATAAATAATCGCAAGATTTACAATAGGTACACTGGAAATCATAACCCATGATGTTGTACTATCAGGCACTTAAATCATTCACATACTTTTCTGATGACCTTTTGATTATAGTTGCTACACCATTATAAAATGTTTATTACTTCTTATGGTAGAGCAGATGGCTAGGGAAAGCAAACAATCTTTCATTTACTGAATAATTTATGCTATCAACTGAAATAAACCATTATAGAAGGACTATAAGTCAAATAACAAATATACAGTTGTGAACCTTAAAGAACCCTTCTACAGCTTTTTAGTTGCCAGATGACGGTAAACATTTTATCAGTGTGCCTAAATGCTAGAAAAGTTTTAATTGTAAATAAATGGTCAGAAAATATTGATTGTCCTCCCCAGAATAAAGTAAATATTATAGGATCTTAAAAAATCATGTGAATTTGGTTAGACAGGGTGGGGAATTCCACCGATGGAGAAAAGTTAGCCACGGGACCCAGAAATCCCAGCGGCATTCATCAATTCTCCAAACGGCTTGTCCTATTTATGGTCTCAGGTTTAATGAACTTGTCTTTTTAAATGTAAATGCACTTACATTTTTACATCTCTCTCATTTTTTGAACTTGATGGTCAAGGATGTATGGGACATTTGAAAAACTTGCATGCAATGTTCTGGAAACCTGTAACTTTAGACTGGTTAGCTGGTGAAGCTAAGCATGGATGAGCCCCTTGGTACCAATTGACCATAATTTAACTGTCACAAGCTACCTGAGTATTGTGGCTGACCATGTCCATCTCTTTATGATCGCAGTGTACCAAGTAGGATAACGCACCATGTCACAAAGCTCAAATCATCTCAAACTGGTTTCCCCCAGTCTCGTCGAGGGCGTCCCGCTGCTGCTTCTACACCTGCTCCAGGCGACACAACTCGTCCCTCAAGCCGCTTCTAAACCCTCCAAAGGTCCATCAAAGCAGCCCTGAGACAGAGCTAACCTGAACCAGGGAGTGGTGTCCTTCCACCAGAGGACCAGGTGGAGAATCTTTTGTTTCAATTGAAAGAGTGCTTTTTACAGTCCTTACTTAGTCTTAAACCCAAGCATTTGTTCATTTGCCCCCAAGATTGGTTCACAGCAACTGACCTAAAGGATTTGTATTTTCACGTTTTGAGTTTCCCTCGACACAGACCATTGCTTTCAAGGGTTGGTCGTACCAGTACAAGGTCCTCCTCTTTGGGCTTTCCATGTCTCCCCTTTTTATAAAGTCGTCTGCCCTTGACCTGTTATGGGAAGTGGGCATTCGCATTCTCAACCGATCTCTATGTCTGGCTCATTCTGGCTCACACTTGAGATTTGTGAACATCTCTGTGAACACCCCTGCCTTCTGGGGCTATGGGTCAACTGGGAGAAGAGCAAGTTCTCCGTGTTCAGAACAAGAAGTGCCCTTAGAACAAGTGTCCAGGCACGTTGTTGTCACAACGGACAACAAGAATGGGCTGGGGTGATTTATGCAATGGGCACACAGCCTCTGGCTCCTGGACAGGACTATGACTGCAGTGGCATATCCATTGCCTTGAGCTGTTGGCAGTGCTGCTCACCCTACGGCAGTTTCAGGGCAAGCACAGGTCTGGGTGGACAAGAACTGTGACGTTTGTGTACATCAACCGCCCGCCATCTCCTCCTCTGGAGTCAGCAGCAGCTCAGGTCGCTCCGTGCTGTTCTGGACAAGCTCTATCGTGTGACTAATGCACTCTCACAACAGCTACAGGGAGCTGGAGACTCTTTCCCCAGGTGGTCCAGCTGATTTAGAGTCGATTCTGGAAAGTCCAAGTAGATTTCTTTTGTCGTTTTTGCCACACGCATCTTTGTGTTCGTGCCGATGTGGTGAGTATAAACCAGGCTTTTTTAACACTTAGTTGATGGGGTTAGTTGATGCGACAGTCGTCTGATTAAAGTTACATTTAATGTTTGCCAGTTTAATGTTACATTCAATGTTTTCCCTAGATTATTACCTTTGTTATAAGAAGCACTTGGACGTTACATGTAGTTACTATAGTAATAACTATAATTTTTGCATAATTACATGCAACTAACCCTAAACCAAACCCTTATCCTAACACTATAGTATGTAGATAATTATTATTAATTAGCACTTAAATATATAATTCGATTAAAGGATATACGAATATACGCTTGAAAACTACAGATTATAGTTACACATTTTTGTCTTCATACCCACAGACAGTCAGATCAACAAAGGGTTATTAAAAAAAGTTATTGTAAGACCAGGTTTATTACTGAAAATTGTATCATGCTTTGTCTACACTTTTAACAGCGTTATGGTAAAAATGGAATACTATGACAACAGCTTTCTTTCCTGTACGCAAAGGCGTTGTGTTAGACAAAACTGACAGAATGGCAATTTCTTTCAGTTTCCCCTCCGTTTAGCCTAAAACACTATGATCATGGTCATCCAGTTTGAACTGTTGACTTCAAACGTGGAGGTTTTTCAGATTTTCCGTTACGACGCTCTCTACGTATTTACAAATCATAGCCTACAACACACCAGACCCTTCAGTGAAACACAAAAGCAATTCACTCCCGCTAAATGTTTACTCTTTGAATTCTTGCACTCAAAAAAATATATATAAAAAAATACAGGTTGAATTATGACTAAAATGTTTTAGTCACTATTATGACTAAAAGTTTGCTAAGTATTATCTACTTAGTATTATCTAGGGATAGTTCACTTTGAAATTGATTTTTGGTATGTTTTATCTTACTTCAAGGGCATCCAAGAAGTAGGTGTCTTTGTTTCCAAAGTATTTTCAATTTTGATATTTTTAGGTCAAACCGTTGGTGTCTATCAGTCATATAATGGAGGTTTAGGGGGTCCACCTCATGCACAGAGAAGTCCAAATTAAACATGATTTAATGACTCGTAAATGTAAGTACACATTGATGGCCTAAGACACGAAACGAGCGGTTTGTGTGAGAAAACGAACAGTATTTATATCGTTTTTACCTCGTGTAATCACAGTCACGTCCAAGTACTCTGAGGGCAAGGGCGCTTCCGTCTGCGCAAGCGCCGACCAGCGCTGGAAAGCCCCGGAAGTGATCTCTCTCGCATGTACGTCACTCATTGTTTACACAGAGATTTCAGAAGTGTTACCCTACATTGTGAAGATCTAAACATATTCAGATATACAGGAAATCACAATAGAAGACGATTTCGATATATCAGACAACGTTGATTTTTTTTTTCGCAACCGTGCGAGAGATCACTTCGGTTTGACCGAAGAACACAAGACACAAGAACGGTTTGACCTAAAAACATCAAAACTGAAAACACTGTGGAAACAAAGACACCTACATCTTGGATGCCCTTGAGGTAAGATAAAACATATCAAAAATTAATTTCAAAGTGAACTATTGCAGTATTTTATTGTTTACTCATATCCATAGCAGACTGGTGGGAGTGGCCTTGGAAGGCAACATGCCCAGTGCATCATGGGTGTTGAAGTTTTTAAACCTATTTGGCAAACGGGAAGACAACCACATTTTTATCTGGTCAGGTAGCACCGTTAAAAAAAAAATGTTTGCCTTTTGTACTGTATAGACCTTGTATAGCCCCACCCCTTTTCAGCACTGCACTCGTTGTCTTCCGGTTTATATTTCGACCGCATTAAGGTAAGATCTTACAGATTTATTTAATAAATGAACACACAAGGGCCAGGGAACATGAACAACTGGTGGTCAATAAATGAATGGGGATTCAAATTCTGTGATAATCTGTGTAGCTTTCTGCAAAATTCTGCTGGCACAGAATGTGTGTGATCCTACGCATTATCTACCATATCTGAGTGAAATACAGGAACACACAGCCATGACTGATTTTGAATTTGGTCAACTGCTGAACTGCGGGCAATGAGTACATTCAGATACTTCCTTACATCCAATCTAATCTCAAATACAGCGTTTTCTGAGGATTCTGTTCATGCTAGGTCATGTGCTCCACATCAGCTATATGTGAGGCCTGGGGTCCGAATGCTGTCTGCTTTTCCTAAGATTTGTTAAGTAAGTTGAAAAGCGAAAGATTAGACAATTATCTCCTTCTTCACTCCAACAATCACAGCCAAAGACAACTTCCACTGCAAAATCTGATATCGAGGAGTTTATAAGCTCTTTCGGAGTGAAAAGGTCTTTCTCAGAGGTGCCAGTGAGCTGCTCCAAAGTTTATCGAGCCTGGTTACATTTGTTTAATTCCTTATCTCTCCAAACATGTCGCTGGAATCGGCGCTGCTTTAGGAAATTCAATTATACCCGAATGGGGCTAATGCACCAATAGTGCTTGGTTTGACAGAGAAAGAAACAATATTTACATTACAGTATCAGAATGGGTCCAGTTGCACTTGGTAGGCGCCAAGATTTCCACATATTGTATTGTCTGTGTTCCAATAACATAATCAGCGCTGATGCCCCATTGTTTGAGTAGCACTTAATTTACTCAGCTGGGCTGAAAATGATCAGGTCGCCCACTCATTTCATCCAAAAAAAAAAAAAAAAGGATATTTTGACCATAGGTAAAAGTCAGTAGCCTATATATAAAAGAGTACTAGAGAAACATGGCAATATTCTTACTTATTTCAAAACATAGAATCAAGAATACTCTGATCAACACACACATATATATATATATATATATATATATAAACTGGTGCTTGAATCAATCAATATAATTTTGGAAAAACTATTAGCAGATCTGTTGGGTTTTAATGTCATTTTTTACTGCCAAAATACAATAAGGTACCAACATTTATAAACCTTCAAAACTTTTTTCCTTACAAAATTCTACATTGCAACATTACAAAATCTTGCTTTTGAACCATAGTATATAGTGTATACTATGGTAAATGCATATGTTAAACTTTACTATGATGTATTTGAATGACTTAGAATCATCATTACAGTACAACACTTACCACGGCACCACCACAGTACTTTTTTGTAAGGGTAGTGATCCAAATTTCATGACATTACTCTGGCTTGCTACATTATACGGCATACTTGTAAGCGTGCAAATAAGTGTCCTTGAATGATCTTAAAAAAGCTCTTACCAGCTCCATAACCTCCAGCCCCTAAAGCTCCTGTTTGAGCACCAGTTCCAGCAGCTCCTCCATATCCTCCTGCTGAACAAGAGTTCATCAGTTTCTGAAACGCTTGATCTGTGTCTGCTCAAGTAGCACACATTACACATTACACACATGGCAAGATGTGACTTCACTGACTGCCACACAGGTGAACTTTTTGTTTTTGAACACACTTAACAATAGCTGGCGAGTTTGAGAACTGATGATAAGACAGTGGTGTTATGAAGCTCACTGGACATCAGGTCTATAATGTGCAAGCTAGATTGGAATTCATGAAATACACTCACTTAAAGGATTATTAGGAACAGTTGTTTAATTTCTCATTAATGCAATTATCTAATCAACCAATCACATGGCAGTTGCTTCAATGCATTTAGGGGTGTGGTGCAGTATGCTGATGCCTTCATATTATCTTTTTCATGTTAATTCTACAAAACTGATCAGTTGGGAAAAAATAATTAAAATGTTTCAGTTAATATTAAGTTCTGAGGTACAACAAATTGATTTACTGTTCAGTTGGTTGGTTGAGTGAGTAAAGTCTGGATGATGTTAAACAATACAGGATTCTGGTCTCAGTGGAGGAAATCACCCTACAGTGTTCATATTCAAAGTAAAACCATCTTACCTGCTGCTTTTGCTGCTTTGTATTGGGACGTCCCAGCACCTGTTAAAACCAGTAAGAGTTATAGGACTTTCAGTGCAGGTGAGTAAACATCTTGTCAAGTGTAGCCAAGAAGAAATGGTTCAGCTTTACTTTCAACCTCAGACGGCACCACACAACACGTGAAATTCTTCTTTGGAAGACATTCAAGAGTTCGGTTTTACATTCCTAGCGGCTGCTAAACTAGACCTTCCAGCGGGATTAATGCATTTGAGTAGTAGAGCTTCTTGTATTCGAAATCCATTCTGTAAATTCTGATTGAAATCATAATCATCATATCTTAATTTGGTATAAATGTGTTAATGATGAGCAAAGTGTCAGTGTGTGTGTGTATGTATGTGTGTGTGTGTGGGGGTAGTCATCATGTGGGAGGCAGCGTCCATCTGCTCCACAGAAAGTTGAAGCACTCTGGGCTACCCCTAAGTGTGAGTACACACATCACATCATACAGGACACATCTGAACACACACACACTCACAAGCACAGGCTATGTGGTGGACCTCGAGAAGCTGTATGCTCTGAAGAGAAAATAAAGCATCAAAGAGCTTTCATTCTGCTTCTTCACGTCTCTAACAGGACATCTGTGTGAACCAATTACTGGCAACCCCAAACTGATTGAAATTCAACAGTTATCTAGAGAATTGTTATATATTGTATTGACAACTCATCAACTAAAGGGGTGATGAACTGAGAAATCAAATTTTCCTTGAGCTTTTGACGTCTAAGAGGTTATCATATTATAAGAATATCCTGTAAGTTTCAGAACTGAAAACGTTTTTAAAAGTGGGGAACTATGATGTCATAGAGGATAAAACACCACCCCCGCAGAAGAAGATCAACGCCTACTTCAACACGGCCGGTTTAGCCCCGCCCACCGATTCGCGCATTACACACATAGTTAAATAACATAGATGCCTACCCCGTGATGACAAACCGGATCGAGCTACTGAGCAATACAGAATATTGTGCAGTGCTGGTTGTGTAAGAAGACAGTCGCTGCATAAGCTTCTTCTGGATTCCAATAGGACTGCATGGATAAATTTTATTTTTAATGACGTTCAGCTGATGAGGGTAAAACATCGTCGTCTGTTCGCTTCATTTCACTGAGGATTGTAAACAAGACTGGATTTGCAGAGCGATTAAGAGTAAAGAACGGTGCTGTGCCGTCTATATTGGATCTGACAGGAATTGTGCAACACACGGACTCTGGGTCGAACATGTACGGGCGAATCATTCCGGTTGCCATTTTACAACATTGAACGTTTTCAAAACAATTTCCCCCAAGTGCACCGACGGGTGAGTTAAACTCATTATAATATGCAAAACTGTTCTCCACTCACAGCGGTGGGCGTTTACTTCCAAGTCTTCAGTGCGAGACGCCCATAAAAACCCAGCGTTTATCAGGTAGGCTAAAAATTTGGGTAGAAAATAGCCTATTACTTATTCATTTTTGAATACAAAAATCAAGCGAACGTCATAAGTTGACCTAAAAAAAAAAAAAAATATATATATATATATATATATATATATATATAATAAATATAAAAAGCCAGTTCATGACCCCTTTAAACATTTACCAACCCCAGACAGCAGACATTGAATCAACGTGGAAACGACGTCTCTCATGACATTGAAACAACGTTGATTTGCTCATCGAATTAACGTTGAACCAACGTCAGACGCGGCATTCTTCAAAGTTAAATGAAAATCGAAAATTGGTTTGCTTTCATAACGTTGAAACAACGCGTTGATTTCAAGTTGATTTTCCGTTAGTTTTGAAAGAATGACGCGTCTGACGTTGGTTCAACGTTAATTCGATGAGCAAAACAATGTCAGATCAACGTTGTTTCGATGTCATATTTCCACGTTTATTCAATGTCAGTTTGCTATCTGGGACGTATATTCTGCATAATTGGATGTTGTTAAATAAACACTGACAAGTTTTAGTGCTGGATGATATGATATAACATTGATATAAGTGATCACTTGGATTTAGACAAATATTATTTATATGAAGTGTTCACAGGCAAATTTGCTTTATGCATTTCCCTGGTGTTGAAATTAGGCCCATATAAATGTGAGGAAACATGCTTCCTGCTGCATGTCAATGTCCATGATCACTGGTAATCTTTAGTAAGTTGTAAGGAACACTTGGCGAAGTGGTGAGCAGATCATGGCTGTCTATGGTTATACCTGGGTAAAGTCCAGCACCTGGTAGATATCCAGCCCCACCTGGTCCTCCTCCAGCTGAACCCTGAGGCACATACACCCCTGAAACAGAAAAACACCAGCGGTCAGGGTCTGTCTTTCATGTTTCCCAAGCCCGACCCTAGCTGACACCCAAAGAGAAGAATCCAGGCGAACGCCGACAGTTCTGAAAGACCTTGACAAGCATTTCTCTGAACATTTTGCTCATGTCAATTACTCACAGAAATCATTCGGCCTTCAAGTGAAGTCAAAATGTGATTGCTGTCAGATTCGAATGAACTCATATTCATTTCATGTGTTTCTCTTTTTCCGTTCCTTTACTGACAAAACAGAAGGAAGAGGAAAGGATGGACATGATTACGGGTGAAACTAATGCTTGTGCTGCTTCAGTAGACGATGGGGAATGTAGTCATGGGACAAAAATCATCATGAAAGCTAAACGAGTATAAAAGTCTATCGTCCTTCTCTCGTCTAATCTGCTACGCACAGCCAGCTTATTGACAAACTCACTTTTATCGTGATACTAATTTGTTAGTGCGACCACGCTTAACCCTCTATGGGACCAATTGTGAAATCAGAGTTAAAAAAAATAAATGACTATATAATTTACATATATTTCAGACTAAAATCATTTACCAAAATTAGTTTTCCACACCCGACGTCTTTTATAACTGACTTTGTCCTATTAGGGTCAATAATTTTTAGAAAATTGTCTTGTCTCTCCGAGAAGGATTGAAAATTAGTCAGTGTTTCAAAAAAAACCACTCCATTTAATCATGTTCAACTATATTTCATTTGGAAATCAAAACTTGACTCAAATTCAGACGTAATTTCACTGTCTGAAATGTCTTAGCATTGAAAAATAATCGTTTCTTTCTTGGAATTCCAATTCAATAATTGAAGCACAAGTGAAAATCAACAATACCCTTCTATATCAGTGTGGCCCACACTTTCCACACGTACAGTAACTTGACTTTGACCCGTTTAGTCCTGATTCTTGGAGCATTGGTAAGCAGTGGCATCTTTCCTGACCTCTGGTTGTAGTATGGAGCACATCTTCCAAACTGGCAGGATAATGTACTCAAATATGTCTGACTTCCACAACAATCTCTGACTTGTATTCTTCATCACTGCCATAACCCTAACGGCTACTATCCTCCTTGATCTTTAACTTCTTCCTTTCTTTCTACGGCCTCATTTTCTGATGCACTGCCGTCACTATCGTCAATACTTTGTGATAAAGGCACAGATTTTCCATTTCTGTCTTCTACAACTTACTAAGATCAACCTAAAACACAGGTAAAAGCTTTTATACTGCCTGCCAGAACTGGATGAAATATGTTACCCTAAAAGGACTTGGTCATTTATACATGACATTCAGATTTTTTTGGTCATTAAGTTATTTATTTATTTATTTATTTATTTTTACAAAATATTCATTAAAACTGACAAAAAACTTTAGAATGCACATTTGGATAAACAATGATATTACACACACACACACACATATATATATATATATATATTGTATATATACAGGTATTCTAGTCTAAAATGAACAATAGAGCATGTGACGTGGCTAATAGATGTTCATTCATTTTATTGGCTAAAGGGGATGTCATATGATATTATTAAAATGAATTATTTATTTATTTTTGGTTGAACATTATTATTGTATTTTAAATGCAAATTTCTTAGCGTCATTTATAAATGCCAATGTCCCATAGAGATTTAAATCTGAACTAATCCAGTGCATTAAAAATGAATACATTATATATTACTATATAGTCATTTGAAAGTAATTAGTTAAATTATTAAAGAGTAACTAAACACTTAACCAACTTTTTTTAGTTAATGATCTGTAAGAATGGATCTTTATTAATACCAGTCATTGATTCGAGTAACTTTTTTGGCATTTGTTTATAAAGTGTTCTATTTCTACAATATATGGTGTAAAAACGTCTTAGTCCTGCCCTCTTCAGGTTGAACGGTGGCTACTGCAGTTGAATTTTCCTATTGGATGTTTGTGGTAGTACGTGACACAGCGGTTGTTGGTGACGTAGGCAAGTTCCATACAAACAAAAAGCGTCTCAGGTGCACGCCCCCCTCCGCTGGGCTCTGCCCACTTTTCCAGCATTTTTCAAATATTGCCAGTGGGTGGAGTCAGGCTCTGACCAGGGGTTTAGTTACCCTTTAACAATCAACTGTCAGAATCACAAAATTATGGTAAATTATGATAGAGATACCAAACACAATAGATCTGGAGCCCACTATGCTGACGCACAACCTAGTTTTCTTTTCATTTCATTTCAATTCTTTAATCTTATTATAATTGAAGTAATACTATTTTGTACATGCTAATTAGGGCTGTCAAACGATTAATCGTGATTAATCACATCCAAAATAAAAGTTTGTGTTTAGATAATATATGTGGGTGCACTGTAATTATTTTGTATACATATAAATATACACAAATGCATGTTTATTTAATAAAAAATATTATTTATCTATAAAATATTTATATATAATATACATTATATATAAATCTATATAGAGTATATACATTAAAATATTTCTTAAATATATACAAGCATGTATGTGTACTTATATATATAAAATAATTATACACAGTGCACCCACATATATTATGTAAACACAAACTTTTATTTTGGATGCGATTAATCGCGATTAATCGTTTGACAGCCCTAATACCAATACATACTATTTTACCCGCAGGTTTTTTCCCTGGTGAAAACTAACACTTACACTACTAACACTACATAATTCCAGGTTAAAATGTTATTTTATTAGTAATGCGTTATATTACTGCGGTACAGCAAAAAGTAAAATGTTACTGTGATATAACTACTTTTTTGTAGCGTTACTCCTAATACTGACTGCTGTAGAATGGAGCTTACATAATTGACCCGTATACTCTATACAGGTGGAGCTGGGGAGGGTTTCTAGAGTTCAGCAACAAGCTCATTGGATACTGATACAGGAGAAACAAATCGGCTGTGCCCTATTGAGAATAATGTAATAACCATCAGCCTGCTACACCTAAAGTTTCATGACAGAACTTTACATAATTTTTATATTGACATTTATTACTCATTACTCAAGAATTAACAACATAAGAAACCAAAAAGTTTAGCAACGTCATGTTTGTTTGCTTTGCAACGGCACTATAGCATTATACTGTATGTATTCTTTAACAAAAGTATTGTTACATCAATATGGTAATCATTCATTATCATGGTATCAAAGTAGTATAACCAATCCTGTAATGGTGCATTCACACCCGACGTGAATAGCAATGCAAAGACGCGTTACACACGTAAAAAATTCCTGTGGCGCGAATGAGGCGTAGAGCGTGGCGCGGTAGACACGGATACTCGCCATTCGTGCGAATTGAGCGTCTGGTACGTTAAACGCGTTACGCGCAAATGATTTAGTTAGTGCTATTTGTGCATTCACGCGTTTGACGCAAATTCGCGTCTGCCGCCCGAGTTGAAAAATCTGAACTTTGTGCCGCGTTAACCAATCAGGAGCCTGCTGCTTGCTCACGTGGTGAAGGATCTGGATGCTTCAATAAATTATTTTGTAATATTACTAAATGTCTGGTGTGGTTCTAATGCACAACAAAGCAAATATTTGATCACTTAAAACTTTATTTCAATATACGACACATGTTCATTTTGTATTGAATGTTATTCATTCCATATCTAGATTATATGAAATATTATTATGATGTCAAGACAACCAACATACATGTGCAAAAGTTTGTGTCTGCCAACGGGTTTCGATTCTGACGCGCGTAAATTTCACTCCAAACTTTTGTTTTTACGCGCGTCAAGAGTGAAACAGAATTAATTATGAGATAAACAGAATTAAAACAAAGTGGTCAAGCGTCTAACTAGACACGGTAGGCACGAATTTGACGCACTATTCGCGCCCGGTGTGAACACACAATAGGGGAAGGTGAGAACATTGCTTATAGTCTCAGGGAGCGGGCTACTTCAAGTAAATAAAGCCCTGAGCTTAGGAAAGGGTGATTTTGGGAGGGGAAAACGCTATACGACTACTAACAGCTTCCCATGTGTTCTTGTTAGCTCAGGAATCAATTATGAAGTTACATTTCGATGCCAGACCTGGTTTGCATCACCAAGCCGTGATGGAGAATGTGAACAGACCCTCCGATGACAGAGACTTTTAATAGGTTTTGCATGTTTCTCGAAGGCTATTTAATCAAATCCATACGTCCCAGCTTCTTTTGTGTTTATTAGCAGCAATGCAGTAAGCATGGTATTTTATTATGGAGTTGCACGGAAAGCCTGTCATTATTCAGTAATGGATTATACAGGCTTTATTTTTATTTTTATTATTAAAAAAAAAACCCAAAAAACTCCTACTCAAGGCCACAGTTGTCATGTGAAAGAAAAGCCACACATGGGAAGAATCGTTCACAGTTGGCAGATCAGGTGCGGAGATTAAAACTACAAAAGCAAGCTGTGAATTGCCCTGGCATTGACTTGCAGATGAGGCAGCGAAGAAGTGAACAAAGATCTTTATTAAGCTAGTGGAAAGTTTACATATACTGTCATCATGCCCTGTGAACAAGAAGAAACCGTCACTGCTTTGCAAGGACTGAGCATTATCTCATAGCTTCAGAACATGATTAGGGGGGACAAACTGTTTAGTCTGAGGCAAGCTAAATTTTTTGCTTTTGGAAAAAAAAAGCTTCAGCTTACGTGATAATGCCAGCAGAGTTTTATCTTACCTTCTTTACTTGACTTGTTTGAAAAACAGAAAGAAAGGAAATGGGGAATTTGTGTGCTGTATGTGTCCTCATGACTAACTGCTGATATAATTACCAGTAAACTGAACTTTATCACATTATAGGAAGGACTTTACGGGGTCATGACATGAGAAATCTAATTCGCCTTGATCCGTTTTCACATAAGAAGTATTTGTACCATTAAAACATCCAACAAGTTTCATAGCTGCAAATGTCTAACTCATTATAAACAAAGCGTTTAATCAAGCTCCAAAAACAGCTTGTTTTGGATATTGCGGGATCGGACAAAAATATTTCCACATGCCTGCGTCCAGAAAGACATCGAAAAACAGCTATACATCATCTCACCACAGGCCCCGCCCACTGGCATTCATTTGCTAAACGGCTGACATTTGCCTTCACTCGATGTGAGCGTCGCATCAAAACCAAATATAACCCATTATAATGTCTGGTGCTGTCTACACTGGATACAGTATACAGATGTGTGTTCAGTTTCTGCCGTAGTCTACACACTTGACGCCCGTTTCACACATACTCCGTTTGCAGTGCGTATGCGGTCCGTGTTTTTTTCCGTACCCATGTTAACAGGTTAGAGCTTTCACACTGCACGCGGATGCAGTCCGTCGATCCGTTCCAGTTGCGGTGCGTATACAGCAGTACAGAGATCGTTTCCGTACCGAGTCTATTTCTGCTGTGCTGCAAACGCAGAAATAAAGTGACAGCGCACGGTTCGTGGTCAAAATGAACGCAAATTGACCTTGAAATGTAGTAGTTTCACCATAAATGCATTTAATTCAATAAAATGTGGTAACCTCTCCATAGATGTATTTAATTGTTTCACATTTTTACTTTAAGACATTACTTTTTAATATATAAGGAATAAATTGTATGCATTCGTTGTTTAAATTGGCTTTATGCCCAGCTGCACTACTTCCTGAACTTCAGCCAGCTCCTTATTTCCTGTCTGCCATTATTGGTCAAATTGATTAATTCAGGTGTGCTTGACCTCAGTAGTCATGGCAACAATAATCAGACACACCTGAATTAATCAATTTGGCCAATAATGGCAGACAGGAAACAAGGAGCTGGCTGAAGTTCAGGAAGTAGTGCAGCTGGGCATAAAGCCCATTGTGTTTAAACGAGCATGCGTCCATTCAAGTTTGTAAACAGAATCGCAAAGCTGGCAAAACTTTTATTTTAATAAAAGTTGCTGCATATGGAGAACATATTTTAATTACCAAAAACCAGGACACATGGCCCAGAAAACAAATGATACTCGAAGTTTACTCAAAGATGCCTTATTAATTTCAATACAATTAAAATAGGCTATGCCTCCTCTGTGGATAGAAAATTGTTATATTAAGACACAAATTCAGATAGGCTTCTCAGAGGATACTCAATATGTTTTATTATGACAGGTTTAAAAAATAATGAATGAAATAATGATTAAAAATAATGTCTCTCATGTATTAGAAAAATAAATATATAAATATTAATTAGCTAAAAGAAATACCTTCAAATTGAACAAAAATACCTCTCACAAACGTACAAAAACAAGCTAGTTTTCATCCTCTTTTTCCTGTTTTTCTTCCTCATCCTCCTTATTTGCTCATCTCCTATATTTTGCTGTAAAGCTGATCTTTCAGCGTTTATTTTTTTATTTATTTATTTATTTTTTGAAAACCAGGACATCACTTTATAAAAAATGGCAGGACAGGACGTGAACACTGATAACAGGACTGTTGGTCACTGGTCACCCTATTGCTGCATAACTTCTGATTTTGAAATAAAAATAGCGAGTGTTTGTGGTACAGCTCACGCAATGCAAACGCAGCATATGTGAAAGCACTTTAGCGCGTGCGGCTCCTGTACCGGATACGCACCGCAACACTCACCGCATACGCACTGCAAACGGAGTATGCGTGAAACGGGCGTCAGTCTGCCGACAACAGGAAAAATGGAAGAGTGAAAAACGTTCACTTTGACGCGTCCCAATCGAACAACTCGTTTGCTCGTTTCTGTACAGACTTCAGAAGGAACAAACGCTATCCTTTATTTTAAAGTGATACAGTTACATTGTACTTACTCAAATGAGTAATATTAAGTAACTACATGTACTTACTATAGAATTACAGATAGGGTTAGTGTTTGGTTTACGGTTAGTTACTTGTAATTATGCATAATTAACTGTATTTACTTACTATAATAAGTACACATAGTAATGTGTAACTATGTCACATTAAAATAAAGAGTTACCGGAACCCAGAATCAGGAATAAGTGGATGGTTTATTTTAATGGCATCCCGGATTGCGTCGTTGTATTATATGTTTGTTCGGAGCATTTGACTGTAGATTGTTTTGTGAACAAGGCAAAGTCTACAGGGTTAGTTTGGAATTTTACACTTAAAGCCCTGTTTTAAGATCGTTTCTGATGAAATAGAACGGTTAAGACTGAAATTTGGACAAATGCTGCTGTCCCGAGAATTTTAGGTTTGTGTGTTAGCACACACACCCATAGGTGCACTGGAACAATCATTCATAAAACGCATTAAACTTTAGTTTACAAAGGTCTGGGGTGTTCACTGATATGCTCACACAAAAATCTCTAACAGGTTCTATCGTAGTTTGGTACAACAAAAACTGAACGATACTAACTGAAGTTACTATTATCCATTCATATTTTAAGTATATGGATTTCGAAATTTCATACCAATCGCTGGAAAGAAATCCTCTTAGGGACAGTGAATAAATCAAATTGGTCATTTGCAATCATGCGTATATGAATTTTACTGAGATTTTCAGGGAAAAATAGAAACATTTCCTTAAAATGACTCAAAATAAATATATTGGACATTATTGAATTTTCCAACTACAGAAGAGGATTAGGGCCAAGCAATAATAAAAAAATAAAACCATCTCGAGAATAAAGTCTAAATACAACCTTGAGAATAAACTCATTAAATATCGAGAATAAAGTCGTTGTGTTTCGAGAAAAAAACTCGTTAAATTTCGAGAAAAAAGTTTAAATACAACCTTGAGAATAAACTCGTTAAATTTCTAGAATAAAGTCGTTGTGTTTCAAGAAAAAACTCGTTAAATTTCGAGAAAAAAGTTTAAATAGAATTTTGAGAATAAACCAATTACATTTCACGAATAAAGTCGTTGTGTTTCCAGAAAAAACTAGTTAAATTTCGAGAAAAATAGTCTAAATACAACCTTGAGAATAAACTCGAGAATGAAGTCGTGTTTCGAGAAAAAACTTGTTACATTTCGAAAAAAAAAGTCTAAATACAACCTTGAGAATAAACTCGTTAAATTTCGAGAATAAAGTCGTTGTGTTTCGAGAAAAAAAGTCTAAATGAAATGTAGAGAATAACGAAATCGATCAGTGTTCACTGATAGAGGACATGGCAGAGTTGGATCACTAGTCAAGCTATTTAGAATTTATTTCAGTAACAAAGAAATACTATCAACTTTAGCAGTAATATATTGCATTAAAAGTGTCACTGAATTTGCCCGTGCAGAACTTTACTGATAAAAGATGTTTAAGCTGTCACTTGAACAACGAACAGCGCTGGCCCAAATGCACTCTGGCATATGGACAGCGATGATCAATTAAAACCGTACGTACGGCATTGCCATGAATGGCTGTATAGATGGTTACAGTCATTACATTCTGTGGATGGAGGCGTACACAACCATGATCCTAAAGTAATAGCCAGTTAGCTACTTCATAAAAACAGTTACTGGCATAGGAGTGTGTCCCGAGAGCTCAGTGCGGACATAGGGACCGAAAATGGTAGTGTGGCAGCATTACAAAGGTTTTTACAAAGTAACCATGGAGACTTTATTCTCGAAATTTAAAGCGTTTTTTTTTTCTTGAAACATGACTTTATTCTTGAAATGTAATGGGTTTATTCTCAAAATTGTATTTCAACTTTTTTCTTGAAATTTAACAAGTTTTTTCTCGAAACACGACTTTATTCTCGATATTTAATGGGTTTATTCTCAAAATTGTATTTCAACTTTTTCACGAAATTTAATGATTTTTTTTTCTCGAAACACAACGACTTTATTCTCGATATTTAATGGGTTTATTCTCAAAATTGTATTTCAACTTTTTTCTCGAAATTTAATGAGTTTAATCTTGCATTATAATGACTTTAATCTCAAGATGGTTTTATTATTTTTGGTATTATTAGCTTGGCCCTAATCCTCTTTTGTACCCAACTAAAGCAGGCAGGAGAAAAAAAAAATATATATATATATATATATATATAAAAACATGTAGTGTAATAACGTCTCATTTGTTATTTGTAACTACAGTAATATAAATGGTTAACTACTGTTTCTAACTTTTAACTAATTGTTAACATGAATTGTTAGTTAACTATGATCTACAGTATACATTTCTTACTGTATTTGTTCATCTTTGTAAACGTTAGTGGTAACACTTTATTTTATATGGTCCCCTTTGAACATCCTGCTCACTATGTAACTTTACAACTAAATGTCACCTAACTCTCATTAGAGTATTAGCAGACTGTCTTAATATCGGCCATCTCTTTATTGTGACGCTCCCCAACAGACACTCTACTGACTATAAGTAACTTTGCAACAACATTAGTCAACTTATTCAGTCCCTAACTCTACCAGTCTTCTAATACTCTAATAACACTCTAGTGAGATTTAGAAATTTTGGTGCAGCGTTACTTATAGTCAACTGAATTTGTTAAAGGGACCATCCAAATAAAGCGAGACCACATTGGTTCATAAAAATAAAGCTGTTAATGTTAGTTCACAGTACATGAACTAATGTAAACAAATACAACTTTTCATTTTAATAATGGATTAGTAAATGTTGAAATTAACAATCAAATATTAATAAATGCTGTGCAGTTCATTATTAGTTCATGTTAATGAATGTAGTTTTAACTACTGAAAACTTAATGCAAAGAGTTACCAATTATTGTATGTTTTATAATACTTTTTTCTATTTGTAAATCCAATCAAATAGTATGTTTCTGTTGTGACTACTTACATCTGATTCATTCTACAGTGGAAATGTTGCCGTTTGCACAATGTTAAATGTTAAAGAAAGAAAGAGCTGATGCTTGTCAGAGTTCAGTGGAACATTTGAGGGAATGGACAGTATGATACTGATCTCCAGTAAAAATATAATCGCCTTTCGGCTGGTTGGTGTGTGCAGAGAGAAGCTCCGCCCCTTGAACGCACTCTTTAGCAGGACAGGAAGTGACAGATCACCATGGCAACCATGTCACAGCCTCCTATCAGCATCAAACAGAGGATTTCCTGTCTCCGTGCGAGTGGTGCGAGCGAGTGTGTTCTTAGATACCTGACTGTAACATGCCCTCGGTGACCTTCAGAGTCAGCCGTACACTGTGCAACCTCACATTTTGTACTCAATGTATGCTTTACAAACTATTGCATCCACCCGCATTCTTTGATAAATGCTTATTGTAGCTCCTTATTTTAGTCAGTCATGCTGAACCTTGTTTTGTTAATGAATTTAGCCCTATTTATTGCATTGGTTTCTTTCATGAATGCTTACATACGTGCAAATACAAGAAGCCAGAATATCTAGAAGCTGACATCAGAACCGTTTTGTGTTTAAAGCAGAAAAGCGTGTGACATTTATGACTGCAGTCATAGTCCAGTGCAACTGCTGTTTGCCTTTTCATTACGGCCCTTCATAAAGACACAGATTTATTAGGGAATCACTGATGAAACACTGTGATTTTGAGAAATGTAAATTATATCAGTAAGGTCATAAATGAATAAATGTAATAAAGCTGTGAAAGGTCATTTAATTGATGCACAGGGAATCATTAGGGCTGTTTTGGTGACTTGTTTGGCAAATAAATGACTGACTGGTATTACATTTACACATTCTCTATGTGGGACGACTTGATTCCCATCCAGGTCACGGCTAATTAACACATTAATGAACGCATGACTCAGAGCACCTCGCTCCATTGCAAATGACTGACGGGTTCAACTACAGCGTTACTTGGAACATGCAGTATTAGTTTGTTTTCTGGATTAGCACTTTATGTCTTAACTCTTAAAATACAGTACGTATTAAAATGATTTCTTAAAGGAATTTTGAAACACCACTGCAGTAAATCATTTTGACTTATGAAATAAAACACCTTTATTCATTTCCTAATTAGTGAATGCATTTATTTAAACACGCCACAGCAACACGTGGAAATGTGAATGCAGATTCTACATGATTATACTCTATACTACCAGTCAAAAGTTTGGATAGAGTTACTCATTATTACTATTTTCCACGGTTCAGAATAACAGTAAAGTCAGTAATAATAGTGACCAAAACCCAAATAACCGTTATCTGTTTTTAACTTCTTCTTAGTCTAGATTGCAGCAACCCCTCTGAACAATCATCCCCCAATTTCATGAGGTTTTTAAACAGTTCCCATGTTCACTGGCTGTCCTTACCGAAAGAATTCCGTTCGTGAGGATTTTCTACAAATTGTAATGATTTTGTAGTTTTGTTTTCATACATCCATGCTTTTGAACTCAAGGACTGCGGGCTCAGCTGAGCATGTGGTAGGTAAGCCTACATTTTGTCACATCTTGACACTAGATTCCTATCTTGAAGAAAATAAAAAGGAGGATGACGAACGGCTGAAGGATGTAAGCCTGAGAATTAGAAGAGTAAATCTCTGTGATGGGAAACACCCTTCCCTGCTTACACGAGCCAAACTGTGGCGTCTCACGACTGAGCGTTAACGTTGAGGAATGCATAGGCAAATAAACATATGATACACAGACTGTCCTACATTTTTCAAGTCCATTTGAAAGGTGAGATGGAAGGCTGATTAGCCTCTATTCTCCCTTGGCTGAGAAGGTCTCTCCTAACCTGACAAACGATACAGACAGAGATAACCGCTTTCTTTCTTCCATATATCAGCACGAGCCTCACATCCAGCAAGATTTGACAGGCTTGAATTTTGTAAACAGCATGAGCAATGGCCTATGAAACAGTTCCTCAACCCTGCTCCTGAAGGACCTCCAACACTGCACATCTTCTTTGTCTCCCAAATCAAACTTATCTGATTCAACTCATCCGCTCATTAGAAGAAACTCCTGGACCTGGAAAGGGTGTGTGAGAAAGAGGAAACTTTCTAAATGTGCATGTTGGGGGTCCTCCAGGACCAGGGTTGAGAAACACTGTGCTCTACAGCGATCTCTACGAACCAACAGAAGCACACGTCGGTTGGTTTACTGTAATAGGAGTGGATTTACTTGCTGTGCAGCTTCATATGGAAGGGAAAAAACACAGGTTTCCACAAAGTTTAAAGGGATACTCCACCGCTTTTTCATATTAAACTGTGTTATTCCCTTAACTAAGGCGAGTTGATGCATACCGAGGTCGTCTCAGTGTGTGCGCTCAATCGCTCTGGCGCGCGAGACACTTTGATAATAATAATAATAATAATTCGTTACATTTATATAGCGCTTTTCTGGACACTTAAAGTGCTTCACATAGAAGGGGGGGATCTCCTCAACCACCACCAGTGTGCAGCATCCACCTGGATGATGCGACGGCAGCCATATTGCGCCAGAACGCTCACCACACACCAGCTTACTGGTGGAGAGGAGACAGTGATGAAGCCAATTGGTGTATATGGGGATGATTAGGAGGCCATGATGGACAGAGGCCACTGGGCAAATTTGGCCAGGATGCCGGGGTAACACCCCTACTCTTTCGAAAGACATCCTGTGATTTTTTATGACCACAGAGAGTCAGGACCTCGGTTTAACGTCTCATCCGAAGGACGGTGCTCTTTTAGACAGTATAGTGTCCCCATCACTATGCTGGGGCGTTAGGACCCACACAGACCACAGGGTGAGCACCCCCTGCTGGCCTCACTAACACCTCTACCAGCAGCAACCTGGCTTTCTCAGAAGGTCTCCCATCCAGGTACTAACCAGGCTCAGCCCTGCTTAGCTTTAATGGGCAACCAGTCTTGGGCTACAGGGTGATATCGCTGCTGGCACTTAACTAGCCCAGTTCATTCAATATGGGCCAAGCAGAGAAGGGACTAAACACCTCTACGTTTTCCCAATTAAAAACAGTTACTCGAGTAGTGTAACTCGACCTAGAATAAAACGAAATAAAACGTTGCGCTTTTCTAAGCGTGTAAAGTGGAACTATATTGTTTGGCGGAATACCACGACAAGTGCTTGGGAGCACTTCGACTATCTATGGACTAATATCATCACTCCAGAGAGTGAGAGGACTTTTCACGAGCGATGATATTACTGCGCCGAGTCGAAGTGCTCCCAAGCACTTGCTGTGGTATTCCGCCATACAATATACAGGGGTTGGACAAAAAAACTGAAACACCTGGTTTTACTACACAATAATTTGTTAGAATGGTGAGGGCCTCATTTTGCATCCAAATACAGCACCAATTGACAGATAGAAGTCCTTCACAGTGACCAGAGGGATTATGAGCCGTTCCTCTTCCAGAACAGTGTCCAGGTCACTATATGATGCTGGTGGACTCGCTCCTCCAAAACACCTCAATAATATTCAGATCTGGTGACTGTGCAGACCATGGGAGATGTTCAACGTCACTTTCATCTTCATCAAACCCTTCTGTCACAAGTCTTGCTGTGTGTGTTGGTGCATGATCATGCTGATACACGGTTTGAGCATCAGGTGCTCATGATCCTCCAGAAGGGTTTGGTAGTCCTCGGCAGTGTCGTGTCCATCAAATACAATCAGGATTGTCATGATATTGGTGCTCAAACCATCACTGATCCACCCGTGCTTCACTCTGAAGATTGGCCGCCAGGCATATAGATGTGAAACCTCCAACATTGGCCAGTGTTTCAGTTTCATTGTCCAACCCCTGTAGATCCACTTTACACGCTTAGAAAAGTGCAACGTTTTATTTTGTGTCACCGTCCAAGGTATGCATCAACTCGTCTTAGTCAAGGGAATAACATAGTTTAATATAAAAAAGCGTTGGAGTGTCCCTTTAAGCAAACGTTCAGCTGATTATTGCAAAGTTTCCAATCAAAAGAAAAGGAACACTGAATATGAGGATGCTGTTTATTCAAAATGTATTTAATGAGCAACTTGTGGACACTTTGCATTACATCTAGATTATGACAAACTGTACCCTAAATCCCAAACTTCAACACTTATTTCCTTAATTAGAAATATTAGGGGCCCTATTTTAACGATTTGAAACACGAGTATCAAGCACGAAGCGCAAGTAACTTTGTGGGCGGGTCTTGGCGCTGTTGCTATTTAACCAGCGGGATAAATGATTCTTGCTCTCGACGCAAATCTAAAAGGGGTTGGTCGGAAGTAGCTTCATTATTCATAAGTGTGGTTTGGGCGTAACGGGAAACAAACAATAAGAGCGGGAGATCACATTCCCTTTAAGAGCGTGATGAATGAGGTGCGCTTGTTCCATGGCGCAATACTATTATAACGGCGCATTTACCAGACGCAGTTCACAATCGGTTCACAGCCGAAGAGATCGATGTTCTCGTCAGGGCCGTAAAAGAAAGAGAAGTGACATTGGGGATGGGACAAACCCACCCAAATAAGCTTTGGTTAAACATGCATAGAAGAATTTGTGTAAGCTTTATGCCTATTTTCCCATCGTTTCTCATCGTCACGAACACAACAATGATTTCCCTCGTGTTTTAATATTTTTCCTTATAATAATGTATCATTTGCATCAAGTTAAATGCATCTGTGTAGAGGAGAGAATCATCTACAGTGTATGCACGTTGTTCAAACTCTGTATTATGGCCAAGCATGCGTGCTTAAAATAGCATGTGAATATATGCGCAACGTGCCGCTGACTTTAGGCTAGGTTTTTTCTGGTCAGTGGCGCAACTGTTTTCTGGAACTGCAAAATAGCACCAGGGCTTTTTAGCGCTGAACTGCCAAGCGAGAGCAAGCTCATTCCCTAGTTTACCGACGTGCGTCTGTGGAGGGAAAAGCCCGCTTTGCGCGGGTGCAAAATACGATAATGAATGATAAATGCGTCGGTGCATGAAGTCATTTGGCCCCATGATGTCAACGAAAACACACAAGTGGACTAATATAACAGCAAATAAGCCACTTTGAAGATCTTTAAAACAAAGACTAGATTTCCAAGCTCACTCTGTGGCCTTCTGCCTCATAACTGAATGAAGACCAGGGAGGAGGAAGATCATATCAGATCAAGCACTAACCTCATGACCAAGCGCATTCCAGCCCATGCTCTGTCCCCAACAGAATCTGCTGAAGACATTGGCTGGCATGAAAGATATTCGGGCTGGTTTCGGATAAAATAATTTGGTTTAAGTGCAGGTCTTTGTTTAAATCTTGGCTCCGTCTTCTCAACAGGACACTCACTTTGACATTTACCCTCACTGGAATTTGTGGTTATAGAGTAAAAAAGAATTCTAATGTGCTATTCGGGACGTACAGTGGCGCATTGGTTCTACAATTTTAGGAAATATGAAGACAAATGTCTTTTACTGTAAATAAGACCATTGAAGTTGTCACTAACCCGCTTGAATTACTGTTGAACAAAGATAAACATGCTATCTACCCTAAGCACTTCCCTTTAGATGTGTATACAAAACCTAAGTACGACTGGTCCATATTCAAGAACACTTCAAAGAGATAGACAGGTCGATTTTAAATCCTAAAGCTCACATGACATACTGTTCACACCACCTTACATTGAGCAGAACAGCCTTGATATCTGATGATTTCCCAGCAATGCCATCCTGTGACGGACTGGCGACCGTTGGGTATATGAGAGTGTGGCAAGTGAGCTGTGTTTCAAAATGCCAAAGATGGTAGATAAACTGTCAGATCTGTTAACATCCTCAGATTGTGAATGAGGGGGAGATATGTATGCTAAATGAAGTCGCTTATCTTTGCTAGCATTCCTACAGAGCTGCTGCCAACACAGCAGGAGCCCAATAGAGCATGGCGTTGAGAGCTGAGGTCACGATATAACGCTCTACAGAGGCCTAGTCTGTCTATACAAGGCCACTTAGAGCATATCACATCAGTCAACAAGTACATATGCTGGATTGCTAACTGAAGAGCAGGAAACATGGGAGGTATTTCAGGCTACCCGAATCAGAGCAAGGGTTCAAATGGGATACTCTGTACATATTCATTTGTATGCTTTTGCTAATCTCTATTTCAGCAGAATGCTCTGTTACCATTTTTAGTGTGCTTTATCTGTTGTCCTACAAAAACCTCACTATATAGTCTCCAGCATGTGTTGTTCTTCAGACACTGGTTACCTTAAAGGCAGGGTAGATGATTGGTTCTAGAAACATTTTTTGTCATGATGGTTGAAAGACTCTCTCTTCACATCCTCCTAGCATAGGCGCTAATACCGTGGGCGCTCCGGGTGTACCACATGTGCCAGACTGCCAGTAGGCAGTTAGTGCTATGTGAAGCGTCTGTCACACTGTGACATTTATTTCGATGTCTGTCGCCTGCTCCATATCCTATCCACCAATCACAGCGTGTCTCGGAAAACGCCTCTGATCGCGGTTAGTTTACGTGTCAGTTAAACTGATCTCCAATCCTGTCTGTATTTGTGAGAAGTGGCTCTGTCCTGAGTTGAAAGATAGCCTACTTTACAGCTTTATTATCAAGTAAATAGGTGTGTGTGTGTTTCCGTCAGCCGCTGTCCATTTCCTAAAAGGCGTCGCACATTGGACGAGAAGCGCAGCGCCATGTCTTTAAAATTCGAATACATTATTCTTTATGAGTGTAACTTACACAAACCGCCATTCAGTGTCTATCCGCGGTGTCCAGCAACGGTTCAGGACCTTGTTCAAAATCCTGCCGTGCCACAAAGTGTGATTTGTATAGTTTTATATTAAATTTACATTTTTTTGTCACAAATCGTCATTAAAGGAGTAGTTCACTTTAAAAAAAAAACTTTTGCTGATAATTTACTCACCCCCGTGTCATCCAAGATGTCCATGTCTTTCTTTCTTCAGTCGAAAAGAAATAAGGTTTTTCATGAAAACATTCCAGGATTTTCTCCATATAATGGACTTCAATGGGAACCAAACGGTTCAAGGTCCAAAAGACAGTTTCAGTGCAAACTGTTCAAAGGGCTTTAAACGACACCAGGCGATGAATAAGGGTCTTATCAAGCGAAACGATCGCTCATTTAATAAATAAATAAATAATAAAGTTTAAGTTTTATAAGCTCAAATGCTCGCCTTGCTCTGTTCTGTGATGCGCATTCGTGACTCTCCTGTTTGAACTCGTTCATCAAAATGAACAATTTTTTTTTTGAGTCATGACTCGAAGGGTCCTAGATAAAACCCTTATTCATCGTCTGGAATCGTTTAAAGCCCTTTGAACAGTTTGCACTGAAACTGTCTTTTGGACCTTGAACCATTTGGTTCCCATTGAAGTCCATTATATGGAGAAAATCCTGGAATGTTTTCATCAAAAACCTTCATTTCTTTTCGACTGAAGAAAGAAAGAAAGAAAGACATGGACATCTTGGATGAGATAGGGGTGAGTCAATTATCAGCAAAAGTATTTTTTAAAAGTGAACTACTCCTTTAATGTATACTGACTTCACTCTGTGCTGCAATATACATTTAGTTTTGCATTCATTTACAGAAATCAGCTGGTTGAATGAAAATTGCTGATGTTATCGGATTATCAGGTGATATTCTCAATTCATTCAGTTAACGGACACTTAGCAACGGCTGTATTTAATTGTACAGTACAATCATAACATAGTACAGACATGATCTGAATTCCATAATGTCCTTAAACATAACATTACAATATTGCTGGCCATAAACTGACAAAGTGCACGTCCATTGTGCGATACGTCGAGTTGTAAATGACACGGCCCTCCGCTTCTCGTCCGGTGCGACAGGCGTGTCCTAATTATATTGTCTACTATATTTGCTTCTTATTCATTGATCCAGGGAATTTGTTGATGAAACATTTATTAAAATGAAGATACAATTTATACAAAACGAAATTCACTTTAAAAAAAAAAGGCTTTCAGCAGTAGAACTGATAATTTCTGAGCAAGGTTCTGAACATAAGACTGTAAAAAAATATGGACGTAGTATCCGTGACGTCACCTGTAGGTTTCTGAAGAGCGTTTTTGAAGCCTAAAGTGGGCGGGGCCGGCCATCGCCATCTTGGCAGTGCGTCACCTCTCGTCACTACCGGATAAATTAAAATGGGCAAAGAGGCGGGACGCGGGTGGAGCTGAGGTGCTAATGCTATGCTGCTGCCCTCGCGCTGAAGAGACAGCTGATTGCAAAAGTAAAGCCAATGGTTAAAGTTCATGTTTTTGCCCTTTGAAATATAATAGTTAAGACGTAACTAAAAGTGAGACTATTTACTTTGCTTTTTGATCAACTTTATTAATCTCACAAGGGGCAATTAGTTAAGAGCATGTACAAGTACATAACACAGATCACACACATTTCTCACAACATACAAGCAGTCAACTATGTGTATCGTGATGCATTATTAATCTGCTAGTTAAAAATGTATTAATTACTTACAATATTGCTCTAAGCTTGTGCATGTGACAGTGATTCAAGCACGTCAGTCGGCATCTTACGTCAAGTTCGCAAAGAGCTTTAAGTCCATTCAGTTTCTCAGATGGGTCAAACCAAAGATATTACCTCAGAAGTTCAAGTAAATGAACTAGAAATCCGCGCTCAATCAAGGGTGTGCATCTATTGCATGGACGGAGAGAACGCACTGAAATCATCACTGACATCCATTAGTCCACGTGAGGGAAACAACTGGAAATATAGCGCTGGTCGTTCTCTCCATACTCAACACGACGGAATCCAACGGCGTGCACGGGCGAAGGTATAATACATGTATTAAATTGTATGAAATAATCCCGGAAAAAGCACAAACACAGTTGAGGGTGACGCTAACAGACAGCAGACAAACGACTAGAAGTGAAAGCAGCGGCAATCCACCTGTCACTCAAGTGGCCACGCCCTTAATTATGCAGAACTATAAGGCTTAAATATAATTTAAACAGATGAGTTGTAAAAAAATTCACCCCCCTCACAGTCGTCGTGAAGAGAAAAAATAGCACATAGACCAAAATAACTATTTGCCACCAGGCTGTAAACATTTTTTTTCTGCTGTGAAGTTAGACATTTTAACTTGGGGGAGATACAGATTTGACTCGCTTTTGGAGCCAGCCTCAAGCGGCCACTCGATGAATTGCAGTTTAATCCACTTCCGGTTGGCTTCAAGAGAGAGACGGGGAGGTTTCCCCTTGGTTCTCAAATGCAAAATTTTTTTGACTAGGCCTACTTTTTTTTTTCTTAAAGGGCCAGCGCCCATGAGCACCCACGGAGTAAAACATAAATCAGCGCCTATGCCTGCTGGCAATCACTAAGTTGGTCTATATGTATTTATATGCATATATATTGTCTGTGGAAGGCATAGGACCACAAAATGTCCGTCCAATCATTGCATTCGGTACGTATGTGCTTTGAGACATGAGGTAGTTTAACGCCGCAATCATGGCTGCACTGCCACGAGCGAGACCAGCACCAAACATAAACTGGCTTTAGTGCGTGAAAAGCATTGCATGCATTGTCTATCACAGAAATTACAGTTTTAACAGCGAGCAGACAGCATGGCAAATGCTCCGTTCAAATCCATCAACACGCCACTAGACATACCACGAGACATTAATTCCTTTCAAGCGAGTACAGCCAGCACTGGAAAACAAGATCTCCAGGATGGAGTCCAGAAAGGCGCTCCCAGCACACATTTGCCATAAAGCACCTCTGGAGGAGTTGCTAATCTGATTGGGAATTTGTGGAGGGGGAGGGGGGGGCAATTCATCAAGATCCGTCTGACAGCCGAGGTGTGCCATCTGATCTGGTGGTGATTTCATACACCTTCAAGCAGAGCCAGCCGAGTGTCAATGAGGAGGAGACCTAATGGATTGAACTCCTCTGAAGTTCTGAGCCAGAGACTTCCGCCAAGTGGTGCCTTTTAAAATGCGCTCCCCTTATTTCAAGCTTTGCTGTGTGAAAGTAGGGCTTCTTAATTCTTACAAGACTAGAAGGAAGCAAGACCTTGCTTTACTTTGCTTTCATCTGGCCCTGCATAGCCTGCATGTCATTTAAGGCGGTTGACATAAAATAGCCTAATTATTTTGGCTGTGGCAGAGAGACCGGGTGCCTGTCTGTACTGTACTGGAAGCATCAGCGCTAATAGCTGACCTGTAGCTGTGATGAAGTAATGGCCGTTACCTGATACGGTGCACAAAATGATTGCTTGTCATACGGTTACATGTATGACAGATTTCTGAGTGCTAAATTACCACGGGAGGGCGTAAGAGAATGAGGGGGAAAACTTGGCACTTGATAATTGGTACTTCCACCAAGGGCTTTCTGTTTTGTATGGTGTGTCTGTAACTGCTTAGGTATGCTTACACAGTCAATCAAACATTTAGATAGACTAAACTTAATGCCAGCTCCAATAAGGAGCCCACAGAACCATTATTTAACCACAACAGTTATTGCATACCTTGTAACACTATATGTTTTAACATGATGTGTCATAGTGGGTGCTTTTGTGCCCTTGAATAAAAGCTTTCATGGGCTCAAAGCTGTGCATGATGTGAGCCTTTGGCTCCAAAATGACATTCCTTCAGCTCTGACAGCGGCTGTTCCATGTGTCGTGACAATCACTATTTAGCAAGAAGGGAAGAAGAGAGACATTTAGGTTTTGTTTAACCCATGCAACGGCGACATAGTAACTTCCCAAGGCCCTGAAATTCCCACCTGCCCCATAACTCACTCACACCAGTAGAGAAAACATTCCACCTGCGCAAGCCGTCCAAAACAGACTCTGAACTTCTGACGTTTTTGGTAACTATCCAATACAGAGGTCATTTGATAATAATGCATCTAGAAAGCGATTTATGCATTGCAGACAGCACTGAGCAAACTCTCTATTGGGTCATGGAGAACATGGCATGCACCTTATCCTATAAACAGCATTACATTTTGCTTAGAGTTGGTCTTCTAGAATTGGTTTGGCTGTTTGATAGATGAATGCAGAGAGGGTGAAACATAATTTCTAAACAATTTCCCCATTCAAGGCTATGATAGTTTTCACTCTCTGTATGCAAATATCACAGACAGGCAGTGATTTGGCTACACTTTGTTTCATTGATCCACTTTTGATAGTCTACTAACTATAATGCCTGGTTCAGATTACACGATTTTAGCCCGATTTTGGCATAATCCGTTTGACGTAGGGTGTCGTGGGGATTCATAAACGACAACGGGCGTCGGGACGCAAGATTCGATCGTATCATCTCTTATAGTGTGTCATAGTGGGCGACAACCTACGCAGTTGACCAATAGGAGCACAAGCTTTTCTTACACAACTTTCAAAAAATGGTGAAACCAAAGAGAGACGATGGTGCTAACGTTAAAACTAAAAGTAAAAATATATAAGAAAACAATATTTTACCTCAAGAAGGATTGACAGCCCATACTGTCCTCTTCGAGCAATCCAGGAACGTGTCCATTGTCGGGTTTTCTTTCTTTTTTTACTTTTTTCTGAACACAGGACATCCAATACAACACTCACCGCTTCATCCATTGTTTTTTTACGTTAGTTTCCGGAGGTCTCTCACTACTAGTTTCGCCTTCTCAAAGACGGCACGCGATGACTGGTCAGGAAGCAACATGTAGTCTGACATGTGTCTTGTCCACGACACGACAAGATTTTGTGTAATCTGACACACAGTGTTTTAGTCGAGACCACCTCACTCGAGTCCGAGTCGACACCGAGACCAGAGAGAGTCGAGTCCGAGTCAAGACCGAGTCCACAGAGAGTCGAGTCCGAGACCAGTGAGGGTTGATTACCTTATTTACTTTTATTTACTTAGAGAAATAATTTTTTTTTGTAACTGAATTTACTTAGAGTTTAAAAAATATGATCAGTTTAGGGTGAAAAGGCCACATAGTAGGTGGTGTTAAAAGTAATTTTATTACAATTTGTCATGCGCAGTTGCGCACTAGAAAATCACCAATCACTGGGCGTGTCAATCAATTTAAAGAAATATTTTATTAACATACATTAATAATCATGAAAAATATTTTTAATTGAACTCGAGTGGACTCGGGAATAAGTCCGAGTCCTAAAAAAAAAAATGTTCGAGTACGAGTCAATTCCGAGTCCAAATGCACACGAGTCCATGACAAGACCAAGACCATTAAAATATGGTCTCGAGACCGAGTCCGAGACGAGTCCGAGTCTCGAGTACTACAACACTGCAGACACAGTGACTATCGTAACAGACAAAAAACAAAAAACGTGTGATCTGAACCAGGCATAAGTAACTTTGCAACTGCTTGTCATCTCTCATTTGAGTATTAGTTATTAATGAGAGTTAGCTGACATAAGTTACTTATGGGTGGACCATGGAAATAAAGCTTTACTTTGATTTGTTGAGCTTGTGACATATGGAGGAAATACCAAAGCTGTTTTATGGCTACAAATTCATTCATTAAAATGAACATCCCAGACTGCTGAAATTAAGATGCGGACCTGATGGCTTTTATGGAAAACGTATAACAATTGCAAATCCTCACAGGCAACAAGGGCAGTATTTCTCCGTAATAAATTGATTCAGCATCAGTGAGACGGTGCTGAGAGAGGTCTCTTTTAGGAATAGCCTGGAAACACATACATCAGCAAGTGCCGAAGAAAGTATTTTTGTGAAAATAAATAAATCATTGTGAAATACTCTGGGTTTGTTTGGAAACTGGGAACAGACCCCCACATCCTTTCCAATCACGACTAAACATTGCACAGACGCACATCCAAGAACATCAAAACAACTGCAATTTAATGACGGGGCCAAAGCGGAGTTGGAAATTTTTTGATTTCCCCCACTTATATTGCATCGCTCTAAGCCTTCTTCCTTGCAAAGTCACTCTGAGCAGACAGCAACGGCATACGCAGTTGGTGACTAGAGCCAAACACACTGACCTAATAGGCACTTGCGTGGCTCACTGGACACTGATGTCCACCGGGATGGTTTTTTATTTGTAAAGTCTACAAAAGCTGACAGAAAGAGTCCAACTGTAGACTTCAGAAACGCAGGACACATGAGCTGTGTTTTCGATTAACAAACTGATCACAACCCTCCCCATCGTGCTCTACGATCGAGGGAATGGCCTTAAAGAAAAGCAACACTCACCACATTCATATTCCCAGTCGAGCATTCTGGCACAAGACGCATGAGAACTAATGCTAACATCTGTAGCTGAGATAATGTTTATGACATTTCGTTGTAAAATCTCTCTAGCCTGCATTTGGTGGTTTGTACAACCGTATTTGCACGCTGCAGTTCAGCTTAATGATGTAAACCATCTAAACAACTGTTTACAATCATTTCTATGCCTCTGTGATGTGAATGCATAACTAACAGAAGTCACATATATCAGTCGTGACTGACCAAAGTACTGCTTAAACTCTGAATCCTATCCTAATTCACTCAGAAATTGTGTTCTCAAACAATTCTAACAAGAAGATAAATGTTTTATATCTATCTTCTCGTTTGAAAATGACCTGGATGTTATTAGGCAACAGCAAAACATATGAATCATGTGAATGTCATCACTCCCGATTGTTTCCCATTATTGTCGACCAGATTCCTCAGTAAACAGCCCAAGCGGTAATGTTCAAGATCTGAGGGATGCCTCTGAATTGTTAATGATATATATATATATTAATGCATTGTAGACTCTGGAAGATGTCATCGCTTATATGATATTGGCATCATACAGTATAATAATACGCATTACACTGAATGCATGTTAATAGTATGCTATCACCTCGAGTGAAAAGGCATGACTAAAATCTTGAGTAAACATGACCACCTGCAGTGCACAACGTTCACTTTCTACACATAGCACACTTCTGGTTTATTCACAATTTGCAGGTCAGACCACAGCATCACTTCTATGCCATTAATGTTTCTCAGGATCTCCTATATGAGCCACCAAAGTTTACACCACCTACCTCCTTGCAGCGCAGGACTCAGCTGTGCGGCGAGGAAGAATCCGAGAAGGAGCATCGCAGCCCTCCTGTTAGCCATCTCGCTCCAAAATGCACTGGCCCTCCCCGAATCAGCTGGTTTTATTCTCCAAGAGCTAATTACCACTTCAAAAATGTCTGAAAAAAAAGAAGAGGGGAGGAAAAAAGAAAATGATACTGGACACGACGTAATTAAGAAAGGGCAAAGCCGTTGGTTCGATGGATCACTGCACTTTTTTTCTCTTCTGTGTCTGGTGTTGCTGTTTTTATTCTGGTCACTCCTGCCAAAAAAGCTGAGTGCTGCCAGAGAAAGAGTGAGAGAGAGAGAGAAACAGAAAGAGACATGCATGGAGGAAAGACAGGAGAGAGGGGAGGGAAGGACAAGAGAGAACAGGAGAGACGGGGAGAGCAAGAGACCTTGCTTTCCCACTCTCTCGTCCAAGAGGAATTTCACTGTCTTGCCAGACATTTGCATGGACTTCAGGTTTTTTTTATGCGAGCAGAAGAATAAAACAAAATCAGCTCTTGGATAATGATGTTCACCCCATCCCTGGGTTTCTTCCTTGCAACCACTCAAAAAAAAACTCATTGATCCTCGACTAGTTACAACTTTTCTCATTCCTGTAAAATGACAAGTCTTTTTGTTTTCCAACTGCCACTCAGTAAAGGGAAACTCGACCAATGTTTGTCTAAGAGACTTGGGGGAAATTAAGCCCATTTGTTCTGTGAGGGGCATGTCGAAAGCTTTGTGATGCATACACCTGCCAGCAATAACTGCAGTGATACTTATTACAAACAGTATGAACTGTATATGTAATGAAAGACCTTCATTAAAAGGATAGTTCACTTTGAAATTCATTTTTGGTATGTTTTATCTTACCTCAAGGGCATCCAAGATGTAGGTGTCTTTGTTTCCACAGTATTTTCAATTTTGACATTTTTAGGTCAAACCGTTCTTGTCTGTCAGTCATATAATGGAGGTCACGTCCAAAGTTAAGTCCAAATTAAACATGATTTAATGACTCGTAAATGTAAGTACACATTGATGGCCTAAGACACGAAACGGGCGGTTTGTGTGAGAAAATGAATGGCATTGATATTTTTTTACCTCTTGTAACCACAGCTATGTCCAACTGATCTGAGGCCGCGGCCGCTTCAGTCTGCGCAAGCGCTGGAATTGATCCCTCACGCGGTTGTGAAAAAAATCAACGTCGTCTGATATACCGAAATCATCTTCCAATGCAATTTCCTGTATATCTAAATATGTTTAGATCTTCACAGTGAAGGGTAACACTTCTGAAATCTCTGTGTAAATAATGAGTGACGTACACACGTGCGAGAGATCACTTCTGGTGCATGCGCAGACCGAAGCGCCCGCGCCCTCAGATCACTTCCCAGATAGCAAACTGACATTGAATCAACGTGGAAATATGACATCGAAACAACGTTGATCTGACATTGTTTTGCTCATCGAATTAACGTTGAACCAACGTCAGACGCGTCATTCTTTCAAAACTAATGGAAAATCAACTTGAAATCAACGCGTTGTTTCAACGTTATGAAAGCAAACCAATTTTCGATTTTCATTTAGCTTTGAAGAATGCCGCGTCTGACGTTGGTTCAACGTTAATTCGATGAGCAAAATCAACGTTGTTTCAATGTCATGAGAGACGTCGTTTCCACGTTGATTCAATGTCAGTTTGCTGTCTGGGTTGGACGTGGCTGTGATTACACGAGGTAAAAACGATATAAATACTGTTAGTTTTCTCACACAAACTGCTCGTTTCGTGTCTTAGGCCATCAATGTGTTCTTACATTTACGAGTCATTAAATCATGTTTAATTTGGACTTCTCTGTGCATGCTCTTTGAGGTGGACCCCCTAAACCTGCATTATATGACTGATAGACAAGAACGGTTTGAGCTAAAAATGTCAAAATTGAAAATACTGTGGAAACAAAGACACCTAAATCTTGGATGCCCTTAAGGTAAGCTATAACATATCAATGATTTATTTCAAAGTGAAATAGGCATTTCAAAATGCACACAAACTCGTAAACAAAATTAATAGAAATAACAGGCGTTAGTGGGTCAGGTTAAAAAAAAAGAAGGAATGAAGAGTAATTCTTGCTCAAAAGAGAAACAATCTGGGCAGCTACAAGAAAGCAGACATGCCCATTAACATGAGAATCATACACTTGTGATGAGTGGATGAGAGTAGAAAGAAAGACAATTGATGGAGCAGAGAGATGCCAAACTCACTAAAGCTTAGCTATTGCACTCATCCCCACTCTAGTCCAGAGCTAATTGCCAACCCTAAATTCTCAGTGAAATAGTTGGCTCTAAATCATGTATGTGCTAAGTACTTATTACCTACATTAGAAACTAAGACAATATTGACTAGCAGAGACACACAACCAGGGCCAGAAAAACAAAACCTTTATCTTGCTCCAGGTAGCACAGGTATGCATTCAATGTGCATTAACTAAGATCATTACTTATTTAACTGTTAAAATCAAGGCTGTTGGTCACATGCAAAGAGAGGAAGTGTCCAAGACACACACACACAAACCAACCCTCATGGACAGTCCAAGTTTTGTTTGTTTTTATAATATTTTCAGTTCCAAGTGTGGTGAAGATGATTTCCTCAATAAGCTTTGTCTCCACAGATGTGAAGTAAGCTCCAGTGTAAGTTTTCCCAAGAGTGATGTAAGAGGAGTCACCTCGAAATCCTCACAGCTAATGAAACGGATGTATAAAGACAGATGGACAGACAGAGAGAAAGCATTTCTGAGAAAGAAACTGAAAGATCGTTATTTTTTTTCCAATATAGCTTTAACTTAACACCATTTCTGGACATTGATTTATATCTGCAGTAAATTGTTAATCTGCTGATTCATGGTGTCAGAAAGATTTTTCCACGGTTAATTTCACCCAATATTCTGTATCGCTGTCCACTTTATATTTCGTTGATTTAAAGTAATGCCCCAAGTACTTCTTGATTATTTTGTAACAATCCCCCTGCCCATTTATAAAATATAAGATATATCAATGGCCTGTAACGGCAGATACATCACATTTGATGAGCAGGTCCTTTTAGAATAAGGGAATATGTCTGTAAAATGTCAACAGTTTACCGTTATCTCACACCCAAAACATTATGAACCTTTTTATGAACCGTTTTCCGCATTCTGCGCAACCACATTAGTCCTGTGTTTAGCTTAAGGATAATAACTTTTGCCTAATGAAGCTGTGTTAAGACACTGAGTGCATTTTTTGGAAGTCAAATGCATTTTCCTCCTTTTTTGTCGGCTTTTCTATTTTAGCTCACGTCTGGTGCGTGTCCTTTCAGCATCTTGGAGACGCCAAAAGACTCAGCTTGTTTATGAATCCGAGGAGTATGTGAATATTATCCAGGCCTGCATTTGTCAAATAGTTCAGTTGTTAAAACATTCAACACTTCATTCTAAAAGTCTGGACATATCTTGGAATTCTTGTGGTTATATCTAAGAAATAATAAGGCAGTTTAGTTCACTCTTTGTATTATACACAATGGTTATATTTGTTGCAGAAAATGAATTCATTTTAAATATCAAGCAAAGAAGATGATATTACTCCTATTTTAATCAGACTTTAAAGATAGATAGTTCACATGCAGATGCTATGGGGTCTAACAAGCTTTCAGTAAGCATACAGTAACATAGCGCCTTCAGAAACAAGCTTGTCTCACAGTGCCCTGCTCAAAGAATAATACTTTGCTTGAGCTTTAGATTTCATTTTCTTTGGCTAATTCGCATTGTTGTATTTTTAAATATGACTTAGTAATTTCTTTCTATGAACGTGAACCGTTTTTTTTTTTTTTTTTCAAAGTCTAGAGTGAGCACTTCACCAAATATAACATTGTATGGAACTTAATAAATAATTGTTCACATTTGTCATATGTCACCTCCTAAAAACATGAACCAAGGATCCAAGCTTTTCATAATGTGGCCTTCTGTCACATGTCCCTAGCAGTCCATGAAGTATAAAAACATGATTAATAAGGAACTGAGTAATATTCTGGCTGATGGTGACTTGCATGTAGGTAGAGACAAAGAATCTCTACAATAGTAAGACTAGTGGTGTTACCCTCACTGAACCCAATTGCACTGCAAGTACACTAGATTCTCTGTTTATTTGGGACACATCCGTCTATGGACACTGTTTATATAATATATAAAGTTTAGGTAGTATAAAATAAATGCATCTCTGAGGCCTGACCCCACACCTACTGCGCTTGTCTTCGCTCATCCCACCACAATTACCAAAGCCGGGTTCAGTCTTTTTAAATCCTCAGATTCTCTCAAATCTCAAACATATCCACACTACGAGATTTGAAAATTGTGGCATATCGGCCAATAATCTAATCTGGCCCTAGCCAGATGAATGTCGTTCTGCTTAGCTCCGCCTAGCTTCACTCACATCCATCTGGAACCTCTTCCATTGAGAGTGATTTCTCCAACCAACTTTATGGCTAAGCCAATCAGGACGCAGGGCGGGAGTTTCATAGATGTGACGTAGTGGAGAAGCGACCGTGAGACTGTTTTGATTCAGACAACAATGGCGGCTCGCATCGAGGAAGCAAGCGTTAACATTGATGCTGCTATTTACTCCGTGTTGTCCAATCCACCTAATATTGTTTCATTAAAAGAACATCAGAGAACGGCTCTGAAGGCTTTTGTTGGTGGAAACGATGTTTTCGCCCTTCTCCCGACCGGATTTGGCAAGCGTCGCTTTTTCCTGCGTCGCTCTCATCAGCGTCACAGGTTGGCTTCGGTGTGAGTGGTTGAAATAGCACGTCGATAAAGATGACAGACAAGTAGGGTTGGGTATCGAGAATCGAGTATCGATTGGAACCGGGACTAACTTTTCGTTTTTCCCGGAATCGTTCAAAAGTTAAAATTTCGATTCCTAGTTTCGATATTCACAGTCCGCCGAGCAGAAGAAGAAACCGCTGAACAACACCAACGAAGACGCGTCTACCGGAAGTCTTGGCATAACCACGCGAGTCGAACATGAGTACCTTACGTCGGCAATCCAAAGTGTGGCTTCACTTTTCTAAAAATAACGAAAAGGAAGGAGTATTTCCTTCAGAAAGGCCGTTGGTTAGCAAGGTTAGCTAAACTTTTTTGACCCTGCCTCTTAAAAGAATCGGAATCGAGAATCGTTAGGAACCGGAATCGAAACAAGGAATCGGAATCGGAATCAGAATCGTTCAAATTCAAACGATACCCAAGCCTACAGACAAGTGGCTTATCCAATCATATGCAAGGGTTTTTGATAAGGCCCAGCCTTCTGAAACGCCATTTCAATGGATCGGTTCCAGATGGATGAGTGGAGCCTGGCGGAGTGAAATTCATCTGGCTAGGGCCAGGTTACCAATAATCGGCATCTGCAGACAAGCTGGAACCTGGAAATGGAGGGGTGTTAACTGTTAACACATCAGACTGAACCCTTGCCTCTTTAATCCTATAGACTACCGTATCTATGGCAGTACCAAAGAGGCCAAAGGTTTAGATTAGAGCAAAAAAAAAAAGAGCAAAAGATTCTCTTCTACTGTATGCCTGAGATAAAATGGCCGATGGCACAGGCAACCTTCACAGCAAATGCCACACCAGGGGAGAGGTAGTCCACAAGCAGCTCTTTAACCAAGGAAACTTTCTAATATCCAGTCTAATTTGACACAGCAGCAGTTACTATGTGAGCCAAATATGGTTCCCCCCTTTATCTCGACACCTCAGTATGGAGATCAGGGAGAAACAGAAGGTTCACAAGGGGAGAGCATCGATGACCCATGAGGAATCAGCAAGAAATGAAAGCTTTAGCGTAAGATTCAATTGTTATGTCACTTATTACCTTCTCATCTATACAATCGTGTTCTAATACGTGTAGTATAAAAGATTGGTACTTACCTCCATTCTCCCCACCACAACCAGGATGGTCATTGCCCATACCTCCCAGGGGATTGGCTTATGTTATTTTGCCTCCCAAGTCTTTCTGGTAGAAATGGAAATACCCATCTTGAATTCCTCCGCCAGCTTCACCTGCAATCCCCACAATTAAAGCCACTGCACTGGACCCGAACCACATGGCGCAGATGCCTGGCTCCCATCTCCCATGAAGAGTGCCATGAGCTTCCTCACTGTGAAGCTCCCTTGAGAGCTGACTGATCGTGCGCTGCTCCCAAACAAATGACACAGAGCTTGTGTGTGTCATCTCCAGAAATGATTCGGGGACATGGCAGAGCACAACTCCTTAATCTCGTTTGAGCACTTGCCATACTGTTTCTTTCTTTTTTTGTTTAATTTCAAATTAACAAACAATCTTCTTTTCTTTTGCGCACACACAAATAAATCAGTTTATAAAATAGGCATGAGGTCCAATCATCTCATTATTTTGGTGGTACTGCAGAAAGATCTGGAAACTCCTTCATGGGTGCAGTTTCAGCTAAGGATGAGGTCAGTAGACACCAGGTAACAGTATGGTCTCCAACATATTGCCTGGGTTGGGCAGAGTACTGGGAAGGGCTGTAGAGATCTTATCTGATACTCTGCTTATGACTGACAACCCAGAGCTGTGGTGAAAAAATTGCTCTTTACTGAAAAAGCTACTTTGACAAATGTCATCAACAGTGTCATAGTCTCTTTGCGTCGGTGTATGAATGAGTGAGTGAATGGGTGAATGTGAGGCTATGTAAAGCGCTTTGGTGGCCATTGGGTCTGTGAAAGCGCTATATAAATGCAGTCCAATAGCTAAATGTTTCACTATCAACATAAAGTCTGATCTATATTTCGGGGAGGGGGGGGGGGATGGCCCACTCAGACAGGAAGGGGCCATATAACTGACGTGCTAACCACAGTTTGCTTTACTGTATGTTCACACCGCCGCTGGCGAGAGCGTCAAAGTGGCTGGAATTCATTCATTGGCGCGTCTTAGACGGTGTGAGCGGCGAGGAGAGTTAAAATTAGGTGACCTTTATGGTAATGCGCTATGACGCGGTTCAGCGGCAACCAATCGGGATGTAGAAGTGCTCCGTTTGAGAGGATTCCAGGAAACGCAGTGAAGTAACAGGTTCCGACCACATTAGTTCCCAAGCAAAATGGAGAAGTTAATAATTTCTGTTGCGGGTTTCCCATTGTTGTATGACTTGTCCCTGTTTACGTACAGGGATATACATTACAAAAAGGTTTCTGAAATTGTTGTTGTTTCTGGTGAGTTGCTGATGTGCATTAATGTTATATATTTTCTGAATAAAAGCGGGAATTACATGCTAACTTTAGAGCTATAGCACGCAAAACAGTTGTTGATGCAAATCAATCAGTAAAGTTAACTTTACAATTTTTACAAGATCAGTTTTTGTCTCTACATAATTAAATATGCAACTATGATGGCTATTTACTGATGCTGTACATTAGCCTACATTACAAATTTCATTAACGTTAGATGTCATTATCAGCGGTTCTAATCATAGTTATCGAATTTCGCTGTACATTTGAAGTACAAAATATTTCTGACATTTAAAAAAAAATTTACTAGAAAAACATTTCTGCAAGGAAAAAGTACTATAACTGTTCTGTTCCCCCTATGGTACTATCAACATATTGCTTAGCTGGAGAAAATAATGATAAATGTCATTAGTCACACATGTTCTTATTTGTAAGTCGCTTTGGATAAAAGCGTCTGCTAAATGAATAAATGTAAATGTAAACATTGAATGAAGTTTTCTATTGTCATTTCACTATCGGATGAGTGCAGAAAACGATGGAAGTCCCATAGAAACACATTCAGAAAGAAGAGGAGGAAGGAGGCAGAGAGGAAGAGGAGTGGAGCGGGGGCAAGCAGTGGCGCTAGTTGGGTCATGGGCTTCCTCAACCCCTTCATGTAAGATAGATTAACTGACAGTAATATGGCAGGGAGGGTTGGGGAAGTGGAAGCCCTGAACCCAGAGGAAAGAGAATATGCCATGGTAAGGCAGAGGAGACAGCACACAGTCAACTTTATGTGTCCAGCCTTTATGGACAGGCAGGTGTAAGCCAGAGCCAGCCCAGCCTTCCTTGACAGGCAGGTTATTTCCCTCACAGTCTTGTCAGCTGCACCTTGTGCTTTCTACATTATTCAAAAAGTGTTCAAAACTGTTTCTGTATGAAAGTATTGTATGGAAGTATTAGTACTTATAAAGTTCAAAAGAGTTCTATTTGAAAGTTTTGTATGAAAATATTTGTTATTTAAACAATGTTTAAAACTTGGAGTTATTCCTTTTTCCCCTCTTTTTTTCTACGTTATTATATATGATAAAATAGGGAATACAATATGGTCTAAATTTTTAGTTATATGTGTTTTATTTATTACAAATCTAACATTCTACCATATCATATGATTACCATATCGACAGATTTCTAGAGTTGGGGGCTGGGTGACACCTAGGTTGAACCGAAGGACACTGCCATCACCATGCTTGAGTGCAGAGATGGTGTTACAGCATGCACTTGCCATGCATTGGCTTGTGCCAAACATTCTCTCACAATATTCTTATCTCGCGACTCTCTGCTATTGGTGTTTCTGGAACTGCACTAACTTGGTTCACTTCTTACCTGTCCGACCGCCAGCATTACATCTCCATTCGCCAGGCTAAGTCCACCACTCTCTCTGTCCCACACGGTGTTCCCCAGGGTTCTGTTCTTGGGCCTCTTCTCTTCATCATCTACATGCTCCCATTAGGTAATATCATCCGTCATCATGGCTTTAAATTCCACTGTTATGCTGATGACACCCAACTATACATTCATTCTCAATGCAATTCTCCTTTTCCCACAAATTCCATATCAGCCTGTATTGATGATTTAAATGCCTGGATGACTAGTAATTTTCTCAAGCTCAACACCGACAAAACAGATCTACTTCTTATTGGCTCACCTCGAATCACACCCCGTTTCTGTGTAGATAATGTTCACATTGCTGGAGTTTCGGTTCAACCTTCCACTACTGTTAAAAACCTTGGTATAATCTTTGATTCCTCTCTTTCCTTCCTTCCACACATTTCCTCGCTCACTAAGTCTGCCTTCTTCCACCTTCGTAATATTGCGCGTTTGCGTCCATTTCTGAACATCACCGATGCTGAAACTTTGGTTCATGCTTTCATCACATCACGGCTTGATTACTGCAATTCTCTCTTCTATGGCTTACCCGACTCTTCTATAAATAAACTCCAATACATACAGAACTCTGCAGCTAGGGTCCTCACATACACTAAGAAATCTTCCCACATCACTCCGATTTTACGCAGACTTCATTGGCTACCGGTACGCTTTAGAATTAACTATAAGATCCTCCTTATCACATTCAAAGCACTCCATGGTCTTGCCCCCCCCCCTATATTTCTGATCTCATCCATACCTACTCCCCAGCTCGCACACTTAGATCCTCTGATACTGGTCTTTTAAGGATTCCACGGCACAAACTATCATCATTTGGTGGAAGGGCTTTTTGTACTGCTGCCCCAACTCTCTGGAATTCTATTCCCCAAGACATCCGAGACCTCTCAACATTACATGAATTCAAAACTCACCTTAAAACTTATCTTTTCGCTTGTTTCTGCTGATTTCTTTGTTTTGGTACCACTATCTCACTTTATATTTGCTTTTTCTATGTCATGTTTCTATGTCTCACCGTTTTGTATTGTTTATATGTCATATTGTTATGTGATGCTCACCTGTACTTACTGTAAAGCGACGTTGAGAACTTTGAAAGGCGCTATATAAAATAAACATATTATTATTATTATTATAAGGCTTTGCATTCAGGCCAGCTCATCAGACCATATTTTTCTATCGCCAAAAGGTTTCAGGTTTTGTAATGGTTTACAGCAACTACCAGCATGACTTAATGTTGGCTTTTCTCAGAAGTGGAGTTCCTTCTAGCAACTTTCTCAAAGAGGCCAACTCCATTAACAGATTCTGTCATTTTAGCCAAAAAGCTGTGCAAGTCTGGCCATCTTGTATAGTTGCTCAATTCAGATGGCCTGATCTTAATATTGGTCTGGGTTTATGCCACATTTCTTTTTCATTTTGTAATAATAGAGGTTTTCAAACCATTATGACATTATTTTTGAATGCATTTAATAAAATCTGTAAAATATATGACTAACAATTAATTATTAATTAAAACATGAATCTTAAATAATCCTTTTTCCTAACTAATTGCCAGTGTTCAGTTGTTCAGTTTAATTAATTAAAAAGTCTAATCCAACACAATTTTTCAACATTTTGCAACAACTTAATGTTGTTAAACATTATAAACGTATGATGTTCAATCCACTTAAATTTGTAAAATGGAAGTTAAATTTGCACTGCTCTTGGTAGATTGTGTTGGTCGTCATGGAAACGATCCGCCTGTGTTCTCTGATTTGCTCTTCATTAGTAGATCATGCGCAGAGGTTATTGTGCTGAAGAGTGGCACTTCTTACTTAGGCTGTGAGTAGCCCAATGATATTTATGTTGTGAGTTTAGTTGTTTCTTTTTTTTCCGTTTCGAGGAAAAATACAGAAAGCAGGCCTTCAAAAATTTTGTAAATCAAAGACGCATATTTTATTTACCAACACAGTATTAAAGGTTTAGTTCACCCAAAAATGAAAATTCTGTCAGTATTTACTCACCCTCATGTTGTTCCAACCCCGTAAGACATTCATTCATTTTCAGAACACAAATTAAGATATTTTTGATGAAATCTGAGAGCTGGATCACTCCTGCATACTAGTCCATAGGCCTCTTGAGGAATTGAAACTTGCCGTCCTCAAAGTTATTAAAGACATCGTTAAAATAATCCAGGTGACTACAAAGGCTCAATCTTAACTTTATCAAGCGACGAGAATACATTTTGTGCGCAAAAACAAACAAAAATAACGACTTTATTTTTTATTTAGAAAATTACTTTTAATTACACTGTAACTGTTGTGCAAGTTCCCAGCTTTAAAAAAAATGTGGTAACAATTGTTATAAAAAACATTAAAACATTAAACATCAAACAAAAAACATTGAAACATTTTAACATTATTAAAAAAAAAACCATGATCATTGTTTTGCATTTTCTGGCTCGATTTATGCTGCTGCTGCTGCTGTTGTTGTCACTGTTATTCATATCTGTCAAGTTTTAGATTTGAAAATAAGGGAAATTTTCCAGCGCCCACCGCAAACAGTCCCACCAACCCAGTATCCCTTACATTTTAAGACAGGTGTTATAGCTTAAATGAAAACACACACACACACACACAAATATATATATATTAGGGGTGGGCCGTTATCGGCGTTAACGTGCTGCATTAACGTGAGACTCTTGTCGGGCGATAAAAAAAATATCACCGTTAATCTATTCTCACAGTTGAGTTGGGAGCTGACTATATACACGCAAGCTATGACTTTCACTTTGATATTTTAGCGCAGATGTAGTCGATTTGCACCGTAAGGGCCATTTAAAACCAATATATTGAAACGTTTTTTCATCCAGACATTAGGAAAATATCAGAGATGCATTTTATATTTAATATGAGGGAAATACACATCCGTAAAAGTGGTCTCACTCGCACACCGAACGAGAAGCGCAGCGCCGCGCCACGCGGGGGCTGTTTACACCTGGCCACTTCATGCGTTTTCTCAGATCGGATAGCCAGCCTATCTGATTTATCAAAACGATTCAATTTAGGCTACACCTGGTCACATACATGTGTTTTTGCAAAACAGATGTATATCCGATCTTCAATTCCCCCACGCTATATGCGGATTTAATGAAGTGCACGTCACCGAAAACAACAGATATGAGCTGCATTATGATCATCGGCTAATTTCAAAATCAGCAAAGAGAGCAATAAAAGAGAGCGGCAACCTGGTAAGATCATTTAGTTTCTTTACTTTTAATGAAGATGGTAACGTTAGTGTTAAGTGTCTGCGACTTACTTTCCCTTTGATTTGCGATAGATTGCAGCGCACTGGCTTGATAGGCGCTCAGCTGCTCATCTGAGGTGATGCGTGTCGCAGTAGCGCCGTCATATCTGATCAACAATAGTTATTCAGTAAAAATATGAACTCTGAAACCTATGACAGCTAAATAACAGCATACCTGTCAAGTATCCCGTTTTGGCCGGGAAAGTCCCGTATTTTACCCTTCTTTCCCGCCGCCCTCCCGTATTAGTATTTTTCTGTAAATCTCCCGTATTTTAACCTGCGTTATTAAAATATAATAATACCCCCGAGCAGATAAAAAAAAAAAAAAACATTCCCAATCTGAGCTCTGTCACTTGCCTCGCGATAACTACAGGTAGGCCTACTGTAGGTGAGGTGACAGTTGTCGCAAGGTCAGATGATGAGTGACAACTCTATGGTGACAACGCGGGAGAAACAAAGAGGCCACGTGTTTTGTAACTGCGACTTTTGCATCTCACACGGGGGAAGGAATGATGTGTTAGCACGAGAAATGGTGTTTAGCATGGTACAAAAGATTGTTGCCGAGAATAGTATGACGCTAGACAACACATAGAGATAGACAACAGAACTGCTCTACTCGCATGTAAAAATTAACCACTGTGGCCCAGCCCACAATACACTCCTTCCAAAACAGTCTTAAAGAATGCAAAGTCTGCAACATGTTTGTACAATAACTCACTAAGAGAGTAAAGAAAAGTTATGTGAAATGAAAAGAAAAACTTTAAAAGAAAAGCAATATGAAATGAAAAGAATGTGTGGAATGAAAATAAAATGCAAATGTAAAGACAAGCAATGTTAAATGAAAAGAAAATAAGCAAATAAGCCTTTAAATAAATGCTCTTTATATATGTCACAGGGTGTGGTGGAGTGCAGGCAGACGAAGGAGACCGAAGAGGCAAAACTCCAATTCTATTACTTTACTTTACTTAAACTTTAAACAATTAACAGGCAGGAAATCACTCGCAACACATTGTAACACACACAACGACCGACAAAGACTGAATGAAACTGAGTGAACTAAATACACAGGGGAATCAAACATAATGAGGTGCAAACAGGTGACAATGATGAACAGACGAGAAACAGGTGGCTGATGAGGGAGTGAGCTCGGGAGTAGAGACAAGAGGATCCTGGGAAGTGTAGTGCAGATGACGAAGACAGACTGGTGCAGACGAAGGACTGTGACTGTGACTGTGACGGTGGTAATGCGGTTGAAGAAAGGAGGCGTTGGATCCAAGTGCAGCACACGTTTTATTTAACACGCTCAAAACTCAAACAGACTACAGACTTCAACAGACTAGACTTTAGACTCAGGAACAACCCACATCGACCACTCGACATTAAACAAGAACTCACAAAGACAAGGCAGGAACACAGGGCTTAAATAATAGGGACAAACGAGCTAGGCAAGGTAACAAGGGGGCGTGAGAAATGAGAAACACCTGGGATAATAACTAGACAGGAAACAACTGAATACAAATTGACAAGACACAAAACCACATCATGACATAGCCCACCCCCTATGGGCGGCTCCCGAAGCCCATAAAAACAACAAAAAGTTCAGGAGGGCGGTGAAGCGGAGACAGTCTTGGGGGAGGGACGGAGGGCCAGGCCTGTGCAGAGGTACGGGACCAGGAGATGGCCAAGGCGGGCCTGGGCCGCCGAGCGTGGACGGAGCAGGACGAGGCCAGGGCGGAGCAGGACGAGGCCAGGGCGGAGCAGGACGATGCAAGGGCCATGTCAACGTCACCTCGATGGCCCCCACAGAGTACCTACTGCCCCCCCCCCAAAAAAAAAAACTTGGGGAAATCTACGGGGGGAACCTCCGGACAGTAGACAGGCTCAGGAAACGCCTCCAGGAGCTTGAAAGCCGGCAGGGCGAGGCGCAGAGGCGGGGCCGGCAGGGCGAGGCGCAGAGGCGGGGCCAGCAGGGCGAGGCGCAGAGGCGGGGCCGGCAGGGCGAGGAGTCCGGGTACGCTCACCGGTGCCTGGCGAACCGAACGAGTCCTCCTTCTCCTCCTCCTGCGGCGGGGCGTCACAGGACTAGACACACTCGCTGGGCTGGACAACTCACTAACTTGACTTGAAGACTCATCACTCACTTGAACAGGAGACTCACTCACTTGAACAGGAGACTCACTCACTTGAACTGGAGATTCAGAACTCACTTGAACAGGAGACTCAGCACTCACTTGAACAGGAGACTCACTCACTTGAACAGAAGACTCATTCACTTGAACAGGAGACTCAGCATCACTTGAACAGGAGACTCAGCACTCACTTGAACAGGAGACTCACTCACTTGAACAGAAGACTCATTCACTTGAACTGGAGATTTAGCACTCACTTGAACAGGAGACTCAGCACTCACTTGAACAGGAGACTCACTCACTTGAACAGAAGACTCATTCACTTGAACAGGAGACTCAGCACTCACTTGAACAGGAGACTCACTCACTTGAACAGGAGACTCAGCACTCACTTGAACAGGAGACTCACTCACTTGAACAGGAGACTCAGCACTCACTTGAACAGGAGACTCAGCACTCACTTGAACAGGAGACTCACTCACTTGAACTGGAGATTCAGCACTCACTTGAACAGAAGACTCATTCACTTGAACTGGAGATTCAGCACTCACTTGAACAGGAGACTCAGCACTCACTTGAACAGGAGACTCACTCACTTGAACAGAAGACTCATTCACTTGAACAGGAGACTCAGCACTCACTTGAACAGGAGACTCACTCACTTGAACAGGAGACTCAGCACTCACTTGAACAGGAGACTCACTCACTTGAACAGGAGACTCAGCACTCACTTGAACAGGAGACTCACTCACTTGAACTGGAGATTCAGCACTCACTTGAACAGGAGACTCAGCACTAACTTGAACAGGAGACTCAGCATCACTTGAACAGGAGACTCAGCACTCACTTGAACAGGAGACTCACTCACTTGAACAGAAGACTCATTCACTTGAACTGGAGATTTAGCACTCACTTGAACAGGAGACTCAGCACTCACTTGAACAGGAGACTCACTCACTTGAACAGAAGACTCATTCACTTGAACAGGAGACTCAGCACTCACTTGAACAGGAGACTCACTCACTTGAACAGGAGACTCAGCACTCACTTGAACAGGAGACTCACTCACTTGAACAGGAGACTCAGCACTCACTTGAACAGGAGACTCACTCACTTGAACAGGAGACTCAGCACTCACTTGAACAGGAGACTCACTCACTTGAACTGGAGATTCAGCACTCACTTGAACAGGAGACTCAGCACTAACTTGAACAGGAGACTCAGCATCACTTGAACAGGAGACTCAGCACTCACTTGAACAGGAGACTCACTCACTTGAACAGAAGACTCATTCACTTGAACTGGAGATTTAGCACTCACTTGAACAGGAGACTCAGCACTCACTTGAACAGGAGACTCACTCACTTGAACAGAAGACTCATTCACTTGAACAGGAGACTCAGCACTCACTTGAACAGGAGACTCACTCACTTGAACAGGAGACTCAGCACTCACTTGAACAGGAGACTCACTCACTTGAACAGGAGACTCAGCACTCACTTGAACAGGAGACTCAGCACTCACTTGAACAGGAGACTCACTCACTTGAACTGGAGATTCAGCACTCACTTGAACAGGAGACTCAGCACTAACTTGAACAGGAGACTCAGCACTCACTTGAACAGGAGACTCTGTGATGGCTAAGGCCACACTAGAATGAACATTTGCATTGGTTCTAGTTTATTTTTATTTTTTATTGTATGTAAGAATGTATATTTTTGTTTGGTCTAATGAATTAATGTTCTCTGTTTTGGTCTATTTATGAATTTCTTTGCAAGTAATTTGTTTGCTTGAATTTAATTTACCCATACCTTGGAACTGAAAAGTTACATTGTCTTTGCAGTGGTTTAAACATCAAGGAGTAACAAAATCTACTACCATTTATTTCTAGAGTGCACGCTAGAGTAAATGAAAGAACCACAACCAAAATATGGGTTTAAAGTTTTATTTAAGTTGGTTATATGTTTCTTACCCTTGGTTTCGCCGGGATCCATGACTGCAGCATGGAACGGTTTGGAATAAAAAGGGTGCGGCCTTTTCCTGGTGTCCTTTATATAGCTCATGGAGGATCATGGGAAATGTAGTTTTAGGACCATTGGGGTTGGGTTGTGTGTTAATCCACATGTGTTTAAAGGAGGTGTTTATGTATGAATGTGTAAGTGTATTTTCTTTATTGCTTTATGGTAAATGTTATTCTTCTGTTCATTCAGGTCCGTGTATTGTTGTATATATTTTCCCCCTTTTTTATGTTTAATGTAATGGAATGAGAAGTCTTGTGATTTACCCCTGTAATTATCCAAATGGTTTGTTCTGGGTTGTTAAAAGTGCTTCCATGTCTGTGGCTGAGTTAGTTCTGGTGTGGGATCCCTGGTGAAACATCTGAGACCCAGAACTCAGTAATGTGCTGTGGTTGCCTCATTTATTAGTTTGTTTGTGTTATTTTGTTTTTTTCCCCTTTGGTTTTTGCACAATGTCTGGTCAACCCTCAATTGTTACCATCAAATAAATGACCCTTTATTGACTCTACGAATGTCTCCTGAAAATTTAATGGAAAGAACCTGACAAGATGGTGGCAGCGGTGGGATTCTGTCCAGGAGGAGACTGCCTGTAGAGAGCAAAGTGCGGAAAGGATGGCGCCTAAGAGAGCAGTACGCGCTGTTGTTCCTACTGACGTCGAGAGCGCACCAGAGGAGGGTGAGAGGCCGATGGAGGATGCGAAAGGTGGGGCTGAAGAGGAGTCGGAAGGGGATGTACTGGAGCTGAAGCGGATGTTTCAACGGTTCATGCAGGATCAGCAAGAGAGAGAAGACCGTCAGATGCAAGAAGCAGCTCGTCAAGAGACGAGATGGAAATCTCTCCAGCATCATTTCCGTCTTCTACAGGATGAGGTCAGCCAGCGAACTCCGTTGGGGGTGCGAGACAGGAGAGCTGCTGAAGTAGGGGAATCGCCCGGAGCTTCAGGCTCCCACAACGTGAGCCATGGTTATGTGCTGAAAGAACCAAAGATGCAACAGTTGAGTGAAGTGGACGACATCGAGCATTATTTAACCACGTTTGAACGGATTGCTGAGGTATGCAGATGGCCAATGGAAGATTGGGCCATTAGACTCATTCCATTGCTGACGGGCAAGGCGCGCAATGCATATGTGGCCATGGATGTTGCAGATGCAAGTGACTATGTGCAGGTAAAGGAGGCTATTTTGAAGAAGTATTCCATCAATCATGAAACATATCGACAGAGATTTCGTTCTATAGAGGTGCTGGAAGAAGAGACCCCTAAAGAGCTGTATGTTCGACTGAAAGACTTGTATCAAAAGTGGGTGAGACCGGGAGAGAGAACGAACCAAGAGATCGGAGAAATAATTGTCCTTGAACAGTTTCTGCGGATGCTTAGCCCGGAGCTACAGACGTGGATTAAGGAGCACGGCCCTTCAACAGCTGAGGAGGCGGCACGTCTAGCTGATGTTTTCGTGGCGGCACGACGCAGGGCGGAGCCCTGGAGTTTCACTCGCTGGAAGACAGCGCGAGAGGGATCTTCTCGACGACCGATTTCAACATCTCAGGGAAGCAGGTTGGCAACTGAGGCAAGTGTAAAACGAACTGAGAACTCTGGTGTTTCTGGTTTAGAGACAATTAGGTGTTATAAGTGTGGTCAATTGGGTCATAAAAAGCCAATGTGTCCACAGTTGACAAAAACCCTTACTAATACATGTTTTGTACCTCGGGAAACCATACCTGAACCTGCCAACATTCCTGTTCCAAAGCAAGTGATAAGAACTGTTGAGTTAAATGGGAAGAAAGTCACTGCCTTGATCGATACAGGTTGCACGCAAACCCTAGTGGAGTCAGAACTTGTACCTGACTTAGGTGCTAGTGATAATGCTCCAGTAATAGTGAGATGTGTTCACGGGGAGGAGCGTCAGTATTCTGTCACTGATGTATATATGGGCATAGCAGGGCAAACTTATGTGATGAGGGTAGGACTTGCACAGAATTTACCATACCCAGTTATTTTAGGCCATGATTTTCCTGCGCTGATAGATTTATTGCCTCATGGGGATAGTTGCAATGTAGTTCTGACGCGAGCTCAAAGTAAACAGAATGAATGTGAGGAAGAGGAAAACTCATTGTTGTCGTTGCCATTTTTTGATTCTGAGTTGTCTGTGAATCAATGTAAAGAAAAGAAATCTAGGAGGGAACGAAGACAGGAAAAAATTAAGAGAACCGTAGTGCAGGCAAGAGATTTAAAAGAACCTGACAAACTGTTGAATGCTGATCAGATTCCAATACCTGAGGATTTAAGGCAGTTGCAGAAAGGGGATGCTGAAATCTCTAAATTGTATTCCCAGGTGGTAGAGGCAGCTCAAACAGGGTCGAAAATATAGCAGCCGATTTTCTTTCTCGCTCACCGTGCGAGAATGCATAGGTAGGGGGAAATGTGATGGCTAAGGCCACACTAGAATGAACATTTGCATTGGTTCTAGTTTATTTTTATTTTTTATTGTATGTAAGAATGTATATTTTTGTTTGGTCTAATGAATTAATGTTCTCTGTTTTGGTCTATTTATGAATTTCTTTGCAAGTAATTTGTTTGCTTGAATTTAATTTACCCATACCTTGGAACTGAAAAGTTACATTGTCTTTGCAGTGGTTTAAACATCAAGGAGTAACAAAATCTACTACCATTTATTTCTAGAGTGCACGCTAGAGTAAATGAAAGAACCACAACCAAAATATGGGTTTAAAGTTTTATTTAAGTTGGTTATATGTTTCTTACCCTTGGTTTCGCCGGGATCCATGACTGCAGCATGGAACGGTTTGGAATAAAAAGGGTGCGGCCTTTTCCTGGTGTCCTTTATATAGCTCATGGAGGATCATGGGAAATGTAGTTTTAGGACCATTGGGGTTGGGTTGTGTGTTAATCCACATGTGTTTAAAGGAGGTGTTTATGTATGAATGTGTAAGTGTATTTTCTTTATTGCTTTATGGTAAATGTTATTCTTCTGTTCATTCAGGTCCGTGTATTGTTGTATATATTTTCCCCCTTTTTTATGTTTAATGTAATGGAATGAGAAGTCTTGTGATTTACCCCTGTAATTATCCAAATGGTTTGTTCTGGGTTGTTAAAAGTGCTTCCATGTCTGTGGCTGAGTTAGTTCTGGTGTGGGATCCCTGGTGAAACATCTGAGACCCAGAACTCAGTAATGTGCTGTGGTTGCCTCATTTATTAGTTTGTTTGTGTTATTTTGTTTTTTTCCCCTTTGGTTTTTGCACAATGTCTGGTCAACCCTCAATTGTTACCATCAAATAAATGACCCTTTATTGACTCTACGAATGTCTCCTGAAAATTTAATGGAAAGAACCTGACAGACTCACTCACTTGAACAGAAGACTCATTCACTTGAACAGGAGACTCAGCACTCACTTGAACAGGAGACTCACTCACTTGAACAGAAGACTCATTCACTTGAACTGGAGATTCAGCACTCACTTGAACAGGAGACTCAGCACTCACTTGAACAGGAGACTCACTCACTTGAACAGAAGACTCATTCACTTGAACAGGAGACTCAGCACTCACTTGAACAGGAGACTCACTCACTTGAACAGGAGACTCAGCACTCACTTGAACAGGAGACTCACTCACTTGAACAGGAGACTCAGCACTCACTTGAACAGGAGACTCACTCACTTGAACTGGAGATTCAGCACTCACTTGAACAGGAGACTCAGCACTAACTTGAACAGGAGACTCAGCACTCACTTGAACAGGAGACTCACTCACTTGAACAGAAGACTCATTCACTTGAACAGGAGACTCAGCACTCACTTGAACAGCAGACTCACTCACTTGAACAGAAGACTCATTCACTTGAACTGGAGATTCAGCACTCACTTGAACAGGAGACTCAGCACTCACTTGAACAGGAGACTCAGCACTCACTTGAACCGGAGATTGATCCACTTGAACCGGAGATTCACTCGCGGGGCTCACGTGAGTCGCGGGCTCGGCTGAGCTGACGTGAGTAGCGGGCTCAGCTGGGCTGACGCGAAGCGCGGGCTCTCGCTGCTTGCTCTTCTTTGCGCCCACAGTAAACGCAGAGCCGCTCCACAACAGGGCCAGGTCAATATACCACTCCAAAGACCCGTACGGATCAGGTTCGGGCATCAGAGACCGGAGTGGTTCCTCTAATCCCCCGCGGAAGAAGATCTTCAAGCACTGGGTGCTCATTTGCGCGAGATGAGCCAGCTCAAGAAACTCCGCGACGTACCCTTCTATGGTCCGACTTACATGCGAGTAGAGCAGTTCTGTTGTCTATCTCTATGTGTTGTCTAGCGTCATACTATTCTCGGCAACAATCTTTTGTACCATGCTAAACACCATTTCTCGTGCTAACACATCATTCCTTCCCCCGTGTGAGATGCAAAAGTCGCAGTTACAAAACACGTGGCCTCTTTGTTTCTCCCGCGTTGTCACCATAGACTTGTCACTCATCATCTGACCTTGCGACAACTGTCACCTCACCTACAGTACCTGTAGTTATCGCGAGGCAAGTGACAGAGCTCAGATTGGGAATGTTTTTTTTTTTATCTGCTCGGGGGTATTATTATATTTTAATAACGCAGGTTAAAATACGGGAGATTTACAGGAAAATACTAATACGGGAGGGCGGCGGGAAAGAAGGGTAAAATACGGGACTTTCCCGGCCAAAACGGGATACTTGACAGGTATGCTGTTATTTAGCTGTCATAGGTTTCAGAGTTCATATTTTTACTGAAAAACTATTGTTGATCATAACCATGTTTGAGATTTATGTGCTGAGGTATGTGCATCTCATTGGAACTTTTGTATGCAATATAGTTACCTTGGTAAAATGAGTAAAATGTTTGCCTTTAGTGTTAATAGGCAAACAATGTTTATGTCATGAAGTTATCTTTGAAAATAAAACATGCAGATAAAACACAAGGACTGTAGCTGCTTGCATTGATAAATGCTAAACATTCTAGTTACCTTTACAATATCAAAAGACTCCCTTTTACTTATTAGATGAACAAAAATATTTAAGTTGACTTTAATTGAAGTGAATTAGTTGAGTTAAATGGTTAGTTCACCCAAAAATGAAAATTAAGTCATTAATTACTCACCCTCATGCTGTACCAACCCCCGTAAGACCTTCGTTCATCTTCGGAACACAAATGAAGATATTTTTGATTAAATCTGAGAGCTAGATCAGTCCTACATAGGCTGCCTAAGGGATTGAAACTTGATGGCCCAGAAAGTCATTAAAGAAATAGAGGTGGCCCTCTATTGGCCAGCCGCCCCTGATCCAGTGATTATCCTACAAATCAGAATCAGCCCAGCAAATCAAATTTATTAAATCTGCCGTCGGCAACATTTTTTTTTATCATATTCAGTGAAATCGACACTATAATCCGACAGAACAACATAAATAAAGTGGTTTTAGAAAAAAAATGTTGTGCATGTTATTTGTTTAGCAAAAATCCAGCGCTCCCGGATCATCAGGTGCAATCAGCGCAGGGGGGTGTGAGATCTGACTGTCTATCACAGATTGGGCACACGCCTGAATTTCGCACAGTAAGGAAGAGTGATGGCGGATCACTAACAAACCAAGTAAGCTCATTTAGAGTATAAATGACGTTAGCAATTGCAATATATTGGTAGATTATCCAGGGCAACATACCTCCAAACATGGTGTTGATGGATGCTGATGAGATGAGCGCGTTCACAGATAACCTGGTGCGCACGCACTCGAGCACGAACTCTGTGGGAGAGTATTCGTTGATAGTGGGGGAGGGCCAAATGAGTTGTAAACATTCAAAATTTTGCCTGAGTCCACTCAATCTGCCAGACTTGCCGACTGCAGATTTAAATATCACCCATTACTAAATTGGCTTCCTTCTGCTCTTCTTCAAAGATAAATCCTCAATCAAATCTTTAAAATCAAAAAATGTCGTACTCACTTGACATTATTGTCAAACAGCCTTTGATGTCCTCAGTTTATTTTATTTTTTTTCAAGTCCCAATTTTGAAAAAGACCTCTCTCCTGAGGCATTTGACACAGGGAGGGTAATAAAGATCCTTAGTGCAATTTCAGCATTGGGAAACACACACTGGAGCTGCTTTTCTTTGAGGATAAGCATTACATTTCTAGGAGAGAGGTCATTGGTCATGAAGCAGCAAAACGCAATTAACTGAACAAGTTCATCATCTTGCAGTATTTATTCACGAGACTTTGAGGTTTCTTTGTATGCATTACACTTTCTCTGTAACATACTGATCATGTTGTCAATAATGACAAGAAACACATCTACACAAAACGGATATGATCAGGATTGTGGATTCATCTACTCTTGTTTTATTTTTTATTTTGCGAGTGGTCACAAAGCTCCGCGGCTGATGTTGCAGCTGATAGGGAATTACTCATGTTGTCTTTTTGTTACTGTCAACTTCTATGGGTTCTTCTGATTTTTTTAAATTTTTTTATTTTTTTTAGTTAAAAACGTCATAAGCTTTTTTTTTTTTTTTTTTTTTTTTCAATTTTTTACATAGTATAAACATTTAAGAATAAAAAAGAAAATCAGACAATTCAACCATAACAGAAAAAACAACAACAACAACAACAACAAAAAGCAAGCAGGGGTAGGCGAACACAACCAAGACCTAATCCTAGATGAATTATTACAGCAAGAACAATAATAATTATACACTATTCAGACTTGAGGAAATCCACAAAGGGCTGCCATACAGTTTGAAATTGGCGATGAGATTTGGACTCCAAGGAACGTATCCTCTCTAGTTGTATGACATGAATCAGTTCACATAACCAAGCTTTGAACGATGGAGAGTCTGACGATTTCCAGTTTAAAAGTATTGATTTTTTCGCAAGAGTCAAGCCCATCAATAGAGATCGTTGCTGAGATCTTGGAAGAGTATTCAATGTCACAGAGGATCCAAGAATTGCAAGACCATGGTCTGGTTTCACCTCCTTTTGAAAAACTTTTGAAAAAAAAAAAATCAAATATAGCAGTCCAAAATTTAAACAGTTTGTGACAAAACCAAAACATGTGTGACAAAGAACCCTCCTCTGTTTTACATCTGTCGCAAACTGGAGAGATAGAATTGTATATTTTACTCAATTTTGTTTTCGAATAATACAATCTATGTACCACTTTAAACTGAATCAGCCTGTGTCTCGCATTTATCGAGCAGTCTTGGATCTTACTGAGACTATCATTCCAGGTTTCATCGGATACATCTTCATCAAAATCCCTAGCCCAAGCTTCTTTTATATGATTGGTGCTTACAGGCAGTTGTAAAGAATTAACACAGCGTGAGACCAGATGTCTAGAGCTTGGATTTACCAAAAGAGTTTTCTCAAACGAATTAATCTCGGGTTTGTCCATAAATTGTGGAATAACCATTTGAACATAATGTCTCACTTGTAGATATCGAAAAAAAAATCGGACCTCGGGAGATTAAATACAGATTGCAGTTGGTTTGTCATCTATATAAAGATCCCCAATAGACATTAGACCTTTAGTTTTCCATTCAATAAAGCCTTGGTCTACCTGAGAGGGTTTAAAAATGTGATTGTTAGCGATGGGTGTGAGGATAGAGACGTCAGGTGATTTAAGATGTTTCCTTATTTGATTTAATATTCGTATTGAGTTTTTAACTATTAAATTAGTACCAATTAATTTTGATGAGGGAGAGACTTTTGAGAAAAATAAGACTGGGAGACAAGATGTTGTAAGAGAAAATGTCTCCATCTTAGGCCATAAGGGATCAGCCGCAGAGAAAGTTTCACTAGGAATACCCCTCTGCCAAGAACGTCATAAGCTTTGGTATTTACTGGAGAGTATTTGGGTAGTTTCTTTTTTTGTTTTTGCTGCTCTTTTCTCTTTTTACCGCCACTGTCATATTTTCGTACATTGAGGAGACTATGCCGACATGTTGAGGAGACTATGTCGTCCTGTATGTACTGTGTGTCTGCTGTAACTCTTGATTCGGGTGTGTGACAAGACAACGTTGCTCTACATACACATAATTACCTCGATCAAAACGAGTTTTAAAGTGCAAAAGAGAATTTCCTCAGGGCCCCCTAGTGTTCAGGTCCCTGGGCTGCAGCACATGTTGCCCATTACAGACTGATTTCATGAAATGGCGTATATATGACACACCATTTCGTATTTCCATTTTTGCCATGCTATCAACACGCATAACCGCTTTTCAGCGTGTTTATGAACACCGTTGACTTAACGTTACATTACTGTATATATAAATATATGACCTACCCCAACCTGTCCCTAAACCTACTCGTCACTGGGGTTAATACCATTTATGAGTCTTCCCCTACCATCCTAGGAAAAAAAAATATCGCTGACCAGATGTAGATCTACATTTTTCTTCGTTTGGCTCGGACATTTAATGGCGTGTACATACACGTGGAATCACTCAGACGTTTAACGCCGTAGACATACACGCATACACATGGATAGCTCAAAATGCGTATAGATAACACGCCACTTGTCTTGAAAGTGGTGTGTATGTTTATGCAAAAGTCATGATGTCATGTTGCCCATTAGGATAATGCTGCCTTGGCCGTGGGAAAAGGGGCTGTGTGGACCGGAGCTGGCCCAGGAAAAAAAATTCTATGTGGGATATGATTTGGTAGACACACTGATTTTAGATCTGTTTCTCTTCACAATATTGTGTGAAACAACAGAGCACTGTGAGAGAAGTTAAATATGACTGTAGCCCACTCAATATTTTCAATGTTATTTTCTTTCATTATTTGTGTATTTTTTATATTAAAAATACATTCAAAGTAAAAAAAAAAAGTTATTCATTGTATGTTGATAATAATTGTGAGGGTTCTCATGACAAAATCCAATGGGACATTTCTCCTGTGCTGATTGATGTACTCCTGTGAGTAATTGGAGATTTCAGATGATGGCCACTTTGGATTGACACTCAAAAGTGTCAAAAGTGTTTACAGTATTATCCTAATATTGGTTATGGAAGGAATGTGTGTTGCACCCTGCTGCGTAAGGAGATGTGTAGATGGGCACATGAGAGTCAGAACTGGACCTTGGAGTAATTGAAGAAGGTCACCTGGTGCAATGATTTCTTTTTCTTTATATCATGTGGACGGCTGTGTGTGCCGATTACCTGGGGAGGTGAAGGCATCAGGATGCACTATGGGAAGACGACAGCTGGTTGAGGGACTGTGATTCTTAGGGAAACGTTCAGGTGGAAGCGGTTCTGGTGTGGCCTCTTTCACACTGCACACATTGTTCGGGAATGGATTACCACGTTTCCCGCCATTGATGGAATTATCCATAATTTATAACAAAACAAGCGATAGAAGCATTACAAGTGATGCAAGCATTGCACAAATATCTCTGCCTTATCATTGACCATAAATTATCCTGGGATCAGTCACGGATCCGTCGGCGTCAGCACCAGATACCTTTACTCCACCTACTCGTTCCGGTTCCCCTGACTACTAATCATCACCACCTGCCGTCACCACCTGCCATCACTTATCCGGACTATCATCCACTCCATATATACTCACCTCATTCAGTCACTCACTGTCTGGTCTCGTCTTTACCACGACTACAGACTCCCTATCGCTATTCCATGTTCCTGCTATCACTTACCTGCATTGATTCTCCAGCCCGTCAGTCTGCCGCCAGTGCCAGTCCTTGGTCCCCGTCCGCTTCCAGTCCGCTCCTGTCTCCAGCTCCAATCCTCTCTCCATCGCTCCCGTCAGCTCCCCGACCTTCCGCTTCTATTCAGATAAGAAAACCATCATCAGACTGTTTACATTCCATCTCCAACTTCAACTACCACGCTACTTACCTTTGTTATCCGTAATCAATAAACTCTGTGCAAACTCACCTGTCTGTGCCCTTCTGTTCTGTGACAGAAGACCAGACCAACCAAACATGCTACAACCAACGCCTACTACCACCACGGCCACGAGTTCCCAGCCTACATTCCCAGCCCTTCCCCGGACCAGTGCATCCGTGCTCGCTACTTCCACCGTAGCCTTTTCCTCTGCCTCTGCCTCTGCATGTCCCATGGCCCAACCAGCGCCCTTCTCTGGCGAGGAGGAGGAGTGCAGCGGCTTCCTTCTGCAGTGCGAGCTCTACATGCAAATGATTCCATCCTCGTTCCCCACTGAACAATCGTAGGTGGCCTTTTTCATTTCCCTTCTCCGTGGTCGGGCCCTACAATGGGCTTATGCCCTATGGAAAGATCGTGGGCCCGTAACCAGAACATTCGCCACTTTCTCCAGTCATTTCCTGGAAGTGTTCTCCCAATCTGTGCACTCGATCTCGGTGCAAGATCAGCTGTTTCGTTTGAAGCAAGGGAGATCATCAGTTGCCTCATATGCTCTGCAGTTCCGGACCCTCGCCGCCACACTGGGATGGAATGAGTCCGCCCTCATCACTGCATATCACCACGGTCTGAACCCCGACATTCGCCTTCAGTTAGCCATCTACGATGACACAGTGGGTATCGAGAGCATCATCCAGCGATCTATTCGCATAGATCAACGCCGCACTGCTTGCCAGCTAGATAGCCCTGCACCTCCGCCTCCTCGCCCATCTGTCGCTTACAGTCCTCCAGCACCAGAACCGATGGAGATAGGGTCTGCCCGCCTACCGATCTCCGAGAGAAACCGCCGCATAACCAACGGCTTATGTTTGTATTGCGGAGCTGCTGGACACATGCTATCCACCTGTCCCATTCGTCCACCCCGACCCGCAGTGAGTACTGTTCAACTACCCCTATCCATCTCGAATATGAAGTATACATCTGCTACTATCACTTATATGAACCGTTCCCTTCCAGTTCAAGCGCTAATTGATTCAGGATCCGCCGGTAACTTCATCTCACACACCACTCTCCATCGGCTCCAAACCAGGCAACGTACCATCCCTCACACCCTTCACGTCCAGTCAATCGTGGGATAACCTCTTGGCCGGGGCCGGATCGGACACCGCAGCCCAGATCTTGGGTTGGAGATCGGCTGGCTTCACAAGGAGGCTATTTCATTCCTGGTGCTGGAGGGCTCGACGGCCGAGATCATCCTGGGACGCCCTTGGTTAGAACTCCACTCACTGCATATCCAGTGGTCCACCGGAGAGGTCTTACAGCGGGGTGAAGAATGCCACCATCGTTGCCTGCCTACCATTCCCAAATCATCTAACCGCCCATCCGCTCCGGTCCAGAAAATCCCTCTGTCCGCCACCTCCGTGGAGAGTCCCCCTACCGAGTTTCTCCCGGAAATTCCTCTTCCTTACCGGGCGTTCCAGGATGTCTTTGATAAACAGCTGGCAACCACCTTACCACCACATCGGCCATGGGACTGTGCGATCGACCTGCTTTCTGGGGCGGTACTACCGCGAGGTAAGATCTATCCTCTGTCCATCCCAGAGCAGAAGGCCATGGAGGAGTACATCCAGGAAGCCCTGAGCCAAGGATATATTCGACCATCCACGTCCCCTGCCGCCTCAAGTTTCTTCTTCGTGGGCAAGAAGGACGGAGGCTTGCGCCCCTGCATCGACTATCGAGTACTCAATCAATCCACCATCAAGTACCGCTATCCTCTTCCTCTGGTCCCCGCAGCTCTAGAACGACTCCGTGGGGCCACCGTCTATTCCAAGCTCGACCTCCGTAGTGCCTACAACCTCATCCGCATCCGTGAAGGAGACGAATGGAAAACCGCTTTCATTACCCCTGCGGGGCACTACGAGTACCTCGTCATGCCCTTCGGATTGTCCAACTCACCCGCCGTGTTCCAGGGATTTATGAATGAGATATTTAGAGACTTACTCCACCAATTTGTCATAATCTACATCGATGATATCCTCATATACTCTCCAGATCTGCCCACTCACATCCACCATGTCCAAACCGTACTCCAACGCTTAAGAGTCAAGTCAAAAAAGTCAAGTCAAAGTTTATTTATATAGCACTTTTTCAAAAACAAGTGTTTACCAAAGTGCTGTACACATACATACTTATACGATAAGGACCAAACCAACATGAGAGAGATCATCTACTCTTTCTGAAACTAGAGAAGTGTGAATTCCATCAAGACACCGTTCAGTTCCTGGGCTACCTCATCACTCCCCGCAGCATAACCATGGACCAGAGGAAGGTGGATGCCGTCAACAACTGGCCACAACCCACCTCCCGGAAGGATCTCCAACGGTTTCTTGGGTTTGCTAACTTCTACCGACGCTTCATCCAAAACTTCAGTCAGACCTGCTTCCCTCTCACAAACCTCCTCAAGGGCGGGGCCAAGTCTCTGTCCTGGAACACCGACGCCACACGGGCGTTTGACAGCTTGAAACAGGCCTTTAGTTCCACTCCTACCCTCTCCCTTCCCGATCCAGCTCTACCCTTCATCGTTGAAGTAGACGCCTCTACCTCCGGGGTAGGAGCGGTTCTTTCCCAGCGGCAGGGGACTCCATTGCAACTCCATCCATGTGCCTTCTACTCCAAAAAACTGTCCCCGGCGGAGCAGAATTATGATATCGGCAATCGAGAGCTGCTCGCGATCAAACTGGCCTTAGAAGAATGGAGACACTGGCTGGAGGGGGCTCAACACCCTTTTACCGTCATCACTGATCACCGGAACCTAGAATACCTCCGTGAGGCTAGAAGACTCAACCCCCGTCAAGCCCGCTAGGCCCTCTTCTTCACTCGCTTTAACTTCTCCGTCACCTACCGTCCTGGACACAAGAATGTAAAAGCAGACGCTCTATCACGACAGTTCCAGCCCAGTTCTCCTCCTCTCAGTCCCGAGACCATCCTCCCTCCAGCCGTCGTCGTAAGCCCCATTCAGTGGAGTATGGACGATCACATCGCCAAAGCCACCCAATACGAACCTGCTCCGACGGGAGGTCCAGAGGGACGAGTTTATGTCCCGACCCGCCTACGCCTGTCCCTCATGGACTCAGTACATACCTCCCCGGGCTCTGGACACCCAGGCAGCCAATTAACTCTCTCGCTCGTCCAACAACGTTATTGGTGGCCGGGTATGGCCCAGGATGTCTCCCGATACGTCAGGGGATGCTCAGTCTGTGCCATGGCCAAGGTTCCCCGTCATCTTCCCGAAGGCAAACTCACCCCCCTCCCAATTCCCACTCGACCCTGGTCCCATCTGGGTGTCGACTTCGTCACCGACCTTCCCAGTTCCAACAATCACACCTGCATTCTCGTGGTAGTCGACCGCTTCTCCAAGGCATGCAAACTGATTCCTCTCCCCGGGCTACCTACAGCCTTTGAGACCGCCGAAGCCCTATTCCACCACGTCTTCCGGAACTTAGGGATCCCCGTGGATGTCGTGTCTGACAGAGGTCCACAATTTATCTCCCGAGCATGGAAGGCCTTCTTCAATCTCCTGGGCATTTCCGTCAGCCTTACGTCGGGGTACCACCCCCAGTCCAACGGCCAGACTGAGCAGAAGATCCAGGAAATCGGGAGATATCTACGGTCATACTGCCACGACCACCAGGACTGCTGGAGTCGCTACCTGCAGTGGGCCGAGTATGCACAAAATTCTCTCCGCCAATCCACCACAGGACTCACCCCCTTCCAGTGCATACTCGGCTACCAACCTCCTCTGTTCCCCTGGTCCGGAGAACCATCAGATGTTCCAGCAGTCCATCACAGGTTCCAGACGAGCGAGAGGGTCTGGGACTCAGCCCATACTCACCTCCAGCGGGCTGTCCGGAGACACAAGAGCCAGGCCGACGCTCGACGTGCCTCTACTCCCAATACCATTCTGGACAATTGGTCTGGCTCTCCACCCGGGACATCCGTCTCCGACAGCCCTGTCGTATGCTGAGTCCCAGATACATCGGTCCGTTCGCCATACAGAGGCAGATCAACCCCGTCACCTATCGACTATCACTGCCTGCTCATTACCGCATTGCACCTACCTTCCACGTTTCCCTTCTCAAACCATATGCTAATCCTCTGACTTCTTCCTCCCCAGGGTCTGGTGCTGCGGACGTGCCCCCTCCTCCTACGGATTCAGAGGACGGCAACATCTACCGAGTGCACGAAATCCTCGATTCCCGGCGACGGGGCAGCCTGCTGGAATACCTCGTCGACTGGGAAGGATTTGGTGTGGAGGAGAGATCCTGGGTCCAGCGGGAGGACATTCTGGATCCCACCCTACTCCAGGACTTCCATTCGGCCCATCCAGATCGTCCTGCACCCAGGGGCCGTGGTCGTCCCCGTCGTCGGTCCCGCCCGCCAGCTGGAGCTGGCCGTGGGGGGGGGGGGTACTGTCACGGATCCGTCGGCGTCAGCACCAGATACCTTCACTCCACCTACTCGTTCTGGTTCCCCTGACTACTAATCATCACCACCTGCCGTCACCACCTGCCATCACTTATCCGGACTATCATCCACTCCATATATACTCACCTCATTCAGTCACTCACTGTCTGGTCTCGTCTTTACCACGACTACAGACTCCCTATCGCTATTCCACGTTCCTGCTATCACTTACCTGCATTGATTCTCCAGCCCGTCAGTCTGCCGCCAGTGCCAGTCCTTGGTCCCCGTCCGCTTCCAGTCCGCTCCTGTCTCCAGCTCCGATCCTCTCTCCATCGCTCCCGTCAGCTCCCCGACATTCCGCTTCTATTCAGATAAGAAAACCATCATCAGACTGTTTACATTCCATCTCCAACTTCAACTACCAAGCTACTTACCTTTGTTATCCGTAATCAATAAACTCTGTGCAAACTCACCTGTCTGTGCCCTTCTGTTCTGTGACAGGATCAATGTACTGATGCCGTTTTTAAAAAGGGCACGTTTTTAAAAGAGCACCCAACAACGTTTGTGTTTTCTCAGGAAACCTAATTATTTTAATGTTGACAACTAAATTTTGACTCTTTTATCTTTTTTATTTAAGTCTTTTATTGAGAGTATTCTATCCTACTGTATAGTATGCTGGTATGCACATTTAAAAATGACCCATAGGAACAAATTGGGGAAGATTGTTAAAACTTCATTGGAAAACAACACGTAGACCTGTACCAACTATATCTGATCAGATTGGCACAGAAGGGAGACAAGGTTTGTATGGATACAACCCATCCACTTTCAGTGGAGTTCAAGCCGCTCCCTTGGTCGCAGATATAGATATCCTAAGGTTAGAACAAATCAAGCGAAACATTCATTCATTTCCATGGCAATAACCCAATCAAATAAGACGTGGGGAGGGGTATAACAGGTGAATATATGTGACATTGTGTATGTAGATAATGTTTGTGTTGTGGATTATGTGTCAATATGCCTGTATTGTACAACAAATTGCCTTCCGGGGACATTAAAGTTTTCTAAGTCTAAGTCTGAGCTCATGCATGTGTAAGCTAATGTTACCATCACACATTAAACAGCATATAAATCAAAACTGCCTAACGTTAGATAATCGTTCTGAATGCGATCCAGGCGAAGTCTTTGACCAAAAAAACAAACAATTTTCTCAGCTTTTTTAATAACACACCCAATCAATGCATGATAAAAAAATGCATGAAGCTGTATATGTATATATATATATATATATATATATATATATATGTATGTGTGTGTGTGTGAGAGAGAGAGAGTGTGTGTGTTTATATATGTGTGTGTGACCCATGCTGGAAAAATGAGTCGGAATGCGCACAAACTAATATCTAGATACAGGCAAAACAAGTAAAAATTAGACATTTTGGTCAATTGAGGTTTTCACAAAAAATAGTTAATTAAGCCCCCGTCTAGCAATACAAATGCTCCAAATAGCAATTAAATGCCTAAAACTACCTTTATTTGTTTATTTTCTGAAAGGAGTAGGCTACTTTTCCTTTGTCTATGTTTTGTATCGTTGTAAGCACAGTATTCCCACTTTGTGAATATTAATAGTAAATTCTCGATGGTATGAGTCTGAACCAATGAAATGTGATTTTAAAACAAAACTGATGTAAACAAAATGATCTTACTCACACTGACTGACAGAGCTTGCGTGCGCACAAAGACGCCTAAGACGACGAGCGATCCCGATATGCACAAACTGTAACAGAATTAAAGTATTTCAAAATGTCTGTCTTGGTGTGTATTCATGCAAACATTATCTGTTATGTCTTAAAAACATTTGATTAGCTGTTGGTGAAAATCATCTGATCATTTGGCAACATCCGTGCGGTACAGTGGGTCTGAATATATAGGCTGTCTGTTAAATAAAATGTTAAAATAAATAAATAATTCTAATCAAACAATACATTCCCTACAGATATTTGGTTTTGACTTGGTGTGTGCCAAATTTGGTGTTATTATAAGGGATTTTACGGTATGTAAGGAATTGCTAGGTGATTTTTTTTGGAACCTTCAGAAAACATTAAGTCGATTTTTCTCAAAATTGACTTTGCTGACTCTGCCAACTTCAAACAGATGCCGCTAAATCATTTTTTTTTTGTCTGATTCCAACAAATCATACATCATTTTGAAGGTTGAAATAACAATTACTCATTTTTGAAAATTCCGACTTCTTTTGCCAGCACAGGTCACATATATCTTTTTTTTAAAGCAGATGCTCTGTTCTTTCTTTGATGTATCGTATGTTCAGATATTCATACAACAAAATATTCCGGGGGGCCATGAAAGTTTTGTGAAAATGATAAAAAATGCTGGAGGTGGCATAAAATAAAATAAATAAAAAACGCTGTCTGGGAAAAATTTAAAGAAACATGCCGAAGACTTCAAGGTGTGCTCCGGCCTTCACATAACCCAGATCTCAAATCAACCGAAGACCTGGGGAATGTTCGGGACTCGTGTAGAGTCCACGCCTTGGTGGGTCAGTTTTGCTTTGGTGGCAGGACCAACAGTTGGCCATTTGGTCAGGTGGCCATAATGATTTGGCTCATCTGTGTATATGTTATGTAACCAAAGAAAAAAAAATTGTCCATGTGTCCATGTCTTTCTTTTTTCAGTTGAAAAGAAAATAAGGTTTTTAGGAAGCATTCCAGGATTTTCTCCATATAATGGACTTTAACGGTTTGAAGGTTCAAATTACAGTTTCAGTGCAGCTTCAAAATCTCTACACGATCCCTGCAGAGGAATAACGGTCTTTTCTAGACAAACCATTGGTCATTTTCTAAAAAAATATATATTTACTTTTTAACTACAAATGCTCATCTTGCACTTGCTCTGCAATGCGCCATGTATTGCGTTTTCACTTTGAAAAGTCACGCGTGCTCTGGTTAAAAAGTGGAGGCTAGGGTGAAAAACTCCATCTCATTTTGTCCTCCTACTTCAAAATTGTCCGACATCATTATTTTACCTTCTTTTTTTTGTGCAAAAAGGCGTTTGACTTTTGTAAACACTAGGTCGGTACTTCCGCCTACGTAATGTGTGGTGCATCGCAGCTAGTGCAAGTTGAGCATTTGTGGTTAAAAAGTATATAAATGTTTATTTATTTATAGATAAGACCCTTATTTCTCGGCTGGGATCGTGTAGAACCTTTAAAGCTACATTGACTGCAATTTGTACCTTTCAAACTGTTGGAAATGATGTTTTATTAACAAAGTTTGGGAGGAGCACGGTCAGATAATTAAACCTAATCAAACACATGTAGAGCACATTCAGGTAATCAAACCTAATTAGACACGAGTGGAGCACACTCTTTTAGTCAACCCAATCAACGAGTTAAGAGGTGTACCCAGATAGCAAACTGACATTGAATCAACGTGGAAATATGACATCGAAACAACGTTGATCTGACATTGTTTTGCTCATCGAATTAACGTTGAACCAACGTCAGACGCGTCATTCTTTCAAAACTAACGGAAAATCAACTTGAAATCAACGCGTTGTTTCAACGTTATGAAAGCAAACCAATTTTCGATTTCATTTAGCTTTGAAGAATGCCGCGTCTGACGTTGGTTCAACGTTAATTCGATGAGCAAAATCAATGTTGTTTCAATGTCATGAGAGACGTCGTTTCCACGTTGATTCAATGTCAGTTTGCTGTCTGGGTATATATCCAGCAAACTTACCTCCACCACCCCATCTCCTCACTTCTAGTCCTAATATTCTTACAACATTGGGGGAGTATGCCAAATACGCATAATCTTCACTCGATTTAATTAATGTAAATGTGTACTCTTGAAGTCTACTATATGAAGAAAAATCCTGGAATGTTTTCCTCAAAAACCTCATTTCTTTTTGAATGAAGCAAGAAAGATATGAATATCTTGAATGATGTGGGGGTGAGAGGATTATCAGGATATTTTAATTCTAATGTGAATGAATCCTTTAAGAAGCCTAGCCGGGACTCAAGCAAAATCCCATAACGAGAGCCAGTACCCAAAGCATACATATGCTCGTCTGGACAAAGTTTGTCAGTGACTGCTCATTTCCACCTAATAACCCATATTTCAATTATAAAGCTTCACTGCTATTGTGTTCTTGACCAGACTACCAAATGCACAATAGTTCCTAATAGTTTAATGTGCAGGAGAATCAAAGTGTATTTGTACAAATGACCAGAAGCTTGGAGAACAAACGACCCACTCTATAGCAAGGTCATCACAGATTAGATGAAGATAAAAAAGAAAGTTCTTGGTTCTGTCCACCCTACAGCTCTCCATGAGCATTTGTCTAAACCATTAGACCCTGTCTGCATATGAACCCCATGTCTTTCTTCACGAGCTTTCACCCACCCTCAACTCATTTACCCCACCCAAGTTCTCACAGAACTCTTACACACAAACAAATGCTTGTCATATGCAAAGATGACTATAATGCTTGACAAAGCTAAGCCATGACATCAGAGCCATAATAATAATAATAATAATATCAGAATGTTATTGGAATGCACAGAGACTCGGCAGCCACTTTTCTCAGAGTTCTTCAAATGCACAAGGCATGTCAGACCATAGAAATTGAGAACAGGATCTTGGCAACGCTCATTTTGTTTCAAAGCAGTGAAAGAAAAGGGCTTAGCTTATCTCTGCATGTCTGCAGCTGATTAGCAGAACTGTATCAGAGTGTTGCTAGTGGAAGGGGTGTTCCAACCTTGAGGGTGTTAATGAAGAGGTTTTTCTTTAACTCTTCAAAATGACATTGGGTGTTTTATGAAAAGGGATATTTCACCCAAAAATTTAAATTGTTATTTACTGACTCTCATGTCATTACAGACCTGCATTCTGTCTACATTCATAGAACACAGAGAAGTTTTTTGAAGAATCTTCCCTCCTACATTACTTAATAGTCACTGTGGCTATAGCTTTATGTGATGAACAGCTGATCAAGCTGAAGGAATATATGAAGAGTTCAGATGCAAAAGCCTCTAAGTGCCATTTGAAATTTTCTTCTAAAAGGATCATTTTTATCAAGCTTGTATATTTAAGTTCAGTGATTTCACTTAAATGACAATGATAATTACCTATTAATTGTTATTTAAGTGAAATTACTGAACTTAAATATACAAGTTTGATAAAAATCATCATTAAAGAAGAAAATTTCAAATGGCATTTAGAGGCTTTTGCATCTGAACTCTTCATATTCACCTCTAGTGAGTTGATAACTGGTGAACTGTTAACTTTTTTTCAAGGAATTGTCTTGAAAAAGCTGAAGACGTCCAATTCTTACTCAAAATAAAGAAAGTCATGTGTGGATGAAATGCAAATGGAAATTGTTTTCAGAAATCTTATAGTAAAAAAAAAAAAAAAACATCCCTGGCTTCACTGTTGAGCCATTGACCTATTTCTCAGGCATCTATATGAACTCTCATTCTGATACTGTCCACACACTTGCTGGCCAATGGCCAGATCAGCCCTCTAGTCCCCCACTGAATCATTCTCACATTACCCATGCCAAGTCAGGGTGGGTCCCCCTTTACAGTGCATGATTGCCAGCAAGCTGCCTCCTAGAACAATTGAGTTGGATTGGCCATGTTCACCTTGGGAACCAATTAAGTGTCAAATCAATCACCATGAAATGCAGCGTTTGGCTACAATCTGCAGAATTCAGCCATCGTCTGAGCTTGATCCGCAGGGACTGGCTCTGCAGTGGGATAATGGAGGAAATGTACAATACAATACCCACTCAATGGAAACATGAGGAATTATTTAGAAAGGAACAGAGCTTCCTCTCTCTGTGTGCACTGTTGGCAGAAGAAAAAGCATGCAAAGAGGGATTAAAGGTGGAACATGTTGTGTCTACAGTGGGTGAACATTAGAGTGGGGGTCTGGGGTGAGAGGTTAATGAAAGTACATTTGGACAAATATCAACAACGAGAATAACTAAACAAATAACACTATCCTGAAAATTAAGGCTTTTGAATTGCACAATTATCATTACATTTGGTTCATCATTACATTTGGATTGGTTCTGACACGTACACTTTCCTATGAAATTTCATGGGGAAACAGGGAATGAGGCATATGTTCCATGTTGGGAAAAAGACATTGTCACACATTTTATAGCCATTTTTCTTTCTACTGACTCAAACTGAGAATGGTCAACAGCTTTACAAGGCTTTTCAGACAAAAGCCAAGACAATATGTAAGTTAGACTACACAAGCTGATGCCAGCTTGTTACCATTACTCCGAAAATCCAACATATTTATGGCTGTCAGAAATTCTATGGCAGTGATGCACTAACATACAAGCCTTTCAAGGCAATGTTGTTCTTGGCATGTGCACAGGTATGCAGTCTTGGACATGCGAAGTATAAAGAATGAAATTATTTTAAGTTGTAGATAAGTTGAGGTCAGTGATGAAATAAATTCCCAAACAGGCTGCAGTTAATTCACCAGAGACTGTCATTACATCAATGACATGTAAGAGGACAATTTTGTGGCACTGTAAAAATGATTACTTGAATAATGCTGTCCTTGGAGTTGGGGCCCATGTTTTACAACTAAAAACATTATGGTGTAATGTTAGGAGGGGTAAAACTATAGAAGTCGTGTTCTGTGATGTCTGCTAAAGGAGTCTTCAGAAGGCATTTTCATACAAAGAACTCATATTCACAACAAACACACTGAATTAATATATGAATTATGGAAACAGGGCTGATCTACGAGTCAAAAAATGTTCGAATGTTCAAAAGAAGGAAAAAAACAACCACAAGAAATGCATGCAGGAATTTCTGAGTACACACCTTTGCTTGCACTGGCCCACACAAGCCATAACTATGCTTCAATGACGAGCCAAGTGGGAGTTAAAATGTGTGATGTGAGGTGTAATGTAAGGCATTTGTTGTTTATGAGCATAGACCGTACCAGCAGTTGTTTTCAAGGGAAGTGGATTTGTCTGAACATCCAATTCCTGTAACTATTCAGGACTTATGTTAAATTAATTTTCAAAACCAATCATTTTAAGAAATTTCCTTTAGTCACTGACATATAGGGCCCTATTTCAAGGATCTGAGCACATGGTCTAAAGCACAGGGAGCAAGTGCACTTAGGGTGTATCCAAATCCACTTTCGCTAGTCTAATGACGGGAAAAAATTGTTGGTGCACCCTGCGCATGGACTAGGGTTGTTCCTATTCTCTTAATGAGTAATGGGTGTGTTTTATTGGCGTAATGTGCAATAAACCAATCAGAGTCTTATCTCTCATTCCCTTTAAAAGCCAGTTGTGCTCGTGCCATGGTGGATTCGCTATTTTCATGTGGACCATAACACATGCGGAATTTGCAATAATAAATACTGCAGGGTAATAATAATGTTCCAGGGTAATAATAAATACTGCATTTTGATCCACCTTTGTGTCTCAGAGCATTTCCTGACAGATTCGTTCCACAACTGTGTGCGTTGATCAATGTTTATTATGAGTTTAATGATGCCCTCATGTCACGATTCGATACATATCACGATACTGAACTCACGATACGATATTATTGCGATACTTCAAGACATGATAAAAGGCAAGACATTTATAAAATATGATTCTCTAACAGCAGTCAAGTTGTCATTGTAATATACTGTATTATAAATAGTTTTTCTGCATGAGAAATACAATGTGTGGCGGGAGTGCGTGACAAAAGACCGAAATAAGTGACTGTCACGCTCAATGCGTGACGCTTGAGAGCCCTGTACAAAATATTGTGCGACTTTAGACCAGGTTCCAGTTGGTAGGGATGGCTGATGCGAAACTGTCGTTCCGAAGCTTTGCGAGATCCCGAAGCGCAGATGTTTCGAAACACTGATCCGAAGCGTGATTCAAAACACCCATGTCACCAAAACTGGACACTAACGGAGTAAATTTACTTGAGTACATTTACTTAAGTACAATTTTGAGGGATCTGTACTTTACTCGAGTATCATTTTAGGGGTACACTCATGACTTTACTCATGTACATTTGAGAGGGAAATATTATGCTCTTTACTCCACTACATTTCTATCCATAACAGTGAGTACACGTTATTTCTAAAAAAAAAAAAAAAAAAAAAAATGGAAACAAGGAAAATCCCGGAAAACCTCAACTTGTTGTTTCCCTTTCAAACGTGATTGGATTGTGCAGGCGCTACTGATTGGGACAGCCTATTAGCAATCACCTTCAGCTTTCCGCCAACTTTCGGAAAGCTTTCCCTTCAACTCCATGGTCAGATTTAGACAAGAGACAAAACCATGGACAAAACAATGGATGAAGACGCAGTCAGTCTATCCCGGGAATGTGCCAACCCGTGGCCCCACCTCGCCAGACTATTTTCTTAATTTTCTGAAATTATCTTAAATGTTAAATAAAGCAACATGGTAAAAAGATGAAAATGACTTGATTTTACTTTCAATTTCTTTTACATTCTCCAAGGTATAACTTGGAGAATGTAAAAGATGTTCATAAGTTATGAACATTTTTCATAACTCCATGTAGGACATTTCTGTACATAAATGTAAGCACTGAGGCAGAGGTAATACAATATTTAGAAAATGTACTCTTGTACTTTTTAAAAAAAAAAAAAAACAAGTTCTTTGCTACTTTTACTTAAGTAGACATCTGACTGTAGTACTTTTACTTGTACTTGAGTCAAATGTAGCAAGGGGTATCTGTACTTTTACTCAAGTAATAAAGCTGTGTACTCTGTCTGCCTCTGCATGTCACGTGACTATGGCTAAATGAAGCCTCTGGTGTTTCGACATGTGGAGTACTCCGCCGATACAGCGTTTGATTGACAGGGTCGGGAACAGAACACACAATCTGTATTGGTGAAGTCAACCCATGTTGACCTTGTGGGTTTTTGTAAGAGGATTTTTTGACTGGAATAAACCACACTAACTGGTAATTTTCTGAAGAGAGTATATTGTATGTACACAGTGTGTATGGGATAGGCTAAACTGCAGTGATGTGATGTACGGCACTGATATGATATGATGTTGGTATGTTTATATATGTTTATGTTTGTATAGTGATGTTTTTATAGGTCTGGTGAGACCAAAGAAAATTTTCCAGCCATCCAAAGAAGAAAAATTCATATTTTTAATAAGAATCTCTAAAAAAGTGAGACATTGTGGCTTGATTTCTTTTAACATTAATTTGTCAGGACCAAAATAACATTCTGCACAGTGAGTAGCCTACAGTTTACAAGCTTCACATATTAGAAAAATAGCTACAATAATAAAAAAACAACACATTTATATTCGTTTGTTGTCAAGGTTGTTTCAGATCAACACCTGCAAGTGACCTGGTGTCACAGTGGAGAAGGGTGTCGGATTGATTCGAAGCCTCGACACAATATGGCACATTTGGTTCAACTGTTTCAGTGCTTCACGAAGCCTCGATCTGCCCACTACTACCAGTTGGTCAATGGCTCAGTCTATTTCAGTTGCCTCAAAAGCAACGCGCCAACAATGCGCCTAAACACACACCTAGTTTTCAGACCAGCAGCCCACTGTTATATTGAGGCAGGGACGAGATGAGAATACAGTAGCAGCAGTGTTTATTTACAACAAAAACAAAGATAATCAAAATAGAGGGTCAAAATCAGGAAGAGAAACAATAATTAAGAGAGCAAGAATGCAAAAAAGCTTGACACAACATGCCAAGACTGAGGCTATGTTTACACAGAAACGATCTGAAGAGAAAGCGCAAAAGTGGCGTTGCGTTATCACTTTTTTATTCTGCGTTTAGACGAGTGTTATGGATGGGAAATCCATGTGCATATGTTGATGAAAAAGTGTGTGAATTTTGATGTAGTATGCACTCTAGGCGGCTAAGTGGCGATGTAAAGCACTGCCACACAACAACTCCAAGTCTGTGCGGCTGCGTACAACCTTCACTGTCTAGCAGACTTTTGCATTTTCACCCTTTACACGAGAACGTGACAGTGGAGCATTTTTAAGATTTCCACTCTGGAGGGTGGTTTCACTTTTTTCCGTTTTTAAGTTCCAAAACCGCCATCGCCATGTAAACGAAAGGCACATCCGATAAAATATTTTTACATTTTCACCCGCGAACGTTCTCGTGTAAACAGGGTCTCAAACACTGCTTAATATAGACACAGGATAACAAGGCACACCTGAAACTTTTCAATCACTACGGTAACAAACAAGACAAAGGAAATCAGGAACTAAACAGGAAAGGGGAAATAATGATATAAAAAGAACAGAAAATACATTTCAAAATAAGAGTCCACAACAAGGAACCATGATACAGGGATTGTGACAGGCGTACAGATGGGTGCAAATGCATTTGCCATTTAAAAAAGTGGCACAGGACTTGAAAATGATAACTCCATCGGGCTGAAACTAGCAAAAAACACTTGCGTTGCACCTTGTGTCACATTACACCAGATGTATGATAGAGCCCATATTGAAGAATGACACCAGGAGACCATTAGCTAACCATTAGCATTTTCATCCATCTCTGTGGTAGTTGCTGGCTGGTGCAGGCCCCCTTGGTACTCAAAATCTTCTTTGCCCTATTGGGAGTTTGCATCCGCAGGAACCAGACACAGCAACTTTGTCAATTAAATGGGGCATTATATGGGACACACCAGGCTAATTGCCCTAGTGAAAATACAGCATTGCTGCTCACCAGCATATTTTTTTGTTTTGCACACTGGTGGTAGCTTGGGATAAGCTTGGTCAGCTGGTCCACAGAGTGAGATACTGATTTGCTGATAGCCACAGCATTCTGACAGCAATGACATTCAATGACATACAACACAATTGTTGTTAGATACTACTGATGCTTATTATATTTTCTCTGTGTGATTCAAGTTTTACCAATTTTTTCTTCTCTCAAAATTTCATATGACTACACTAATGGCGCGTTTCCACTGCATAGTACGGTACGGTTCGACTCGGCGCGGAACAGTTCGGCTCGCTTCGCATTTCCACTGCGTGGTACGACTCGACTCGGTACGGATCGGTTCGGTTCGCTTAGCTCGGTTGCTTTTCCACTGCAGTAGTACCCCTTCAAAGTGTAAAGGAACTGATCGTTATTTGCGCGCGCCTCTACTGCCATGACGTCATCTTAAAAGCGCCACATTTTCAAACCCACAACACAGGAACAATGGAGACTATCGAGGGGATGGTGTTCCTGATTCTCGGTATGTGGTTGTTTTTAACTGCTAGACGGAAAAATGTGTTTAAAATGAGGCTGATGGCAGCAAAACAAAATACTGCTAAAAAAGTGTTTCGTGTCGCAAATCCAATGACGCTAGTAGTGATGCTGGTAGTGACGATTCTGTCTGACCAATCAGTGATCTGCAGTGTTTCACGTCACATTTTAGTACCGGTACGGTACGCTTGGAACCTCAACAGACCAGGTACCATTTAAAGCAACCCGAAGCGAACCGTACTGTACCGTACCATGCAGTGGAAAAAGCACCACAAGTGAGCCGTACCGAACCGTACTGTACCATGCAGTGGAAAAGCGCCAAAGTGAGCCGTACCGACCCGAACCGTACTGTACCATGCAGTGGAAAAGCGCCATAACCCACCAGCTAGACCAGCAGTCTATCAGCTCTAAACAGCATAAATCAGCCTGGACAAACTTAACAGGAATTAATGCTGAGATTTTCAACGGGGTGGGCCATGCTATCCGACAAAACCTTGACCCTTTGTTTTAGACTGAGTTGTAATTTTATACAGTTGACTTTTCAGTGCAACCAACTGTGACAAGATTTTGACTTCACTTTTAATTTTTCCTGCTCTCCACTGCCAGATGTGTTCTCTGTAAACCAGAGACGTTGTGAAATCAAACCATGGCTACATTGACAACAGCTAAGCATGCAAACTCATGAGAGACTAAACAATATGCAATCAACACTTTGGTCTTTCTCGTCACACAAAGAACAATCCATTCAGTGTAGCCAAAAATGTGTCACAAGTTATGTTATGGTGTCATGACTTTACAGTTTCTGACCATCTGATGAATATTCTATCTCTGCTTTTTTTTCTCTCTTTCTTGTCGTTTTCTGTATACTCAGTCAATGAGATCACCACTACTTTTAGGAGAGAAAACACGCAGTCTTCGGCACGAAGAACTGTTCCCAGAAATCTGTAGGGGCTAATATGTTTCTGATTCTGCAGCCAAATAAATGTCACACCACTCTGTTGATTAGCCTGAGAGAGAGGCCACAGCTGATGCTTGGCACATTTCATTTTCTCCTTACCATTGACTCTATTCAAACTATATGTTTGTGTGGGATGCATCTCCTCTTGAAGTGTTTTGCCCACCTAATGAAAATCGGAAATAAAAAAAGACAATGGTACTTCGATGCAATGTTTGTATGCAGTAGCCCAAAATGATATGGGTGAAAGTAGTAATGAAAGTTAGACATGAAAATCGGTTGTCCTAGGTGAGGATAACCGGTTCTCAAAAGTCTAATGTGAGCTTAAATTTTTCAAATTTAGATGGCTGTCACTAAGGCAATGTTTTAAAAAATATGGAATGGCTTTATTTTAATTGATTAATTAGGAAGTTTTATCATAAATGCATGTACATACCCAGACAGCAAACTGACATTGAATCAACGTGGAAACGACGTCTCTCATGACATTGAAACAACGTTGATTTGCTCATCGAATTAACGTTGAACCAACGTCAGACGCGGCATTCTTCAAAGCTAAATGAAAATCGAAAATTGGTTTGCTTTCATAACGTTGAAACAACGCGTTGATTTCAAGTTGATTTTCCGTTAGTTTTGAAAGCATGACGCGTCTGACGTTGGTTCAACGTTAATTCGATGAGCAAAACAATGTCAGATCAACGTTGTTTCGATGTCATATTTCCACGTTGATTCAATGTCAGTTTGCTATCTGGGTAGCTGAAGTCTACTGTATTTTTAAGTCACCATATGACTTTCCACAGTGACCAGGAAGGGACACGTACTGTTCACTCAGTGTTGTTGAGGTCACAACATATTAACTTGTGGAAACTTAATAATATGACGTGGCCATAAGATCATTTTGTTGAGGTAATGATGTGAAGTTGTGGACTTATGCGTGATGTGGAGATCCTCTAGTTCCATTGTTGATGGAATGACATCCTTTTCTCATGGCCATGAATCTTATGCACAAACAAACCTGCATGACCTTAGCTATTATATTATTTCGTGGCTCTGTGAAATTCTTGACTGTGATTGGTTAATCGTGCCATCCAGCGGTATGTTATTTCTCGAAAACAATGCTAGCTTCGTGTCGGGGTCCTGATCACCCTGTCGGGATTTGTTCTGCAATAGTTTTTTTTTTTTTAATGTAGTTATTTAGACGTCAAATATGTGATGTATAATTTGTTTGGGAGTTTTTGTAAGTTAAGCCCCAGGCCATTTAGCGTTCATGTACCCACTGAGAACAGCTTTATTCCGACCAGTCCTTCGGGAATTTGCCGCTGGCTCTTATGTAGATAGTGTTTAAACACAAGGTATAATTCAGACTTTTATATTAAAAGAGACTGAAACAAGATTGTAAACTAGTTTCTTTACACAGCACCTTAGAAGATGCAACTGACTAATGAATTGACCAACACTGTCATGGGAAATTTCTTTGACTCATTAAGGCCCTGTCCACACTACTGCGTTTTCGTTTAAATATAGAGAATTATAACAAATACGATCTCCGTCCACACCAGTGTTTTATCTGCGCATTAAAATTGATCTCCGTCCACATTAAAACGACTGAAAACGCGGATCATGTGACCATTCACCAACACTGGGAATGCACGTGCAGGTGTAAACAGGAAACGGACTGACTATTCCTCAGATTGGATGAAGAAGAAAGTAATGTTAGCAACCTGATGGGTGGCTGATGAATCAGGGAAGGACACATCCTGACTGATGACACCCAATCATAGAGCCGAGCATGAGCCTCTGCATCATTATTTCTAAAGTCCTCCATTTTGTCCCATCTTCACTAAAATGCCCTCTGGAGATTCAAAATGAAAAACAGAGCTGGAGCGTTTCTAAACTTCTCTATTTTAGGTCTTCGTTTTTACCGTTTTAGTCTGGACGGGAGGTGCAAACATAGCAAAAGGTCTCCGTTTTTAAACGAAAACGCAGTAGTGTGGATGGGGCCGTGTGAAGTCGATCTCTTGCTATACGACAATTCACCATGACGTCAGAACAATAATAGACGTTCTTCCGGGTGGCAAAAGCCGAAGCGTCCCTATAGCAACACTAGTAAATTGCTTGGAGGGAGACACACCGTCGTCAGTAGCCTAATCTACATTTCAACAGTTGATTCAAAAACAGACGTGGTGGAAATTCAGACATACTTTAACACGATCATTAGAGCTTAGATTCTTTGATCTAGAGACGTGCACTCCCAACGCACTAGACCGCAGCATGGGGCTATCTGATGGCCGAGTGCGAGCGGTAATGCATTCACTGTGTGTGTGGATTGCGGGAGAATAAAACGATTTACGGGACACCCGCAAATTAGAAATATCTATGAATAAAACAAATAAAAACTAATACATTTGCATTCATCTGTTGCAGAAAAGCAACAAGAACAACTAAAACAAAATAGAAATGATTTACATGGCAGAGTTTCTTTTTATAACATGACTGCAGCCGTGAGCGATGTGGCCAATCACAGACATATGTGTTGATTTATTGAACGCAATGGCCAATCAGAAGCATTTACTCCTCACCGCTCAAAAGAAAGTAGCCTAACATAGAAAGTAATAGAAATTAACTAAGTTAGTTGAGAACGTCAGTTATATAACGACCCACGTATTAAAAATGGTTGGGTTTAAATTGGGCTCAGGCTCATAATTAGAAATGACATGCACTTTTGACGACGTCCACTCGCTTTAACCTCCTCACCCACAGGTTCCGCTGGATAGATTTACTTTTTTCTGAAGGAAATCGATAAAAAAAACCTACACCTTTTGCTGTATATCTGATGGCGCAACCCCAAACACAACATATTTTCGCCATCATTTGAACTTTGATCAACAACAATGATTTTAACTATGTAACTGTTCAGTTGCCGGCTGGATCTTTTCAGTTAGTCAATAGAAGCCGCTCGCGTTCTGCCACCCGGAAGGATCGCGCTGTCTATTGTTTACAAACATTCTGAAATGCCCTACTCTACATAATACAATGAGCTTCTGTCACAGGCCGGGGGTGGGGAGGGATCCCCACCCATACCAACTACCACTCTGAGGAGCTACACCAGGGAACACCACAAGGCCAGACACGAGGTAAAGTAATTTGTTTTTATTAAATATTAAAAAATATTTAAAAGAGCATCAGTCTGGAAGCTTGTTCCACTCTTCCAGTCAACTGTGGGGCTCCAACTGCTCGACACCCACGGGCCTTCAGACGAGCGACTTCCTCTGTACCCTCAGAACAGCAGTTGGGCTCAAAGGCACAGAATAACAGGGACCTCAAGGTAGGTGGCTCAGAACACTTAGGTAACCGGCTTCCTCTGTTTCCTTAGGGTAACTGTGGAGCTCCAGATGGGCTATGAGGATCTCCAGGGGAATAACTCCATATGACGAGAGACTAGCGTTCTCTACTCCTTCCGAATGGCAATGGGACTCAGGAGCTCAGACAAAAAGGACCTTCTATTGGGTGGTCCAGAACACATAACAGGTAACAGGCTTCCTCTGTTTCCTTATGGTAACCATAGAGCTTGAGGCAGCTACGAGGATCTCCAGGGGAATAACGACGTAAGAGGCTAGCATTCTCTATTCCTTCCAAATGGCAATGGAACTCAGGGGCTCAGGCAAAAGGACCTTCAGGTGGGTGGCTCAGAACACGTAGGTAACCGGCTTCCTCTGTTTCCTTAGGGTAACAGTGGAGCTCGGAAGGGCTGGACTGACCCGGAACAGCAGGAGGAGCAGGATTGCTCGACTTCTTCGGAAGGAACTGAAGTTCGGAATGAGCCAAGCACACAAGTCTTCAGGTAAGTAACTCCGAGCAACAGGAATGGCTGGCCTTCTGTCTACTCAATGCAGTCATCGAGCCCAAAATGCCTGAGACGGAGGGTTTTTGGAACTACCAGGAAACTCAGGAAGTAGCGGTCTTCGAGGTCAGTAAACTCAAGGCAGTGTGGGTGACTGGCTTCCTCTGTTCCTGTACTATAGCACTGGAGCTGAAGTACCTGTGATGGGGGGTCTTTGGAACTACCAGGAAGCTCAGAAAGTAGCGGTCTTCGAGGTCGGTGACTTCAAGGCGGCGTGAGTGACTGGCTTTCTCTGTTCCTGCAACACAGTAATAGAGCTAAAATACCTGAGATGGAGGAGCTTTGGAAATTTCAGGGAGCCTCAGGAAGTAGTGAGTAGTCTTTGAGGTCAGTAAAGACAAGGCAGCGTGAGTGACTAGCTTTCTCTATTCTCAGGACGGGAGTCGATCGGCACCTGCACACATCTACACACCAGGGTGATAAGCTTCCCCAAACCACACAGGGCTGGATGAGATTGAAGTGAACGGAATGGTTCAATCTTCCTCACACATGTGTATACAGCAATCCAAAATAAAAACTCCACAATTCACACGTGAACAATTGCAAGCACTGCAATTCTACAAAAACCTCACAGTGGGTTTAAGCCGTCACTCCATTTGACCCGGATGATTCCACCTGCTGCTCATATTCCAACCAGGCGGGGGAGAATGCAACGGTAAGGCGTTTCTACCACAATCTGGAATTGGGTACTTAACTCTTCATAAATTACTATCTTCACAATGCCTCCATAAACTCAATCATGATGTTTGTACAACAATCTTCACACTCACAAGAACATTCTTCTCTCTCGCCCGTTCGCTCTCTTTTGGCCAGTGCTTCACTCTCCGTACCTCGCCATTTTTCCTTATCTCCTTCTCCCCCTTCAACTGCTTCTTTTATATCCTCTCCCAACATACATGCTCTCGTTTGCCACCGTAATCAACTCGTTTGCCACCGTAATCAACCGTAATTTCATTCAGCTGTGAATAATTTCTCTGTGTTTGCTCTATAGGTCGGTCATGACGGAAAACTGGATCCGGCCTGGTGTTACCCTGGAAGTGTTCCCCTGTGAGACTATGTGCTGAATTTTGGTTCCAGCCTAGTCACCCGGTGACACTTCAATGAAGTGACTGAGGCTGCGCTCCAGTCCACTTTTAGACACGCACTTGCGAACTTCCCTAAGCACTTCCCCTCGGGGGAATCCCTGCCGCCATTTTGAAGTGCGTTCCACTTCGTGAAGTGAACGAAGGAAGTTTATATGGACAGACACTCATTCCCTCGATTTAGACCGAGGGAGCGAGTCTACTTCATATGTACACTTCAGGCATCTATATATCCCATAATGCAGTACGATTGTGACGTAACCACAGATCGTCTAATCACCACCACAACAAACACTCAATGATATATTAATTATAATTTATTAATTCATTTTAAAATAACCCATACACACCTATAGACATGTGGATGCTGCATTAAACAAATTCGTAAAGGGGAAAAAAGTAAATAATAAACCAACTCATAGCTGATTCAAAGTGATCAAGGGCTTAGGACGTTCCAGTTCAGCTCATTGCAGTTTCTGCCAGTAGTGAGCAATCGTGCAACGTAAGCAATGACGTACATCTGAGTGAACGAGACGGAGAGAAGTTAGCGAGTGAAGGGCATGGCAATTTTGGACTGGAACGCAGCATGAGTGTTCCTTCGTTGCTAGGTAAAAATTGATGTTTTAGAATTAGTAACAGGCTTGGGCTCAACTGCTTAATATTTAAATCTGTGGCGGAAGGAAGTAGTGCTGCACAAAAAAGGGTTTTTAAAGACACTCCATGGTTGTTTCTTATTTATTTCCTATACATTTATTTCCTTATTTCCTATAAAAACTCTTGGCTATAACAAACGGTAAACAATATAGGCCTAAAAGAAAACATTTTCATATTCATCTTATCCCAAAATCTTTTAAATTCATTTGCTTACCATTTCTTATTTTTGTCACCATTATGTTCTGGCCCGTCCGCACCTGTTCTCATTAGTCCCTGGTTAGTTCTCTCATTTCACCTTGTGTATTTATACTCCCTGTTCTGTTCAGTCCTTTGTCAGTTATTGTTCTCCATGTGAGTCACCAGTAAATTCTATTTTGATCATATCCAGTATTCCTTTTCTTCCCTCATCAGCTCAACTTTACAATTCTAATCATCTGTATATAATTGTTTATTGTTAAGTATTATATTTTCCCCTTCATTTCATGTATGCCATTTTGATTTTAATAATATATTAGTAAATGTTGAAATTAACATTAAAGCTGCAGTCTGCAGTTTTTCCTCTTTGTTGCCATCTCTGTTCGAAATCTGCAATTGCAATTATTCACGGAATTATCAATTTTATGTCAGTTGTGCCTCAGCACGCCACAGCATCAATTAATCCAATGTTTTGAAGAGAATGAGCGGCTGTCAGTCACCTCGCCGCGCCAGTGAGGATACTGGCATTCGGAATCACAGATTCTAATTTTACACATAAGAATTTGAAACTTCCACATCATTGCATTCTGTTTTTATTCACAATTTGTACAGTGTCCCAACTTTTATGGAATTGGGTTTGTACATATATATGCTTGAGGACAAACAACAATAAATAGACAGAGACAGATTCACATAGAGCGCTTGCTGAAGGCACAGAAGCTAACACGGTTCTAAACCGGATGTGTTTTTATCCTTTCCTGGTGGTGACTTCACCCGCCCGTGATGATCACTCTCGCCTTTGGACTTGTTGACATACGTGCTTCAGACGCAATCACGCAGGGGCGTTCCAAAATCGTCATCGACGCATCGCAAGTTTCCTTGAAAGGGGGATTCTTGTGCATATTGTGTTCTTGTGCAAATTGATTAATTCAGGTGTGCTTGACCTCAGTAGTCATGGCAACAATAATCAGACACAACTGAATTAATCAATTTGGTCAATGATGGCAGACAGGAAACAAGGAGCTGGCTTAAGTTCAGGAAGTAGTGCAGCTGTGCATAAAGCCCATTCTGTGTTTTTTTAGCCAACTATACTGGCATAGGCCTAGTGAAATAGAGTCATAGATTCACAGAATTGTCAGGCAATTACAGTATTTACAAAACATTTATGGTACAGTAACACTTTACAATAAGGTTTCATCAGTTAGTTAACTACTTTAGATAGCATGAACTAACAATGAACTGCCCCAGACAGCAAACTGACATTGAATCAACGTGGAAACGACGTCTCTCATGACATTGAAACAACGTTGATTTGCTCATCGAATTAACGTTGAACCAACGTCAGACGCGGCATTCTTCAAAGCTAAATGAAAATCGAAAATTGGTTTGCTTTCATAACGTTGAAACAACGCGTTGATTTCAAGTTGATTTTCCGTTAGTTTTGAAAGCATGACGCGTCTGACGTTGGTTCAACGTTAATTCGATGAGCAAAACAATGTCAGATCAACGTTGTTTCGATGTCATATTTCCACGTTGATTCAATGTCAGTTTGCTATCTGGGAATTGTTCTTTCCATAACCCCAAAATGCCACTTATTGGTTATTTTGTATATTTTTAAATGATTGTGGTGGTTCATAACAAGATTGTCAATTGTGCAGCCCTACTCAACATGGATAAATATTAGACAAAGGGACCCACTGAGGCTCTGTCCAGGACTACACCATCATTTTCCTCACAAAGACTCAACACGATAATCAGTCAAATAGGCCTAGAGATTATTGTACTTCTTAGTGTATGTTTGCCTACATAGTAGTGTCTAAAAACATCTGTGCAACTCGAGCATTCACTGCCCATCAAACCTGCAATAAAATAACCCCAGCAGTAGCAAAGAGAAGCTAAATATTCTTTATTATTACATGATTCAATATTATAATAGTGTGTCAGTTTATTATTTTGTTTTATGACACTGAGAACATAGTTTGGGTATTGTACAAACAAAGCCACGGTAAATACAAGAGAAATTCCACCCATCTATAGAAGTACCAACCACTAGAATCAGCTGCCCTATTTGCCGTGCCCACCTTTGGAGGACTTTCACCACTATCATCATCTCTGTAAAAAAAAAAAAAAAAAATATATATATATATATATATATATATATATATATTATTATTATTATTCTGATATAAATGGGGCAACTTTTATCAAGACACCAATAATCTAGCAAGCTTAAAAAGCTTGCATCTTGCATTTATGGAAGGGGAGTTCAGTTAGAAATTGGTGTTAGCTAAGCTGCAGTTGCCCATCTACAAGGATGTTTATTTGTCACATACATAGATTTTTAGGTGCAAAACTGTTGGTGAGCTAGTAAGCTAACTTAATGCTAATGCTAACGATCTCGAGCAAGCTAATACTAACGTTCGCAAACAAACCTTGGCAAACAAGCTGGTTTACATTAGCTAGCTAATGATATGTGCTTCAACTTACCGATCTCTTCTTGTGCTGGCATCTGTACTTTTGCGTTTTTTGGGCGCCATCGCCGGCTTCAAATGCCCGTGAGTCCTCAGCTCTGTGTTCAGGCTACAGAGCTAAGAGGTGGGTTTTGATTGGTCCGTCCGTGTTCATTCAGGGTTTTGATTGGATATTGATTCTACTGGAGATAGAACCTTATAATCCCAACTCGGTTTATGTTTTGGGAGATGGAACCTTTTTATTAGGGGTTCAAGCACGAAGTGCTGAAACCCTATTGTAATTGTATTGATTTTTAGGGGTTCAAGCACGAAGTGCTGAAACCCTATTGTAATTGTCCAGATTTTTAGGGGTTCAAGCACGAAGTGCTGAAACCCTATTGTTTTTGTATTGATTTTTATTAGGGGTTCAAGCACGAAGTGCTGAAACCCTATTGTAATTGTATTGATTTTTATTATTATTATTATTATTATTCTCCCCTAAAACGCATCGTGCAGCCCAAACCGTAAGGGCTAGAGCTCTGAAACTTTGTCAGATGGTAGTACAAAAATCGAGGAGAGGTTATCAAATTATGAGCCTGATTGGCCCATAGGTGGCGCTATAGCAACCAATTGCGCGAAACGGCTCATAACTCCTAGACCGTAAGTCGTACACTCAAGTGTCTTATATCATTGGAAAGCTGGTCACCTGACGAAAAAAACGTATATCTCCGATTTCATTTCGGGTATGGAAATTTTTCCGCCATTTTGAATTTTGTCGAAAAACTACTTTTGCGAACTAGTCCCTGGTTTTTTGCCCGATCGGAACCAAACCAGTGCAGAAATGTTCTCTGGAGTCTGAAGATCAATAATTATCAAAAAAATGTTGAAATTTCTATTTCCGGTCGCTAGGGGAAGCAAAATAAACGTTGTGGGAGGAGCCTATTTTACTAAATTGGCTATAACTCGAGAAGTAAATGAGATATCTTCACCAAACTCGGTACACATGTGTACGAGTTCAATTTGAGGTCACAGTAAAAAAATAGCGACGATTGAACACTAGGTGGCGCTATAATATGAAAAAAACATAAAAAGGGCTATGACCACATGACCGTTAGTCCGATTGACTTGAAATTGGTATGCAGTGTCTTGGACCAAGGCCCCATGTATATCTATGAGGACATTGGCGTATCTAAAAAAACATGGCCGCCATCGGCCAATGAAGTTTGTGCATCTATGAAACAAGGTTAACGAAGCCCGATCGGAACGAAACTCGTTGGGCATGTTTGACTCATGGCCCTAGAGGTCTGTAAGAATTTTGAAAGAAATCGGCCACTAGTTGGCGCTAACGAGTTTTATGGCTCTGTTTTCACGTGGTGTTGCACACACCCCCACAATATGTATATCAATTGATAGATCTCCTCACGCTGAACAACTTTGCCTCAAGAACCATTGCTGTCAATCAAATCGTTCGTTAAATATTCACGAATATGTTAAAAACGTACTTTTGCGAACTAGTCCCTGGTTTTTTGCCCGATCGGAACCAGACCAGTCTAGGACAATTCTTTGGACACTCTAGATCAATAATTATCAAAAAAAGTTGAACTGTGTCATTTGTTTTGCTATAACAGGGTCATTAATAAAAGGGGGCATGACAAAATGCACCCAAAAGCCTATAAATCCTAAAGGAAAAGTCAGAACTTCACAAAAATTGATGAGCACATGTGTCATAACTTATTCAACAAGCATGCAAAGTTTCATGGAGATCGGACTATAGGTGGCGCTATAACTGTTAAAAATGTTAAAAACAATGTATTCCCTATGGTAAATTGCCATTATTGAAACTTAAACCTTAATGTCTTTTGATGCTTTTGTGCTTAAAGGCCTTAAAGGCCTAAACTGCTTGAACCCCGCTAAATGCTGCTTGCAGCTTTAATTAGGGGTTCAAGCACGAAGTGCTGAAACCCTATTGTTTTTGTATTGATTTTTATTATTATTAGGGGTTCAAGCACGAAGTGCTGAAACCCTATTGTAATTGGTAGGATTTTTATTATTATTATTATTCTGCCGTAAAACGCATCGTGCAGACCAAACCGTAAGTGCTGCAGCTCTGAAACTTTGTCAAATGGTAGTACAAAAATCGAGGAGAGGTTATCAAATTATGAGCCCGATTGGCCCATAGGTGGCGCTATAGCGACCAATTGCGCGAAACTGCTCATAACTCCTAGACCGTAAGTCGTACACTCAAGTGTCTTATATCGTTGGAAAGCTGGTCACCTGACGAAAAAAACGTATATCTCCGATTTCATTTCCGGTATGCAAATTTTTCCGCCATTTTGAATTTTGTCGAAAAACTACTTTTGCGAACTAGTCCCTGGTTTTTTACCCGATCGGAACCAAACCAGTGCATACATGTTCTATGGAGTCTGAATATCAATAATTATCGAAAACATGTTGAAATTTGTATTCAGGATTGCTAGGGGGCGCAAATTGATCGTTGTGGGAGGAGCCTATTTTACAAAAATGGCTATAACTCGAGAAGTAAATGACATATCTTCACCAAACTCAAAACACTTGTGTAGGAGGACATTTTAAGGTCACAGTAAAAAAACGGCGTTGATTGGCCACATGGTGGCGCTATAACATTAAAAAAACATAAAAAGGGCTATGACCACATGACCTTTACCCCAATTGACTTGAAAATTGTTATGCAGTGTCTTGGACCAAGGCCCCATGTATGTGTCTGAGGACATTGGCGTATCTCAAAAAACATGGCCGCAATCGGCCAATGAAGTTTGAGCACCTATGAGACAGGGTTAACGGAGGCCGATCGGAACGAAACTCGATGGGCATGTTCGACTCATGGCCCTAGAGGTCTGTAAGAATTTTGAAAAAAATCGGCCACTAGTTGGCGCTAACGAGTTTTATGGCTCTGTAATCACGTGTTGTTGCGCACATCCCCACGAAATGCATATCATTCGATAGATCTCCTCATGATGAACAACTTTGCCTCTAGAACCATTGCTGTCAATCAAATCGTTCATTAAATATTCACGAATATGTTAAAAACCTACTTTTGCAAACTAGTCCCTGTTTTTTTGCCCGATCGGAACCAGACCAGTCTAGGATAATTCTTTGGACTCTCTAGATCAATAATTATCAAAAAAATTGTGAACTTTTTAAATTTGCGCATGGTGTTAAATGGTCATTTAGAAAAAGGGCGTGAGAAAATGCACCCAAAAGCCTATAAATCCTAAATGAAAACTCAGAACTTCACAGAAATTGATGAGCATATGTGTCATAACATGCCAAAGAAGCATGCAAAGTTTCATTGAGATCGGACTATAGGTGGTGCTATAACTGTTAAAAAGCTTTAAAACCATATGTTTCCTATGGTAAATTGCCAGTATTGGCTGTAAAAAATTTGAGCACCTATGAAACAAGGTTATCGAAGGCCAATCGCAACGAAACTCGATGGGCATGTTCAACTCATGGCCCTAAAGGTCTGTAACAATTTTGAAAGAAATCGGCCATTAGTTGGCGCTAACGAGTTTTATGGCTCTGTAATCACGAGGTGTTGCGCACATCCCCACGAAATGCAATTTCATTTGATAGATCTCCTCATGATGAACAACTTTGCCTCTAGAACCATTGCTGTCAATCAAATTGTTCGTTAAATATTCACAAATATGTTAAAACCTAATTTTGCGAACTAGTCCCTGGTTTTTTGCCCGATCGGAACCAGACCAGTCTAGGACAATTTTTTGGACTCTCTAGATCAATAATTATCAAAAAAATTTGAGATTTGTCATTTGTTTTGCTATAACAGGGTCATTTACAAAAGGGGGCATGACAAAATGCACCCAAAAGCCTATAAATCCTAAAGGAAAAGTCAGAACTTCACAAAAATTGGTACGCACTTGTGTCATAACTTATTCAGCAACCATGCAAAGTTTCATGGAGATCGGACAATAGGTGGCACTATAATTGTTAAAAATGTTAACAACAATGTATACCCTATGGTAAATTGCCATTATTGAAACTTAAAACTTAATGTCTTTCGATGCTTTTGTGCTTAAAGGCCTTAAAGGCCTGAACTGCTTGAACCCCGCTAAATGCTGCTTGCAGCTTTAATTATTAGGGGTTCAAGCACGAAGTGCTGAAACCCTATTGTAATTGGTAGGATTTTTATTATTATTATTATTCTGCCGTAAAACGCATCGTGCAGACCAAACCGTAAGTGCTGCAGCTCTGAAACTTTGTCAAATGGTAGTACAAAAATCGAGGAGAGGTTATCAAATTATGAGCCCGATTGGCCCATAGGTGGCGCTATAGCGACCAATTGCGCGAAACTGCTCATAACTCCTAGACCGTAAGTCGTACACTCAAGTGTCTTATATCGTTGGAAAGCTGGTCACCTGACGAAAAAAACGTATATCTCCGATTTCATTTCCGGTATGCAAATTTTTCCGCCATTTTGAATTTTGTCGAAAAACTACTTTTGCGAACTAGTCCCTGGTTTTTTACCCGATCGGAACCAAACCAGTGCATACATGTTCTATGGAGTCTGAATATCAATAATTATCGAAAACATGTTGAAATTTGTATTCAGGGTCGCTAGGGGGCGCAAATTGATCGTTGTGGGAGGAGCCTATTTTACAAAAATGGCTATAACTCGAGAAGTAAATGAGATATCTTCACCAACTCAAAACACTTGTGTAGGAGGACATTTTAAGGTCACAGTAAAAAAAACGGCGTTGATTGGCAACATGGTGGCGCTATAACATTAAAAAAACATAAAAAGGGCTATGACCACATGACCTTTACCCCAATTGACTTGAAAATTGTTATGCAGTGTCTTGGACCAAGGCCCCATGTATGTGTCTGAGGACATTGGCGTATCTCAAAAAACATGGCCGCCATCGGCCAATGAAGTTTGAGCACCTATGAGACAGGGTTAACGGAGGCCGATCGCAACGAAACTCGATGGGCATGTTCGACTCATGGCCCTAGAGGTCTGTAAGAATTTTGAAAAAAATCGGCCACTAGTTGGCGCTAACGAGTTTTATGGCTCTGTAATCACGTGTTGTTGCGCACATCCCCACGAAATGCATATCATTCGATAGATCTCCTCATGATGAACAACTTTGCCTCTAGAACCATTGCTGTCAATCAAATCGTTCATTAAATATTCACGAATATGTTAAAAACCTACTTTTGCAAACTAGTCCCTGGTTTTTTGCCCGATCGGAACCAGACCAGTCTAGGATAATTCTTTGGACTCTCTAGATCAATAATTATCAAAAAAAAATTGAACTTTTTAAATTTGCGCATGGTGTTAAATGGTCATTTAGAAAAAGGGCGTGAGAAAATGCACCCAAAAGCCTATAAATCCTAAATGAAAACTCAGAACTTCACAGAAATTGATGAGCATATGTGTCATAACATGCCGAAGAAGCATGCAAAGTTTCATTGAGATCGGACTATAGGTGGCGCTATAACTGTTAAAAAGCTTTAAAACCATATGTTTCCTATGGTAAATTGCCAGTATTGGCTGTAAAAAATTTGAGCACCTATGAAACAAGGTTATCGAAGGCCGATCGCAACGAAACTCGATGGGCATGTTCAACTCATGGCCCTAAAGGTCTGTAACAATTTTGAAAGAAATCGGCCATTAGTTGGCGCTAACGAGTTTTATGGCTCTGTAATCACGAGGTGTTGCGCATATCCACGAAATGCAATTTCATTTGATAGATCTCCTCATGATGAACAACTTTGCCTCTAGAACCATTGCTGTCAATCAAATTGTTCGTTAAATATTCACAAATATGTTAAAACCTAATTTTGCGAACTAGTCCCTGGTTTTTTGCCCGATTGGAACCAGACCAGTCTAGGACAAATTTTTTGACTCTCTAGATCAATAATTATCAAAAAAATTTTGAGATTTGTCATTTGTTTTGCTATACAGGGTCATTTTACAAAAGGGGGCATGACAAAATGCACCAAAAAACTATAAATCGCTAAAGGAAAAGTCAGAACTTTCACAAAAATTGGTACGCACTTGTGTCATAACTTATTCAGCAAGCATACAAAGTTTCATGGAGATCGGGACAATAGGTGGCGCTTATAATTGTTTAAAAATGTTAACAACAATGT